>NAJI01000193.1:346721-419049 GCA_002179835.1 Calonectria leucothoes
GGGGGGGGGGGGGGGGCAGAGAGGGGCACAGGAGACAGACAGCTCACGGCTCGCGGATCACAGCTGATGCCGGCATGCTATTTTTCCCCTTGCGTGTATTACTATGCCAACCTGGACGTGGTCGCCGACGTGGAAAAAAAGATGGGTTTCTTCTGTCTTGCATGTTGCGTTGCACCGGCTTCTTGCAGGTGGTCACGAACGGTATCCAGCCAGGACGCCTTGATGCCCAAATGCAATCGAGCATGCAGATGGACTGACATGCGCACAGCCCTGAGACGCCTCAATGCTTGGATCCGGTTTCTGTGCTCGTCACGCATGCTGTGCGCAGTTCCCTTTCTCGTCGTTTCCCCTCCTCTTTCCTTGCTCTCGTCTGTTTTTTCTGGGCCCCCCTCCTTCCCGGGCTCGGGCTTGGGTGGTGCTATCACCATCTACCCTTGTAGGCGCTAAACCACACCCCGTTGCCTTATTGAAAATCCTTAAACCACCCCCACGTTTACACATCCAAGGACCTATGCATGCGACAGAGCATACATACACGGACGGCGGCCCCCCCCCAGTCCGTCACTTCACAGCCCTGGCAGAACGAAGAGGAAGGAAAAAGAAACAAGCCACTACAACCTCGGACGGGGGACGACACCTCGTATGCGCTGTGTTTCCCCCCTTTCAACCCTACGTCCCACATTCGTGGCCCCCCGCTGATGATGTGTACCACTCCATCAGAGACGGGCTCTGCAAGTACGCGAATCTGCACCTCTGCTCAGATCTCCCTTTTCTTCCTTTCTTCTCTTGCTCTCCTCTCGTTGCCTTTTCTCCCCCTGGTAATGGTGGCACAGGCCAGGCGGCAACTTCAATGCTTGGCTTACACCTGCTGCCACGTGTTTGTAAGTGCTTGGACAATTCAGTCCTACCCTTGCTTGCGCCGCTGCAGCGTTCTTTTCGGATGGCTACCGAAAATGCGAGTCAACGGTGCTCTTCTGTGACATGGTTGGCTCGATTCGACACAACTGCCTGGGCGTGGAGACGGACGGGCAGACAAACAGGACGGGTGGCTCTTTATTCGATGACCCACGGGCACAACACTGAGAGAGAGAGTGCTACCGCTCATCCTCCAGCTCCCCTTCCTCTCCTATTCGTTTACAGCCATCCGGCTCAGTCGGCCTTTTGCTTTTTTTTCGCTCACGTCAATGCCATTGACGGGTATCGAGTCGGCTAGAGTGACCCCGAGATGCTTGACTTGGAGAGAGAAACGAGACCTCACCTTGAATCATGGTCATGCTGTCTAGCTGAGACGGCCAAACAAACTTTCAACGGGACCCAAAAAGCAACACCTTTGGGACTCGTCACATCTCGCTCGCTCCACTAGGAATCCTGCAGCCAACATCGTCACTCCCACGTTCTGGCTCTCTGCTTTGACCCCAACCAACGTCATCAGCCCACAGCCCCATGCACCCTTCTCCTCGGCCTTGTTCTTTGCCGCGCCATCATCGCCCTCTCCGACCACTCATGAAAGGTTGACGGGCGCGCGGCCGCTCCATACCTCGTCGTGGACGGACATCTGCTTGTCTCAGCCACGAGCAGCTTGGCGGCACTCATTCCTGGGTGTGAAGCTCGCGGTCCACATCTCATGCCGTCCCGGCCACGTGGGGCTCAAGAAGCAAGAAGAAGAAAAAAAAACCAGTAAGCCCCCCTCTGTTGGCTCCTTGAGAAAATTAAAATACACAATAAAATAAAATACAATTGAAAATGCGAAAGTGAGGAGGGGGGGTAAATGAGACGTCGCCGCCTCCGACAGGCCCCTAGCCATGTCGCGCCCGGCCGTCTGGGTTACGTGCGGAGGGCATTTGCGTGCATACATACTTACAGACATGCATGCATACTGCGTCCCTCGTCCGAAACTGATGTGTGATAATTTGCGATTGACAGCATGTAGGGGGAGAAGAGAGAAGGCGACCAAAAAGGCAACCGAGGAGACGCCCGTCTGTCCTGGAATGTGACAGACAGTGTTCCTTGACTCGCAACACCACTGCAGCTATTCCTGTCGTCCCTTGCGTTTGAGTCCTAGTGAAGTGGAGAGTTCAATCCTGTCCAAGGCGGCTAGACGAGGACGGACAAGAGCCGCAATCGTGGGGCGGTGGTTCGGACCCGGCCCTCCGATATGGATACCATTGCAAAAGAGAGGGGGGAACCGGCTCACTCTTGCGGTAGAACCTCCGATCATCCCTTGTGCCACTAGAGCCAGCGGCAAAAATGCCCAACAAGGCAAACAATCGAAGACATCACCATTAACAAATGGCCTGATGTTTTGGACCCCTATTGATCATATCATTCCGCAGATCTGAGACGGGACATCAGGGACTGAGACATCAGACCCGTGGAAACCATGGCGTATTTTTCTTCCACGGCGAGAAGCTTTACGCATCTCCTGGGACTGAACGCCAGGAGGAAATTCTAGTCCTCGAAGTAATCAACCGAACAAAAATAAATTACGATGGTGGACGATGCCATGGAGCATGTCAACCCCACAAACTTGCGCGTACGATTATGATGGTAGCCATCCTGCAGAGAGAGCAAAGGCGAAATCTCATCTCAACACTATGCATGCATAAAATATTACCGGAGAACCCTTCTTGCCTGAACCCTTGTGTAGAGGGGGGGGGGGGACATCGGAGAATGCCAGTTGTGACCCGAGCGATCGGCAACGGCGCTCCCCAGATCGGAGACTGGGCGGCCGGAGTGTGCGAGAGCCACGCGACTTCCACCCGTCTGTGCGCGGGTGATGCCCGGAGTGCGGATCCGGCTCGCTCAGGGCGTGAAGGGAGAAGAAGAGGATTGGGGGGTTGCAATTGTGATTGCGACGGGGTGGAACTGATCTCTCAAGGGATTAAAGATTATCCCCAAGAGATGATATTTCTGGCATTTCCTTGCGGCTGATGGTCATAATACCCATCATGGACCCTTGGAATGCAGAGGCGGTTGGGGCGTTGAGAACTGACCTGGGCGTAAGTGGATAGTGGGACGATGCCTACTACCTGTTTTGCTCATTTTTTTTTCTCTCTCCCATCACGCCTGGAACTGATTCAAAATCCCCACTAGGACAATTTTTTTTTGTATTCAGTGGGATTAGGAAAAGAAAAAAACCAGGGCCAACAAAAGAGAGGAATTAGGGATTAAAAAAAAGAGATCAAAAAAAGTGACTGAGCAAACACAATGAAACAGGTCCTTGATTGAAGGACCTGAGATGCAGCATCCCATCTCAGACACAGGCACGCCCTTTCTCAGATCTCGCAGGTCTAGCATTTTTCTCTTTGCTTTCTTTTGGGTTCCTTATTATTATTGTTGTTGTTGTTATTATTATTATTATTATTATATTTATATTTATATTTATATTTATTTTTAGCCTTTCCCCCCTCTCGTTTCTCCTCCTTGCTTCCCTACTATGGGAATCTCAAGGATTCCTACTGCACACGCCCCCCTCTCTCCCTCTGTCAGCCTGTCTGCGCAGGTCAACCAGGAGTTGGGCGGGGTGAGTTGACGAGTTCGTAGAGGGGGGAGGGCAGAAAAAAAGACAGGAGGACTGCGGTGAATCCACCAACGTTCCAACGGGCTGCGCTGCGTGCGCTTTGTCACTCGTTGATCATCCCCTCCTCCTCCCTTTGGTAGAGGTATATAAAAAAAAGATGGTTGGTTGCGAGGTGGTTAGGCTTGTTTAGGTAGTCTGCTCCGCGCGGGTTGTATGTATGCAGAGTTACATTCTTTTCTTCTTTCTTTTTTTTTTTTTGCCCGCCTCTGAGCGGGGTGTGTGCGTGCGCGCGTGTGTGTGATGCGAAGCTGTCCAAGGAGCACCCTGGAAAGCGCCATCTTATCAGTCACTTTTCTGATTTCAAACTCATCTCCAACCCAAGACATGACCGCTTCAGAGGGTTTCATCACATTCAGAGAGGCAATAAAAAAAAAGACGACAAAGGATTTCCATTCGACAGGTCAGTCCGAGCGAGTATTCACTAAAAACTCCACTGCAGGTCCACATCTTTTTTTTTTTTTTTTCCTGCAAGGCAGTACACCCACCCCCCTCCCTCCCTTGTATGCACCTACCTATGTGTTCCCTATGGTCAGGGTTTTTTTCTTCCTCCCCTAGTGTGGGCAGCATATCTCACATTTTTCGTAGTCGCCCTCACACCCTCAACTAAAGTTGACAGGTTTCCTGACGAAAACCTAATCTAACAAGTCAACTCGGCTCAGGACAACAAGTCGCTTGGCAACTGACTCTCACTTCCCGATCGTCGGAACTTGGCCAAATACCGACCGCACTTCCCGCCCAGCGGCCCGGATCGGGTCGCCAAATCCTATGCCCTCACCTCACCTCACCCCCTTCCCACCCTCCTTTTCTCTCTCTCGCCCTGGTCCCCGTGTCTGTTCCATTTTTGTTTTTCTGCCTAGGGCACCACATTCAGTCACATGTCACATCTCACATTTCTGATCTCACATCTCGCATCTTGCATCAGACACCCATCACTCATCGTAACTCGGCTCGGTTCAACTCGACTCAACTCGACCCGTCTGTCCTCGCTCGTCCTCGTCACTTCCCGGATGCCCAACCGTCGTCTCCACTGCCCGCTTCGCGCCCGGCACACGCCCCTCCTCCTCCTCCTGCTCCTCCATTGGCCTGGGTCGATCACTTCCCCGTCTGGCTACCGCCCGTGACTACGGGTCTGCACCGTCCGTATCGAGTAGCTGGGTTCTTTTTCAGCTCTCCGCTCTGCATCAAAAACAATAGTCGAGTCGTTTCCGCGGGATGCGCTCGCTTATCGGATGCCCCCTCCCTCCCCGGCTTAGACTGCCCGTCCCTCTCCCGTGCTAATCGAGATCGCGGCCATGTCCTGTGACGCCATGTCCAGTTTGTCTACTTATCCGTTCACTGTCGTCATCTAGTTGAAAGAGGTGCGGCGTATGCGTCCTGCGTCAGAGACATGCATCTTATAGCGTGCTTTTTTTTTCTTGGTTGCCTTCCCTCGTCATCACTGTTTGCCATTTTCCCTGTGACCACCCTAGGACATGTTTCCTAAAATACGATTTGTCCGTATCCACGGCGCTATCGACTCTCTCTCTCCATCCCTCGCAGAAAAAAGCAATGACTCGCTGCAACACTCCAAATCGCGGCACCCACCTGCGGCGTAGCGTTCCAGGGCAAATCGATGAGGAAGACGCGCAGGAAGGATGCCCGTTGGACGGCTTAACTGGAGAGGGTGGGCAGACAGCCCCCAAAATAAGCGTTTTACTCCTTGACCGGTTGTGCCAGGTGCTTGACCGGTGTGTCGGCGTCGATCTGGGCCCCCATGTTGGTCTTTTTTTCCCTTGTTCGTTGTCTCGCAAGACCCTGCTTGCATCTGGGATCGAGGTTTGCATAGCTGTCCATCCCAGATGTGCTCGCCGGTGGGGAGAGATAGGTCACAGACAAACATCCCGTGGAATGGGCAAACAAACCCACGTCTAGTTACCCTCAGAAGACGGTCGAGACTCTCGGTCTTGAGTCGGTTATTGTCTTTCAAGAGACGGGCACAGTGGCCGTCTCCGCGGAGTGTAGGGTGTGTGTGTGTGAGTGTCGCTAAACCATCGAATCCTTTTTTTTTTTTTTTTTTGGATCATTGGAGTGGCGTGATTTCCTGTGCTAGTTCCCCCGCTCCCCGACTCCGAGATCGATGACTTGCTCGTGTGTGTCTGAGATGGCTGTGGTGTCTCAGAAGGAACAGCAGCGGAATTTCAAACGACGACCAACAGGCAAGGCCGGTGTGAAGCCCAACCTTGGCCCCCACCCCCGAGCTCCGAGACATGCTTTTCGTCTGCGGCCCCGATAGATTTGGGAGATGTGGCTATGGCGGACCATGGCGGAGCTGAGAAGAGAAAGTATGGCATGTCTCATTGCGGCACCGGGCTTGGGGGCGACAACGGCAGAATAGGCCGCACGACAGACGCAAAGGGATAGTCACGACGCAGCCCCCACCCGAGTTGGGCAACCAGCATGGCCCAATTCTCGATAGCCGTCTTGTCTAGAGCACCGAACCGTCTCGACCGAGTATAGGGCGAGCTGTATGTCTCAATCTACGAATGCATCGGGGGGTTGTCTAACGCGAAAAGAGATGCTTGGCAGTGACATTCGTCATCCATTCTGGGAGATGCAAGAGGAAAGGAAAGCTTCAAGCTTTGATAGTACCACCCCAGAGAGCAAAGAGAGCCCAACCAAGGAAACTAAACAACCAACAGGCGCAACTGGCCCAACCCGAGTAAATTCATCAACATCTATGCTGTTTCCTCCTGGCGCATGTGCACGCCCATATATGTCATAGCGCTTTGATCGTGCTGGCCACGCAGTCCGTAAACTGGTGGCTTATATCCAAAATGCGAAGAAGAAAGAAATAAACAGAGAAAGGGGGGGAGAGAAAAAAGGACAGAAAATAAAACAAATAAAAGAAGTACCCGTCTTGGTCGCGAGTATGTCCAAGAAAATCTAAAACAGGGGAGCGGCCGTCCCCTGTGTGTCTTCTCACGCCTTCTGCGCCGTCTCAGTTGCGCCGTCGATCCACTCGCTCTTCCGCTTCAGCGTTGCAATTATGCCGTTCCCGTTTGTTGCCACTGTCCCGTTCTTCCGTGTCGTTGTTGTCGTCGTGGCGGCGGCGGCGGTGGTGGTGTTGGTGCCGCCGTTCGGGGCTTTCTCGCCGCACCCTCCGCGGAAGCCATTCAGCAGGCGGGGAAGTCCGTGGATGTCTAGACCGGCAAAGTTCCTGCCTGCGCCCTCGCGCTCGCCGATGGCAATGACGGCACCGATGAGGTCATGCTGAATCTCGTCATCAACGACACTGTCGTGCTTGTACTGCGGGTGGACGTCGACAAAGTTGCGGATCCACCGGGCGGCCGTGTCGAGCTCGCCGCTCGCCCGCTTGCCAATGAGGTCGAGATATGTCGCGAGCTGGCACCGGGTCGAGACGTCGACGTTGACGCTGTCGAGGTAGCTCTCGACAATGGGGATGAGGCCGGGGAAGTCGCCGTCGGCTGAGCCGTTGATGATGTCGTTGACCGTCATCTCTTCGTACTCGTCCTCGACGGGTCCCGTGGGCGTCGCGGGCCGACTGGGATAGGCTGACCCGGGCCGGCTGTCATCACCGCCTGCGGCAACCGTGTTGGCCCTCGACGGGCGGCTCGGGAAGGGGTTCTTGCGGAAATGGAACTTGTCTTTGAGGACCGCGTCTACGTTGTGGGCTCGCTCCATGTTCTCATCGACCTTCTTGATGGGGATGTAGAAGTTGAGGTCGAAGGACAGGATGGCTCGGGTGACAAGCACCATGAAGACGGAGAAGGCGGCATTCTCAAAGTCGGTGATCTGAATCTCCATGGACCGGAATTCGACTCGCCAGCCGATGCTGTTGTCGGCCGGCGGGGGCTTGAACCGCATGTGCTGCCAGTTGGTCGACTGGATGTTCTCAAAATGATCCGTCTTTGTGAGGTCCAGTTCCTGGAGGTCTTCCTCGAACACCACAATGGGGTCTCGGATGAAGAGATGCGCAAAGTGCGTGGCCAGGCGATCATCCATGCCACCGTCCAGGAGCTGCTGCTTGATGTCTTGATCCACGACCAGGTCGGAGTCTAGGTACTCTTTGCGCAAGCGCGAGTCGGTTGAGATGTAAGTCGAGTTGGAGGCATATCGTGACTTGGGTATCCTCCGGGCACCGTTTGTCAGGGGCTAGCAGTTGGTTCAATTAGCAATCAGCACGTCCCTCTCTCCCAACGTGGTTGGCAAAGCTGCTTACCTTTTCGCCCAGCTCTTCTGGGGTTCTGCAATCCACCGCGCGGCTGATCTGGTTCCACCGCACGTCTGTATTGGCGAGGAACCCCTTATACACAGGGGTTGCCGCAGTCAGGGCGAGCATGATGGGTCCTAGGGGGCTTAGCTGGTCGTACATCTGCCGACCCTCTGTGATGTTCTTGGCTTGGAAGGTGATTTGCAGACAGCAGCTGCCCATGCCAAAGGCCATGGCATCCATGTGAATGAAGTTGTCAGGGGCCGCGCCGTTCCTCACGTCGTCATCCTCAGGCCAGTTGTGCAGGTCGTGGTTGACTGTGGGGTCTCTCCAAGGGTTTGGCGTGTTCTTGTCGTGGAAGACGGGGACATTGACCTGGACCTTGCGACCTCTTCGAGATCGGATGTTGGCGGCCAGCGTCGGGAATCTGATGTGCGGGTTGGCAATCTCGTCGGGGACAAACTGAGAACGCAGCTTAGGCCCGGAGACTGGGTAATAAGGGTCTGTGAACTGGCCCGGGACGCCAATTCTCGGGAACGTCGTCAAGGTGATGGGGTATTCGGTGGAAAGCATGTGCTCCTTGGCAATCTTCCTCCGCAGCTTCATGTCGGGCTCGACATCGAGCAGCTCCTTGAAACCGATTCCCCATGGCTTCCCGGGAGTCGTCTCCAACATGAAACGGCCAAACTCGGGATGGAACACGGGGATGGGGTGTTCTCTGTCGGCTCTTGTTAGTGAGAGAAACAAGGTGAGGGATGGGGCAGAGAGAAAGAGTGCCTGTGCATACTTTGACTTTTTCACTTTTTGGTTCTCATCCTCAAGGTCGGGAACGCACCCGCCCTTTTTCTTAAGCTCCTTATCCGCGGCAAGAGCCTCTAGGATCTCGGCTTGTCTAAGAGAAAGGAGGACCTTGGAGTCATCCTCGGCGTATACTACAACTAGGTATTCGACCTGAGAAAAAGCGTCAGTTGGGGGGTTGCCTTCATGTCGTGATACCAGGAATAGCTGACCTCATCACCCCACAGCATGGCATCACGCTCCTTGCCCTTGGCTTTGTTCCAAATCTCCAATAGTTGCTGTTTCCCAGCGCCGCCAACGTCAGCATCTTATGTCATGGGGATGGGGTTTTTTTTTTTTGACAACAATAACGACAACCTCAACAACACCGGCAAGCGGTGGAAACGAAGCTGATGATTGGGGGGGTTGTGTGGTTTACCTTGATGCCCCATTCCCTCACTTGCGGAGCGCGCTTTTTGGCCTCTGGCCAGTCGAGGGCAGTTCCTAGCGCTCTAATTTTTTTTCCATCAAGGTTAGCGCGAGATTCAACTGTCAAAAAGAAATTTTGAGGCCCGGCATGTGATTTCAGATGTCAACTTACAAGAGACCCATGATGGCTAGTGAGAGGCGGAATTAAAATGTACGAGGTGAAGTTTATGAGGGATTCAAGAGGAGAAACAGACGGGGCGCAAATGTCCGGGAGCGCCTTATAAACGACGCCTTTGCAGGGCGCAAAGGATCAGAAGGTCACGACCAGGAATCAGGTGGGAGGGATACTTTCGGTTTCCTCTTTTGCTCTTTTCAAGGACCCTTAAGAAAAAAACCCAGGTTACGACGTCTGTGCTGCGCGAGTTGATGGCACAGGAACGTGGGATGGGCCGGGGTGATTGGTGTGGACTGCGACTGTCAAGGTTGCGAACCGAGACTGAGTGGTGGTGACGGTGCGTGCTGCAGTGCCGTGGGTATCGAGTGGGTGGGATGTGGGCGACTTGCAGAGCAAGATGGAGAGGCGCGGGAAATGGCGCGGGTTTGAATTGGAGCCCGCGAGGGTTGCGTATGGTGTTGGGCAAAGGAGAGAGTTTGCCAACGGCCTCCAGGGAGCAATATGGATGGAGCAAGGCCCAAGGAGAAAAAATATGTCCAGACCAAAGGCAAGCCAGATCCCTGGGGGGTGGATTCCAGACCCTTAGAAATACGACGGCGCAAAAGTTCGGCACTCGCGTGGTCGGAGACGTGAGCGACGACCCGGAGCGGAGCGGAGTCGGACGACGTCGGCGTTTGACAGAAACTGCCCGTTGGAAAAGCGTTGGCTCTGGGCTGGGAGCAAGCACGTGAGGGAGGAGAGAACGGGGGCGGCGATGGGGATTGGTTCCAGAACGAACAACTGGGGGTTCTGGAGGAGAAGGGGGAGGGAGAGAGAGAGCAAAGCTAATTATTAACAGACGGCTGCTTAGAGGATCGTGAAGAGGACGAGGCGGATCCAGATGAGCGGGAGGACAGTCAGTCGAGGAGCACCATGTGTCGCGGTGGATACGCCCCCATCACCTAAAAGAAGGGAAAAGTCTACGGCGGCACCGTCCAGCAGAGAGGGAGGGAGAAGAGGAGAGCACGAGCAGCGTAGCGATGCTCCCGGCCCCTCCAGGGCTCATCATGGACCTGTGTGTTGGTGGTTTCGGTCCCTCCCGGGGCGCGGTTTTCGGTGCAGCTTGCTTAGAAATCGGCCTCGAATTGGGTCTGGCCTGGATTGCATCATCGGCATCGCCTCCCCGATGCGGCACAAGACAGGGACTGCGAGAACCACAAAACAGCGCTAGCTCCAACGGGGGGGCTGGGCGCTCAGTGGGGGACAAGGGAAATGCCCATTGTTTCTCTGGGAGAGAGAGCATGCGTGTGCGTGTGCGAGGGAATGGGCGAGAGGCAGGGCGAGGAGCGCACGTATGAAACGCCCTCGATGGCGAGAGCCGTGGCTTGACCTACCCGGGTTTGCAAACGATTGCCGGCTTCGTTGAAGCATGTGGGGGTGGTTTCTGTTTTTATCCTGGCTATAAACACCAATATCAACCTGGCTTGCTGCCGCCGGGAGCCCTGAATACGACCCGTCGCTCACTTGGTCTCTGTCCCTCTGCTTCTTTCTCCCTCTCCCTCTCGCTCGCTCGAAATGCTCTCCTGTTCCTGCTCTCCCCTCGGAAATATCTTGGACGCCACATGCCGAAATGCACCGACATGTGGAGAAGAGCCCGCGCGCCCTTGATTACTCTACCCGACGTGATTACGGATGGACAGGCGGTTTGAATAAGCAACCCGGTTGCCGACCAACACTAATTGCTTCGGTGCCCGTCAGAGTCGTCGTCGTCGGCGGCAGCCCTGCGGAACCCATCTGCAGGCTTCCGGCCTAGCTCGTGTATCAGCACCACCAGCAGGCTCCACGCCGGACCCCGCATTCCCCGACCGCGCTGTGATGAATAATAGCCGCCCTGACAAAGATAAAGGCGCAGGAATGGACGTGACTAAACCCCACCGTCTCGAGAAAGCTGACATGGTCCTGATCGAATGCAACACCGCATCATTGCAGCGTATGGTTCAAGTCGGCCGTCGCGCATTTGACCTGCAACGCGCTGGCATCTGCCACGGTGCTGATGCTGATCTGTCTGATCCCGTGCCCATGTGGCAAACGTAGATGAAGGCGGCCATCAACCAGCGGTACCTGCAGCATGCCTGATCCTTCACCGATGGGTTTCTTTCTTTCTTTTCGGTTTGGTTGCTTGCCGAGCTACGTAGCGGTACACTGCAATCAATCCCTTCACTCAACTCTTTCCAGACACCATGGCTGCTGGTATAACTCGTCTAGCGCGACAGCCGCTTAGCCGGGAGGTGTTGCTCCGGACTAAACGCATTTGACAACTGGACCCTCTGGAAGCAGGCATTAATAAATGGAAAAGAGCAACTGCGCCGGGCAACAGCGTTGAGCATATTTGTGAACATGGCAGCCCTCGCCCGTGAGTGGTCGGTTGGGTTGCAATCGCCCGACCTCTCTGTGCTCATTGGCACCTCCGACCCTGCGGCTTTCGCTGGCTTGAGCGAAGCTGCATCATGTACAGTCAGCCCCGCATGTGGCATGATGCAGGACAGCTCTATGGGAACGAACGAAATGCCGACCATTACGTTCTCGAATGGGGTGGGGGTCTTGTGATGGGAAGCGACCATGGTTTTTTTTTTCTTTTAATATTTTATTTAGGCGAGTTAAGAGGGAAGAGAAAGAAAGAGGATGCAGCATGGAGGGAGGGGGCAGGGAGGATTTGGAGTCCTGCGTAGATAGGCCAACCAAGTTGCACCCGGATGGACCGCAACACGCGTGGGCAACAAAGTGCCTCATCGGTCTGGGCAAAGACAGATGCAACAAATATCAGGAAGGGAAATCAATTGGATCCCAGGCCCTCTTTGCCGAGCGCCCACACTAGGGGCACTGCACTAACCCAGACCGAGTTCCTAGGCTGTTGGCTTTTCTTGCAGCTCTAGAAGAAGCCAGGGAAGCTGGCAGGGGGGGCAGAAGTGGAAGCGCAAGAGGGGAGAGAGGGAAAGCCAGCCTTTGCCAAACCATATCGCAAACACGGCTGCTTGCACGAGTAAGGCGAGGGTTGAACTAAAAAAGGCCTGCCCTAGCTCGCCTCGTGGCATAGCATTTCCCAAAGTACGGGTGACGGGATCGTCCGGCCGTAGGCAGCTTCTCTATTGGCTGGTTCAAGAAGGGGCCGGGTGGGATGTAGCAACGTGACGGCGAACCTGCTTGGGCTTAGGATGCTATCTATTTCTTTTGAAACACGGACACACACACACTCTCTCTCTCTCTCGCCTTCTGAGAGAAACACGCAACTGTCGAAAGCCGCATGTGGAAAGCATAGGGCGGGAGGGGGGAAATCCCTTACTCGCTCACAGAAATGGGATTTGCGGGCTGGCATTTGAAGATTGAGCATCGACAATTGAGTTTCTCACCAGGCTGAACCTTGGTGCGCCGCACACCAATACCGACAAGTCAAGGTCAACGCAGGCCAAAGGTTGCCGAGCGCATGGCGACCAACCAAACAGCACACACACACACACGCACGCACACCCAAAGGGATTGCTTCCCCGGCATCCCACTGGGCGCGCTGGGTTGAAACTTTGAACCCAGCTAAGCGGCCAAGCCCGTTCTCGCAAGCCTCGGCCGCGGCTGCGCGGGGTGGTGGTGGTGCATGGTCCAAAAGAAAGAAAGAAAAAAACCACGGACAAACAAACATATGGCATATCATCGGGGATACTTGGTCATGGCCGCCGCCCACAACTGCGCCAGTTTCAAGCTTGGGAACATGACTGGCCGTGTTGGCGTTCGGATCTAAGCGATCGGCAGGGTCCCGTGATGCTTTTCTCTCCTGGTTATATTTTCTTTTTTTCCTCGTGCGCTTGGCTAATGTCATGGGCTGACGGCAATTCGATTCCTTCGTATCGGCAAGAGGGAAAAGGAAAAAAAAAGCTATGCTTCATATGGTAACCGTTCCCCTCCAACAAGGCGTGCCATCTACTTCAATCACGAACGAAACGGCACCGCCCAACACCCTCAATGCCCACCGCCAGGCTTTCTACCGCCACTCCATCTTATGCCAAAAGTGACATTCCTAGAGTATAAAAAAAAAAAAAAAAAAAGACCATTCCCATCCGTCATTCCGATGCTTCCATGCCATCGTCACTACCCAACCCGACTACCTACGGGCTACGCTATTAGTCTCCGTTGCTCCGTCCCGTCCTTTTGCTCGCTTCCCGTCATCAAGTTCCCCGCAAGTTCGCCATGTGACCTCGGCGTGTTCCATCCAGTTGAGTTTGCAGTTATCCAAAGACCCTCAGTGTGTCTCGCCGTTGGCCTTGAAGAGGGTGGTTGCAGGCATGTTGCATCGTGTTAGTGCAACAGAGCTGCAAGGAGGGTCTGTCTCTATAGGGCAACCCGTAGCATATCTACATAGGTAGCTAGCAACCGACGGCGCGCCCCGGGGGGAGAGCAGCGCGGCTCTCTCCCCCTCGAAGGATTCATAGGAGAATTTGGTTGAATCAGGCAGAATGTTTTGGTTATGGCGCCCTCGTCGTAAGAGTCACAGCACATACGTGCCCAACGGGGCGGGAGCAATGCCTGGGTCCCGATGCCCAAAGTGGCTCCCCGTGGTGGACTCAGGGAGCCGAGGCGAGCCGGAGGTAGTCGAGACAGGTCGGCAAACGACTCGTTGGTTACACAGTTCAGGCAGGGCAAGAAAGGAGAAGGAGGCAGGGTGTGAGGGTGATGGAGAGAGTTGTATCGTGGTGACGATCAGCGCTATCTTTCTTTGCTTCCCCCCCTCCGGGTTGTCTTGCTGTCTCAGTCCGATCGGAGCGGGCGTTTCCTACGAACCAAGCACTAGGCACCTTTTTGCAGCTGGCCGCGTTGATCAGTCCCGGGCCGGTACCTTTGAAGGCCCTGTCATCCTGCTGCCATGGCCGTGGGACGTGACGGAACGCAGAAGGGTCTGACCAGTACGTCAGCCCAATGCTGCGCGGGCTGGCACAGACCAGAGTGGCCAGCGAACCGAGGAGATTCCTCGTGTGGCACGACGTGGGATGTTGCAGGACTTTGATGCAAAACGCTGCACCCTGGATCGATGGGAGGTGGCAGCACAGCGTCGCACGGGATAGGCTAGGCTGATATCACGGCTTGCTGCTTTCTCGAGGGAGGGAGGGGGCAATACGGGATACATGACATTGAATTACAGGCGCTGCACGGATATACAATGCGCAGCACAGAGGACGCGGGCGATATCAGGGTGTGATATGAGGGATCGAGAGCCATTCTAGATTTACCGGGCAGTGAGTCAAGGGGAGCTAATGCAGCGCAGAAAGCTTGCATCCTATAGGGGACCAGAGGACAGGATGGGTGGATGGAAGCCAAGTAGAAGCAACAGCGTGCCGCCGTATCATGCTGGTTGTTCATGCGATGACGAAGCACAGAGGCTCTGGTGGACAATGGCATCATAAGGCCGAGGCTATGGGAGGAGAAACAGCAAGGGTTCACACAGGTGACTGTTCGTTTACCCACTGGCGCATTGCCTGGATCGGCGAAGACTGGCACTCACTGACGTCCTGGGTCCCTCAACCCTCGCTCAACCTCTGCGTCGACAATCTCAACGTGCTACGCGACGACGCTAAAGCTCCAGCCAGCGCGACGGCTGACTGCCTGCGCCGGACCTTGGTTGGACCCTGGCTGGGCCTTGACCGCCCCCCGACACGGCTGCGCACCCCGCTGCGTTTGCACTGGACGAGCCCGCCCACAGTTGAGTTGACGAGTGGCCCTCGACCCCTAGGGGGAGGCAGAGGCGGCGGCCCCAAGGCCAAGCCCAAAAGCCCAAGTTACATCACACACACGCCCACCCACCACAAGGGCCCCCGGAGAACCAATAAGAGCCCGCTTCCCTCCCCCCCGTCCCCCTCCCCCTCCGCTAGCACCTACCTCCCTCCCTCTCCCTACCTACCTGCCGCACTGCTGCCCCTCCTGCGCTTCTGCCGCTGCTGGCCTAGTTAGGCTTGCTCACACTCCAAAAAAACCTCCCCAGTCTCGAGACAACCTTCCAACCTCATCCTCCAGACGACGCCTCTGCTTTCCGACGCTTGTTTTTTTTTCCCACCCCCAAAAAGACGCCCTTCTTTATTCCTCTCGTTCCACCCTCTGCGCGCGCAATTACACACCGAATTTCCCTCGCGACCACCACCGTCTCCGTCACCATGAACCCTCACCAGAAGAACAAGGTCGACGTCAAGGTAAGCCGCCGAAGCCCAACAATGCACAGGCCATTTTTGGAAAAGCACCTCAGCTACCCCTCCTCCTCCTCCGCCGCCCTGCGACCATCTCGACGTCGACGACCCGATGCTCTCGCGACGGTCAACCACGCTCACTGGTTTCTTTATTTTTTTTAATACCGATGGCTCGAATCTGCCACCTCTCACCCCCTCTCTCCCACCACCCACAAGAACAAACAAGAAAAAGAAACGAAAATTTCCCCTCCAGAGGAAAAATGGGCTAACGTCGTTCACCCCCCGCTCTGCAGTCTCTCTCCCCCGAGGAGCAGCGCCTCTTCCGCCTCTACGGCAAGCTCCCCTCCCGCTCCGATCACTTCGCCAAGCACCTCAAGGACCGCAAGTACTTCGACTCGGGCGACTACGCCATGTCCAAGGCCGGCAAGGGCGACGGTGTTGAGTCGGGCGCCGTCGGCTCGCAGCACCCCGTCCCCGAGAACATCCCCCACCTCTCGTCGCCCATCAACGGCAACAACGCAAACGTCCCCAAGCACGTCCACCACGCCTCCATCCCCGGCATCCAGGCCAGCAGCCCCATCAAGGAGAGCAGCTTCCTCAAGAGCGAGACCAGCGCCGACGACGCCGATGCTGGCGCCCAGCAGGAGAACCCCGCCGAGCAGGACGCCGATAAGCCCCAGGACCCCGCCGCTGCTGCACCTCCAGCTGTCGCTGGCGAGGCCATCCCTATCCGAAGGTGAGGTGACGGCGACGCATGCGCACGCTCTTTTTTTTTTTTAACCAAAAAAAAAATTACAAACAATGAAGTGCCGAATTTTACGTCCCCCTCTAAAACATAAAAAATGACCCCTTGACTCTCTTTTTTTCCCCTCTTGCACGGAGAGAAGCCTCAGGAGGAGGACGGGGCGAGGGCGAACATGTGCTGCCTGCTTGTTTTTGCGGGATTCCGGTTTGATGACTTACGAGGATGGCACAGTTGGCGTTTGGGAAGGACAAACAATATGGTTCGGATAGGAGGGACTTGTTTCGATCCGTAAATCTCGGATGGGTTGCTTTCTAGTGGAGAGTTTGACAAATTTATTCGTCTCTCCCTTCCTGCCATGAATTATCTTGTATTTGGTTGTTTCTCTCTTTCTTTCTGTTCTTTTTGTTGTTGTTATTATTTTTTCTTTCTCTTTTTAGCTACCGGCTTCGATCCCTGAAGCAACTAGCCTATCTCTTTACTCTTTCCCTGTTCATCTTGATGCTCTCGTTTATAACGTCCCATTTAAAACATCCCAAAGAGGATTTCACTTTTGACACCCTTCTTCCCTAACAGCCCAGTTCATTCTGGGCACTGTGTTTACACAATCATGGCAGGAATGCAATGAAGCCTCTTTTCTTTCTTTCTGTCAGAAACTCTCCAACCACACCGAATAATCCGGACAACTCCGCCGTGACAAAGTGGGTCAAGGAGATGGTGCAGTCCAATGGGTGTCGTTGGTGTCAACACATCAGGAACTGGTCACAATTACCGACCAGTCTCATGTATGAAGAAGGAAACACTGTTCTTGGAAACCTTGATTTGGTGTTTTCTGTTTGATGTTGTCCGTTGCGTCTGTCGAGCAAGTGTCTATCTAGACTCGACAAGATAACCCACCCCCAATGGTTGGCAAATCTCCTGAGTATGTTGTTCTGTGCGGGCGATTCCGTGCCCTTACTGCCCCAGTTTGCGTTTAGACACTGTATCCCACGGCATTGAGGGATGGGTTTCCTTTTCTATTTCTTTGATCAATTGCAAGGCATTGATTATTGGACTTTGGAGAAACTTCACAAGAGTACTGAACTATTGTCCTTTTCTTGTTCTTCTTTTCTCACCGTCTCTGGTATTATCATGCAGTAGTCATGTCTACTTTTACGCAAGAAGATATGTGACAAAGCTACACAGCAAACCATGGATAGGGACAGTTCCGGTTTCAGGGCTCTCACGGCAGGCGGGCTCGGTGGTTACAGATGGTGTTGGACGCATTCTCGTTACTCGGAAACGACGTGTTGCTGTCGTGAAGAGGACGAGGAAGAAGAAACAAGTAGAAAGCGATTGTGAATAGTCAAGAATCAAGAGCAAAAAGGACCAAAGTAGTTAATCTAGTCCTCCATATCAAAGTCATTCGAAACGTTTCCATCGTGTCACAGGCATTGTTTTAGCTCACCTTGCACACTAATAACCCGCACTTCTTTTTTTTATGAATCTTGGCGAGAATAAACACCAATGCAAAAACAAGACAAGAGCATCGGTGAGCATGGTTCTACAAGGCAACCCCTTTCGTATTTAAAATATAGTAACGGCAATGTGAATGAGATGGCAAAAACGTGCAGGCCGTTGGTCACCGCGCACACCGTTATTGCGTGTCACGTAGATGAACGAAACCCCTTCTCCCGCTCTCCCGCCTTCCTAGTCTCCGATGGTCAAACCCGCGGCCGCCGGGACGAGAAAGAAAGGTTCGAGACGGCAGGGAAGCAAGCTGTGGGGGCAGTGACCTTGTCCATACGCGGGTGCGCGGGTAATGCCAAAACGGGATGGAAATAGATTAAGCAGCAGCACCCGTCCAAACCAAACCAAAATCAATAATCATCTATTTCCTATCCATCTTTATTGCATTCTATTTCAGCCTCTCTGCCGTCTGGTGCATACCCATGTTAGTTATCCTGGATATAAAATAAATTAAAATAATAAGAGAAGAGAGAGGACCAACATCTCAAACCACACCCTCTGCAGCTAGAAAAGGTCTGGACGGAGGCCCCGACCCTGCTCGGCTCAGCGCCAACACGCACGCGTGCACACCGAGACATTGATTACATCAAGTGGCAAGCCCGACTGCACGCCTCAGAGATGCGCGCATGTGTGTCTGTATGCGTATATATAGATTTAGGTTCCGCGGAGGAGATACGTCACATGTCGGAGCCGCCATGCTTCTCGATCTCCATCCAAAGACACGATGCCATTCATCGGGACCGCCCTTATCCGCTCCCCAGTCACCTTTTTTCCTTCCTTTTCCGAGGCAGAGAGAGGCATCCGCCAGTTGCCTCTGGCTGCGATGCCACCTGCTGCTGCGCCAAAGTCTCAGCCACGGCAGGGACAAGCCCTCCATCCGTCCACATCGGGGAGCGGGCGGGGCGGCATCTGGCGGGGGTCGGCTCCCACGCCTTCACGCCCCTCCATCTCGTCCTTTTTGTTCCTTTCCCCTTCGCCATGTCAGTCGTCGATCGCGTCCGAGCGAGAGAGAGCGCCGCTGACTACTCTGACCGTCTGAGCACCCTTTCTTCTTCTTCTTCTTTTTCTTGCCCTTTTTCTCGGGCAGGGGGCGGATCAAACAGGGAAAGGCAGGGATGGATTACAACCAAGGCTCGGGCCAATTCTCCCCTCGAATCATGCATTTTCCAGAGACATAGAGACAGACAGAGACACGTGCGCACGGACACGCTCAAAAAGAGGCGTGGAAGCGAAAGAGTAGAGCCGCCGAATGAGGAAATAAAATACCGTATTCTGTTTCCGAATGAAAAAGAAGGTGGAAAAGAAAAAAGAAGAGTAGGCTCCCATCTGTCTGCCTGCCTGACTGACACGGGCTTTGGTGTTGCGGGCTTCTTATTTCACGCGCCACCCTTTTCACCTGAAGCCGCTGCTCCCTTGGCTCATCCGGGGGCTGGTCTGGGCTAGGCTTGCTTGCTTGCTGTTGTAGGTCTGCTGAAGAAGGATGGTGCCTTCTTTTTTTGCCGGCCAGAGGGCTCGAGGGCTGATCCGGCCTTCTCGGGACCCATCCCAATATTCGGAAGGTGGGAGAGAGAAAGAGCCGTGCTAGGAAATTTAGCCACGAGGCAGATCAAGCCTGGCCGAACAGACCTGTTACACTAGTGTCTCTCGGACCACGTCTTGTTGCCCGTCTGCCCGTCCCTTTGCCAATCCTTGCATCATCGTCACTGGGAAAACAAATAAATAAATAAACACCCTGTGCAGATAGACGCCCATGTAAGTGTGTGCGCATGTATGTCTGGGGTCCGTCTTATCCACTCATGTACGTGTGAGGCACCACATCTCACAGATGCCCGAGTCAGAAGAGATGCATGGGGAAGACGAAAAAGAGAAAAAAGCAAACCCTTCTCCACACCCCAGATTCAACCATGGCCCGACCGTGGTCGGTTCTTGGCCCATCAGCACGGAGCTCCCATCTAGCTTGCATGAAACACACAGACACGCCATTCTCAAGGGGACAGGGGAACGGCCTCAATCAAGCCACCGGCATCACCGCCGACAGGCTTCAGTGTTACAGAATGAATCTCAACGCAGTCTCTTAGTCAAGTCCTCCCTATAGTTGCTTTTATCGTCACATCATCGAGCCATCCGTAACGAGCAAGACGCATCATTCTCCTCCTCTCCACCAATGCTAGGCACTGAAAAGCACAGGCACCTTGGTATCATGCTAAACAAACAAAAAAAAAACAATTAGAAAAAAAAAAGACAATGTGCCGCTCTATTCCTCTCCGCTCGTGCGCTCAGCTACCGCTTCATCGTGAGGATCTTGACTACCACTGGGCCTCGCATGCGAGCCCTAATGCAGTTTGGGGAGGACCTCGCTTGGTCGAGGCCTCTGCGTCTCCAACAGCAAATCGAGACATGCGTTGAGCTCATTAATGCAAAATAAAAACTCCTTTACCGCAGCCCTGTATCCGGTAAATGGCGTATATAAGACAGATGAGCTTTCGTGGCCGGTTTGCGAACCAGCTGCGCCCCGAATCGTACATGTATAGAAGATGGTAGAGTAAGAAGAAGAAAGAAGAAAAGGCTGTGCGTGTGTGTGTGTGAGTGTGTGTGACCGAGCTAGAAAATACCCAACGTCGTGTCGTTATAATAAACAAGCCATGGCTGCAACAGAGAAGAATGCCGCCAAGCTCCAGAGCCGCAGGTCAGCCTCTCCATTATTGTCCAAGTCCGAGGGGTGAGATGGACCGAGCTGAGAGTCGTGCGTGCCGTGAGCGAGATGTGCCAGAGCATGCTCGCAGATGTGAAAAACAGCTACCCAAGCATTGATTTGCTGCCTTATAGTATGAGCTGCTTCAGGTTTCGCTGGATAATCATGTCCTGCACCGACGCCATGGTGATCTTCAATAAGTTTGTGTCGGTTGCGTTGGTAAAGTGTCCGTAAATCTCCTTTTCCGTGTTTCGGTTCAGGGCACGGAACTTGTCCAAAAAGTACTTGCTCGCAGCCTTGTAATCGTCCTTGGGGCCGTGGTAATCCGTGAAGCCGTGATCGGTAATGGGGCTCTTGGGCAGCTTCTCCTTGAACAGATCCATTTTGTTGAGGAACAGAATCAGTGCTGATTTGATAAACCAGTGAGAGTTGGCAATCGACTCCCACAGCATCAGCGCCTCGTTCATTTGGTTCTGCAGAGTAAAATTAGCTTCCGATGCGACCCTTTTTTTTTTTTAAGTCAGTTGAGGGGTTACGCACGCCGTCCTTGTCCTCCACAAGGCATTGATCGTAGCCACTAATGGCGACCAAGAAAAGCAAGCAGTTGACATTCTCAAAGCAATGGATCCACTTCTTTCGCTCAGATCGCTGACCACCCACGTCAAACATGCGGTAAGTGAGCTGTCCAAGATCAAAAATGGTCTCGGTGATGCCCGTCGTTCGAAGTCGCGATCGAAGCAAGTCCTGATCGTTGGGCACGTAGTCTTCCGCCCAAATTCTGTCGACATCCTCGATGAAGCTTGGATTTTGTGTCAGTGCGTCCCGCCACCCTCAGGCCCTGCCGGTGGTCACTCACTATGAAAGATTGTCGTGGAGGGCGTACTCGTTGCCCTTGGAAATGGCCGTTCTGACACCGTTGTCGGCCCACAGCGTTTTCACGGGCTCCAGGTAGTCCACAGGAAGGCGCTCCTGGGGACTAATTTCGTGGTCGACGAGGATGTGGGCCATGTGTTTCTGGGTCGTCTGTTAGCAAAAAGTCCGTGTCTCATTCCGTCCGTCCTTTCATGCACCAGCTGCCCCGCTGCAGTCTCGGGCCCACGCGGTGACCATGGGGAATCCACGAGGGAAATGGGACGCTGCTTACCTCGTTCTCTGGGTTCTCAAAGGGGATGCGGAGCTCTTCCATGGCCTCAAAGATGACCTTGAAGGACTGCACAATGTTGTTGAACACGACGGGCTTCCACTCTAGCTTCTCGTTCTTGCTGAAGCCCTGCGAATAGATGAGCTTCATCTGCTTGAGCACTGTTGATTTTCCAGACTCTCCAGCTCCTGGAATCGCGACATCTTGTTAGCTTGGGGGCGATCAATTGAGCACTTGTTCATCCACACGCACCCAGCAGAAGCAACTTGACCTCCTTCGACATGCGCTTCTCATCTTGGCGGATTTGACGGTCGAGTTCGCGAGAGCGAGCGGTGCCGCGATCACCGCTCTTTTCTCGGCGGCCAAAACACATTATGTTGGGCGGAGGGGTTAGCGATGGGCTCGCTATCGCCGGTGACTGAGTGGGTTGGTTAAGCGGTTGGGTCGGGAGAGAGGTGGTGTCGTCGTCGTCGCGTGGTCGCAGAATGGTCGATTGATGTGACGATGACGATAATGGGAATCAATGGTCGCACTAGTAGGCGGGCTCCGGCGGATTTTTGGAATCGAAGCGGAGGCTTGCTCTCGCAGTGGTGAGGCTTGTCGGCGGCCGGTCTGATCGGTTTACCGGATGTCCTGAGCGTCCGAATTAAGGGATGGCGGCGTCGACCAGCAGAGGTAGGGCTGCAGATGCTCTCGATCAGAGTCAGGTGTGGTATGGAGAATCAAGCGGGACAGCCGAGTCAACACGGGGAAGGAAAGCAGCGACAGTAGGCTTCGGCGATGGCGCAAAGAAGCATTCCCCCTTCGCAGGCAAACCTCCGCACATGGGATGGGCAAGTAGACCCTTTATTTAAGATGGGTTTATCCTTTTGGTTGCGGCGGCGGCGCCAGCACCAGCGCCAGCATCGGTTGCAGCTTGCAGGGGCGCCTGGCGTTGGCGTGAGGGTGGAGTCAACGACGGCTGCGACAGGCCTAGCTTGAAGCGTGGTAACATGGTCCCGTAGCGCGTGGGAGGTGCAAAATATGGAGCTCGCATGGGCAGGGACATGGGAACACGGCCCCTAGCGTCGACGGCTTTTCTTCTCGTCGACAAGCTTGGGAGACCAAGGTATCATATTCGGCGCCCAAGTGTCATCACGTCCTCCTGGCATCAAATCGTGCCGCATCCAACTTGAGTAGGGCCGGTGAGCGTCATCTTTTACGACAACGCGTGCTCTGCTGCCCAGGTGGGAGCCGCTGCGCACCGCGGTGCTCTGCCGGAACCCCAGAATGTCCCGTCAAAAAGGAAATCCCCCCTTTAAAACGCTGTCCATCCCAGTGGAGGAGGGATGCCGCACCCTGCTCGCCACCAAAACCCATGCGGACCCGAGCTACCATCTCAATCTAGCCCACGGGAGGGCGGCTCGGACGCACACTGTTGACCTGCGGCGCCGTCGCTAACAGGGCCATATCGGGTACTGACACTGCCGTCATCGTATGCGGCACACCTTCTCTCCATTGGGCGTTTGCCCTATCCATGTCTCTGCCCTTGTGGGTGTCAGTGTCAGACTCACACTTGTCAGTGCCGGGCGAAGGCGAGACAAGATAGTCGCCCATCCCTTCCGTAATGTCGCGCTCATTGACGTGTAACCTGTCTTAACTTAAAATTCCAGGCCACTCCTTTGTTCGGCCTGGTCCGAATCTTCAGCCGTCAATCAGTTCCCATTCCCGGCTTGGCCTGGCCCCCCCTCAGAAGCCTCATGGCTGCACAACCCTGGGCAGGTTCGTCCTGTGCAGGAGTTTATGCGACCTTGTACCCTCCGCGGTGGAGAATAGCAACCTGCAGAAGATTTGTCGCTAGTCAGAATCCGTCTGGCTCCAACGCTTCCACGACGCCGATACCACAATTTTGCTCCCAACGTCGAACTCCGAATTCCTGATCCAAGAGGCGGCTGTTATGCTCTTGGCGCATTTCCTTTCCAGGATGCCCTGTATAAAAGTGCACCCTGCCAGATTCCGGAATATTTCTCAGAAGAACCGCGACAACGTGGCTAAACTCCAATCAGATGAAAGAGTTCGGCCGCCTTCCACAGCGCCGTTGATTCAAATCCAGACCACACGGTACATATGTAAAGGCCCTCCAAGGTTTAGCACCATCAAGCCAGTTCTTCAAGAAACCTGCCGGGCTAAAGCTCCGGTCAAGCCCACATCGCCTACCAAAAAGGAGCACCAGTGGCGGGCATTACAAATATGACAGGTTGCATCATTGACAGCCCGTCAACCAGGTAGTTTGCGATTCCGAGACACTGGCTGAAAGTGGATTTGTTGAGTCTTGATCGGAGAGCAAGTAATCAATGAGAGTGGCAGGCACCATGAAAAGCGAGATTGCGCTAAAACATGGAAACTTGGGCATGGCGTCAAGCATGGCGTCCAGCTGCTCCACCCCCAATTGGCAACAACGTCCTCATGCGCGTCGCGTGTCTCTTAGGGTTGCGAAAAGCCAAGGACAGGCTGTGTTGGCCGACATATTGCAAACACTCACGCAAAGCCAGTAGTGCATCTATGCCTCGGTCTTTTGGGGCTTCATCTCCCTATTTTGGAGGGTGCTCGGACAGTGCGGCATAGCTTCAGCCGACTAGATCCCTGCGTAAGTGGTCACGCAAGCCATACAAAAAATAGGAAAGAAAGAAAAAACCTAAACCAACAGAAGCCAAGGTCCGGCCCTAGCATCAGCGCGGGTACAAACGAACCAGTGACTTCGCCAGCAATTCCAGTGTCTCTTCCCCCCGCCGCCGGGATTCTTCGAGCGGAGTACACAACCAGGTGCAAGGAGGCAAGCACTGTGGGCAGCCGCCCAGCTCACCAAAGCGCTGCTAATGCAGGTAATGACTAGCCATCAAAATCATCGGTCCATCGAGTCAGGGGCGGTACGAGGCAAAGCAGATTGCGATATTGGCAATCCCCAGAATGCAACGGTCATCGGGGATCGTCGCGGGACATGGATTGCGAACTGGCGAATGCAGGTACGAACAATAAGAGTTCCCAGGGGTTTGTCGAGGAAAGCACCCACAGCAGGGGGGAGGAGAGGAAATGCCATTGATGCTTCTATTTCGCCCAAGGCCTGGCAGCACTCACTGAGCAAGGACCGCTACGGGGACCAAGGAGCCTGAGGGCCAGGCCAGGCAGGCAGCCAGGCAGGCTCCCTCCCCCGGAAACCCGTGCAACATTGGAGCGCCGATCCCACAAGCTGACCACCCGTAGAGGCCGGAAGCACAAGGCAGAGTTTCCGGTAGACATGATCCTTGCGCACAGAGGAGTCCTGCTGCAACATTAGGGCCCGGATTCGGCCCAGCAACGGCGTCTTTTAGTGCCCGGCATTGGTTTCAAGTGCACTCCGCAGTCAAGCCCAGAAAAACACTATCCATATTCTAGGAGGCCAGGGCCGTCCAGGCGATCCCACCTTGGTGGGCAGTGCTACTGTCGTTTGTCTATGAGAGGAGCGCGACGGGGGCAAAGCGCACTGAAGGATGGTGGAGCGTCAGGATAGCACTCGAAGATTATGGCCCATAGATAGCCCTGGATCTCCTGATTTTGAGCAAGATGCCCACCCTACTTGCTCAAGCCCAGTGGTGGCCAAAATTCCGCTCTCCAGGTAGCTGGCATGAGACATGGGACGGCTTGCTTTTTTGTTCTGTGAGCGTCCAGACGTTGCCACTGTCTTGGATTGTGTAGGCATGGCGCAGCATAGTGCAGCATGGAAAAACTGGCCGAACGTCAATGGACGGGGAGAAATGTCCGCATAGCGACTCGTTATACGACATAACGTCAGGAAAAGTGGACAGGTTGATTTGATCCATGGATGTCAAATGGAAGAAAAAAATTGCAACGGTGGGCACGAGGCGAGGAAACGACGGCGAGGAACCCAGAACCCAGCACAGGAGAGGGCAAATACAGGGAAGCTCCGGCTTTGCAGCGCTACTACCAACAACTTGGGAAACTGCTTTAGGGTTAGTCTGTCCTGCAGAAGGGTACCCTAGGACCTCATAACCTTAGACCTTCTGACCTACCTAATTCATACAGCCGGGCTGTAGCCGGTATTATTCCTCGCCCCGGCCTCCATCCGTGCTACACCCACTCGACAGCCTTCTCCCCACCCCCAGGACAGAGAGTGCTTTGCCGTCGCCCTGGTTTTCGCACATTCGGGCCAATAGGTTTGAGCAGGGCCGGGTGCACACGTACCCCTACGCCCACAAGTAAATGAGAACCAGGCGGGACGCGGCGTAGACTATCGCATCGCGCACGCAGGTACGGTACACGGAGCGAGCCACCAGCACGATTAAGGTACAGGAGTGCGTACGCACATGCAGGGGAGAGGAAAGCTTTGATAATCGGGGCCGCGCTCCTGCGGAGGTGGGTGTATTCACCCGCTGGGCGATCAGCCCGTGCCCATGGCCAAGAGAAGAAAGGAGTAACACAAGTGCGAGTCTGAGCTGGCAAATAGTACCATCACGAATGCATCTCAGACGACGAAAAGACTTGCAGTAGTCCAAGATTGGGTATTTGTCATGGCTATCGCAGGGCAAAATTATCAGTCATATTCGCCTCTTTGGTAGCGAGATGGCTGGGCAGGTCGCATGCCTTCATCCCATTTATATTTCTTTTTGCACGCGTTACATATCAGTTATTTCGTCACTTGTCCGATTTCAGGAGCAGCAATTGCTGACGGTAGGACAACCAGGCTAGCACACAATCCTCGACAGATGGGCCAGCAGCGTCATAATGGAGACTCGGTTGCATGAAGAAGAAGAAGAAAAGCACGGCCTTGGTCATTGTTGTCTGTTTGGCGGTGTCTTGGTTGTCGTTTCCATCGCTGGCTTACACAATGCGAATCTGCAGCCTATCACTGAGGGAGGAATAGGCAGCGCTCCCCATCATCCCGCTGCTCCAGGTCCCACCACCCCACGCTGAGGTTCTCCAATGACGTCCGCACTGCCCAGAAGGGAAAAAACCTGAGAGCGGCCAAGCTTCTAAGTCGGTGACGGGCAGCGCAGCAAGCAGCACTCGCAGCAGACTGATTCGCTGCGGGTGGTGCCAGGCCAGCAAATCCATGTCTCCCAAGGCCAGAGCAGACCATCTGGCTCTCCACAAAGTGCCTTTGCTGTGCAGCGGTACCAGCAAGGTGCCACGGCTTCGGCATGCAACCGGTGAGTGTATGTGTATGCGAGAAATACAGGCAAGCGGCTGGACGTGGAGCTGCTGCGGATGTCATGCTCGTAACCCCCAGACCGTAGTACTCTGTACAAGACATCAAGGCCGGTTCAGCGAGGGCGGACCAGGATGAAAATTCTGCACCCCAAGTACTAGGAACTCGTAGCTAGCTGGGCGCACCCGTCGCTGCCCGACCAGAACCGTCATGGTCAGCGCATCGCAGCTTTTCGCGGCTCGAACCCGGCAGAGGTGGGCATCGAAAATTTTCACCCCACCATGCCACATTCCTCTTAAGAAGCGCTGTTTCCCTCCTGCACTCCTGTCGCATCCGCACTCGACTCTTCTGTTCACTGGACCAGGATTCGACTCGTCGCCTCGTTTTCACTCTCGCCGATTGCTCTCTGCTCCCTTCTTCTCTTCACGCTCTGTCGTAACATCTGCCACAATGTCCAACGAGATCACCCACGAGACCATCAAGGGTATGTTAATGTTGATGCTGCTGTTGTTGTTGTGGTTGTTGCTGTTGCTGTCCTGGACAACCCCGCCTCCAATTGCCCCTCCTCCATGATAAGCCATTCCCACCCCGCCATTGAGAGGTTGCGCCCTCAATTTCAGCTCGGTGGCCCGAAGACAGCAATTACCTTGCTTTTGGGGTCTTTCTTTTGCTACTCGTCAGAAACACAATGCGACATTTGTTCGGCATGCTCCCGCGAACAGAAAGTGCCGAGCGCACCTCTGACGCGCGCTGGAGAGAAATTTTACACACTACCCCACGTCGATAACACCCACCAAAAAAACACTCTTGTGATTCTGCTGCATGACCTCTCACAAATGGCACCCATTCTTGTTGTGGCAATTGCTAACATTTCTTGGTTGCAGATGGCTGGTTCCGCGAGATCTCCGACATGTGGCCTGGCCAGGCCATGACTCTCCGTGTTGAGAAGGTTCTCGTCCACGAGAAGAGCAAGTACCAGGACGTTCTCATCTTCAAGTCCACTGACTATGGCAACGTCTTGGTTCTGGACAACGTCGTCCAGTGCACCGAGCGCGACGAGTTCTCCTACCAGGAGATGATCTGCCACCTGGCCATGAACTCTCACCCCAACCCCAAGAAGGTCCTCGTCATTGGTGGCGGTGACGGCGGTGTCCTTCGTGAGATTGTCAAGCACGACTGCGTCGAGGAGGCCATCCTCTGCGACATTGACGAGGTGAGAATCCAAATAACATGGCTCTTCTGCGAATAAACCCGACACTAACAGTCCCCCTCAGGCTGTCGTCCGCCTCTCCAAGGAGCACCTCCCCAAGATGTCTGCTGGCTTCTCCCACCCCAAGGTCAAGGTCCACATTGGCGATGGCTTCAAGTTCCTCGCCGACTACAAGAACGAGTTCGACGTCATCATCACCGACTCCTCCGACCCCGATGGCCCTGCCGAGGCCCTGTTCCAGAAGTCCTACTTCGAGCTTCTCCGCGACGCTCTCCGCGAAGGCGGTGTCATTTCTACCCAAGGTTGTATGTTCCCTTTTTTCTTGAGGAAAGTCCCTGGAGTCCCTAGGAACGGCGGCATCGGGGAATCCGATCAAGTTGGTCGGCTCGATTGGTACCTCGGTACCCTTCCATCCTAGGGACTGCCAGAAGCAAGTGCTGCTTTCCCAGCTCTGCTTCCGGTAGTCCCGCGTGGCATGCTTTGCTTTGCTTTGCTTGAACTGATGATTACCGTCCGCGTTCTACTTTTGTCAGTTACCATTGCTCTAAGGATCATGAAACTAATGTTTTTTTCGTGCTCAAACAGCTGAGAACCAGTGGCTTCACCTGCCCCTCATCACCCAGCTCAAGAAGGACTGCAAGGAGGTCTTCCCCGTGGCTGAGTACGCCTACACCACCATCCCCACCTACCCCTCTGGCCAGATCGGCTTCATGGTCTGCTCCAAGGACCCCAACGCCAACGTCAAGGTCCCTCTCCGATCCTGGACCCCCGAGGAGGAGCTTGAGAAGTGCGACTACTACTCTGCCGAGATCCACAAGGCCAGCTTCGTTCTCCCCAACTTTGCCAAGAAGGCTCTCCAATAAGCTATGGGCAAGAGCATGTTTTGGGTGGGATAGTTTTGCATTGGAGTTTTCAAGATGAAAAAAAGACGACTGAAACGACCATAATGAATGGTTATATAGAACACGTGTGAACGTAGGACGCACGCAAATACGGGAACCAAATATTAAAAAAAAACAAAAAAGGAGACTTCGCTTCGCTTCAGAGCAAAGCTTTGTCATAATGTCTGACGACAATTCGTTTTGTGCCAGCAATCCAACTCGTGACATGTCAACTATCAAATCAAACAAGCGAACATGTGATGTGATGGCGAGTATTTGTCAACGAGTCCGCACAACACGCCGAAACATAGCACCGTGTGCGTTTTTAACTTTTGACGCTTCTTATTTTACATAGTCTCAAATGTCTATTCAAGGTTCCTCAAACTGAACCTTACCCTTGCTTACATCCGGGTACACATCAAATCTTCTCTGGGTGTTGAGAGGAATGTTCCTCCTTGTCTCAGCAATCTTACTGTTCTCCAGCTCCCACTGCACGATAGTCTCGTGTTCGTCAGCCTCCTCAAGAACCTTGCCCAGGGGGTCGACGATGAGGGAGTGGCCCCAGGCGGGGTAGCCAGAGTCGGGGACTCGGGAGGGGCTGCACAGGGCGACGTAGACCTGGTTGTCGACGGCGCGGGCCTGGCCAAGGAGGCGCCAGTGCAAGGGGCCAGTGGTGGTGTTGAAGGCGCCAGGGTAGATGAGGGCGAATGCGCCGTGGCGGGTAGCGATGGTGGCCAGCTCGGGAAAGCGCACGTCGTAGCAGATGGCGATGGCAATCTTGCCGTACTCGGGCAGGTCAACAATGGTGACCTTGTTTCCCGGGCTGAGGACGTCCGACTCGCGGAACGTGATGCCGCCGGGGATGTCAATGTCGAAGAGGTGGACCTTGCGGTGCGTGGACAGCAGCGAGCCGTCGGGCCCGAAAACCAGGCTGGTGTTGTAGTGCTTCTTGGTGTCGGGGTTGAACTCGGGGATGGAGCCGCCGACCAGGTACACCTTGTTGTCCGCGGCCATCCTGGAGAGGGCATGGAACGAAGGAGCCTGGTCGGCCGGCGGCGGGGAGGGGAGCAGCGTCTCGGCGTACTCGGGGAAGTACTTTGTGCCGTACGGCGAGTTGAAGCACTCGGGCAGGACGACAATCTTGCTGCCCTGGGCCGCCGTCTCAGCCACCTTTTCGGCCGCGTGCTGGAGGTTGGCTTGCTTGTCGGCGCCTGAGGTCAGCTGGATAAGCCCCAGCTTGACGGGCTGCTTGAGGACGGGCTCGGGAGCGGACGACATGGTGCGCGAGAACAAGGAGCTGCGAAGCACGGGGGCGAACGGCGATCTCGGGTGGCAGAGGGGTCTAGAGAAACCAGCAAGTGTCCGCAGCGCCTGTCGCATGGCTCGCAGCGGGATTATTATATGTAGGAGAAGGAGGGGGGGGAGATGCGGAATCGGCACGGCACGGGTGCGAGCTTCAGATACCGGAGGGTAGGCGAACTTGTCGGGGGTCCGGTCGTGGCAGAGACCACCGGGGAGCGGAGGGATGCTGATAGTGGGGGTGGGGCTGCCCAAGCTGGGGGAGGCGGCGCAGGCGCCTGCTGGCTGGCCATGGCATGGTCCAGGAACAAAAATGGGTGGTCACGCAAATGTTGCGTTTGCCCAGTGGGTTTCTCGTGAGGCAATTGACCCTGCGAAAGGCGGAATAATGGGCGGAGACCCTGTTACCGTTGCTAAGCGGACCAGGGTGTTTTACCAACAAGGCCGATAAATCGTCGGAGATCGTGTCCGACAAGGCAGAAAAAGTCCGACAGCTCCAATGGGAAAGGGTCTACCACGAGCAACATGTCAAGAAAAAAAAACATTCAAGAAACCTATTTTGAGCCACGCAGTAGTAATGAGCCCATCGCGGTGAGTGTTTCATGGTTGACGGCTAATGAAAATGTGTTAATGGAGTAAGGCTTAGGGTAGGTTCGTTAAAAGTGGTGTTTGAATTGGAACAGCTGACAGGCAACAGTCAACACAGGATAATAGTTTTGGATGTTCGTTTTAGTGTAATGTATATTTTCCCCCCAAAAAAAAGAAATTTAATTTACATATGAATATTGATATGTAGATGGGAATATAGGATTGTTGAATTTGAGAATAATGCAATTGGTTCAAGGAGATGGTTGAAATTGGAAAGGTACTAACCAACAATCGATGCAGAAAGTGGATACATTGAAAGCGGTAATGAGCGCTCTCTGATTGGCCCAAGCTTAGTACTAAAAAGTCGTTTTTGGGATGCGAGAAACGGGAAAAAATCAAAAAGATTTCCAAACATAATGAAACATTAGTAAAAAAAAAAAAAAAAAAAGAACAAAGATTTATTGAGAGGACGACTGTTTAGTCAAGAAACAAAGTATTTAATGTTACAGGTAGACAAATGGCATAGCTCTAGTGCTGCTCTGACCATGTGCACTATTCCAGCCCCTCCAAATCAGGATTTTCATTTACCACATCGGGTTCCCTGCTCTCTGCTCTCTGTTCATTCATCTATTCTCATTTATTTATCCATATTGAAAATAAACACCCCAAAAAGCTAGTTTATGGTGGCGAATTCACCTACGTTGAGAGAGGATTTGCCAAGGTATCACTGTGGAACACTTTTTACAAACCACCAAAAAAGTTCTCCCAAGCTAAAGCTCCCCCACCATTCCTCTCCCCGCCTTCTTCTTCTCCTAGGCACAACACTTTGTCACTAGTACATGTTTCGGTTCCGTCGCCTCATCACAACAATGGCCGAATCCGCTTCCAAGCGCCTCAAGACCTCGGGCTCTGGCCCTCTGATCGGCACACACAGCGGCCACTTCCATGCTGATGAGGCCCTCGCCGTCCACATGCTTCGCCTGCTGCCCACCTACGTCGACTCTGGCCTTGTCCGCACCCGCGACCCCGCCGTTCTCGAGACCTGCCACACCGTAGTTGATGTCGGTGGCGAGTACGATGCCGACCGCCGCCGATTCGATCACCACCAGCGTGGGTTCGCGACCACATTCCCCGGTCGCCCAACCAAGCTCTCCAGCGCTGGCCTGGTCTTCTTGCACTTTGGCCGCTCCATCATTGCCCAGCGTGTTGGCCTTCCCGAGGACCACGTCGACGTTGAGCTGCTCTACCGTCGCTTGTACGAGAACTTTGTCGAGGCTCTCGACGCCCACGACAACGGCATCAGCGTCTACGACCCCAAGGCCATTGCCTCGGCCGGCATCGAGAAGAACTACAGCGAGGGCGGATTTGGGCTTGGTGCCATTGTCGGGCGCCTGAACCCCAAGTGGAATGACCCTGTGCCATCCGACCGCGCTGAGGCTCAGGCTGCCGAGGATGCCAAGTTTCTCGAGGCCAGTCACCGCATTGGCGAGGAGTTTGACCGAGAACTTGATGGCTACGCCACCGCCTGGTTGCCCGCTCGCACCATTGTCCAGGAGGCCTTTGCCAAGCGCAAGCAATACGACGAAGAGGGCCGCATCCTCGTGCTCGAGGGCCAGTCGGCGCCCTGGAAGGACCACCTGTACACGCTCGAGGATGGAACACCTTCGGTACTCTACGTGCTATATCCCGAGAAGCCTGAGCCCGGTGCTAAGTGGCGCATCCAGTGCGTGCCCGAGAGCAAGGACTCGTTCGTCAGCCGAAAGCCGCTCCCCGAGGCCTGGAGGGGATTCCGTGACGAGGAGCTGGACGGCATCACTTCCATTCCCGGAGGTGTCTTTGTCCACGCTGCTGGCTTCATTGGTGGCAACAAGACCTTTGAGGGTGCTAGGGATATGGCCCTCAAGGCCTTAGTTTAGACGAGGAAAAAAAAAACAATAAATTTCTAGTATATGACATGAGATGGCATTTGGTACTGGCTCAAACTTCTTCACGTGACAAAAACCTCTTGCACCGCCCTAGTCTGAAGCTATCGCAACGTAGGGCGGACAATATGCTATTTCCGGCAATGTCACAGCCACAGCATCTCCTCACCCCACCTCCTGCTGCCACCTTGGCCTCTCAGCACTAGCCACGGACAAGGCGCAACCGCAGGCAAACAGGCATCGACATAACTTGCCCACCTCCCTCCCACCCGGTTTTTTCTCTGCTTTCCCTCCATCTACCACCTCAAAGGTCGTCTTGCCACATATCATCTTTGGCCATGACACGCGTCTCCGTTTATTCCTCGGCCCTCGTGGCTTTTACTGCCTGTACGTGCCCGACCAACAGCTTCCGGCCGGCCCCGCCAGCCAAGGCTCCCCGTCGCGCCGCAATGACGTCGTTTCCCGACCGGCAGCGCGGGCGGGCGAGGCCCTCAGCACGAGAGCGGTGCTGCAGCATTGGCTGCGGGGCGAGCGCCTTGGAAGAGAAATGAACCAAGGGCTAACATGCAAACAGCGACAATTATGATTTTGGTTTCTATTTGGATGCCGAACTGGGTCAGCTATTCGGTCACCACGACTGCCGGCGAAAAGGTTGCGAAGCACATTGGTTTGTCCAAGAGCTGTTCGACGCTCGATGACCCGCCTTGTCGGCCTTTTCCCTACAAGGAGCTGTGCCAGGACGAGGAGCGATACTTTTGCTCCATGTGGAGGACTGTCGGGTTCATGGCATCGTTTTCCATCATCTTGTGCCTGGCGGGTCTGGTCTCATTCGTCGTCATCATGGGCGGCGGGAAGATGAAGCGCGAGATGGGCTGGCCCTTCGCGGGAGCGCTGCTGACCTTGGTGTCTGTTGCCCAATTTGCAACCATCTCCATCGTGGTTCGTATCTTTATTTCGAGGCGAGAAATGATTGTGGTGTCTCTAACACCATGCTCCAGGCCTATCTCTTCGAGAATGACGATCAGTTCACTATTCCCGGATGGAACCTCGATGTCTCATTCTATCTCGGTACCACTAGCGCCGTCATTTCTCTCCTTACAGCAGCTGGTTTGGTCTTGTCGGCTTACCTCCTTCCTCCCGAGGATGGATACGATTTCCTCAGAGACCCCCCTGCTCGATTCCCTTCGGCCTAATTGCCAACCAGATTCATATCTCTCTTCTTTTTGTCGCAAACTGGATCCCCAATAGCTGAAATGCAGTCCAGGGGGAAGGCGTTTTGAATTACTGTTCCTAGGTACCAAAGCATGGGCTTAGATGTTTTTTCTTTCTTTTTTGGGTTCGCGCGCGAGTATATGTAGCGCTTGAGGCGATCAATGCTGTGCGTTGATGTCGGCCGCGGTTGTTAATGAATAGCTCACAGCTTCGAGGGCAATGGGCGATACACGTTGGATGAGTTGGCAACACGATCTAAGTCCAGAGGGCCAAGCCAATGTAAATACGAGAACGTGTTGGTTATTCAAGGATAGACTCTGGGCCATGTACGGAGCATAATTATTATGATCAGAGACACATATGATAGAGCGGAACAAGTAAACGAGTTCGTTGTGTGCTGTGATGAATATGCTTTCCAGAGTTTATGGAACCTCGCCAGTGACTCGCCTGTCGTACGGGCCTTTTATTAGAATGCAACACTAGTAAACCGAATCCGTTGAAAGGATTCTACTCGTAGAAATGTCACTCTCTCATATTGTCCACTTGCCATCAGGCCCAACCACGGCCATCTCCGGGATCCGAGCGTACGACGTCACGGGCTTAATGCGATAAGGTAGGTGGGGGATAACGGCAACGAAGCGAACCCCACCTCGTGCTATTTCCAACATCAACTTGCTCTTACACCCAAACCCAACAGCCTAGCGCCTTGTTAACTAACAAAAAAGAACCCCTAGCAGCACTGAAGCAATCTCCAGATACAATACGACTTTGAAATGTGTGTTCTCCCCAACAGCCAGTCCGGGTCGGCTCTGCCACCCGCCAACACGGGCCTCTCACCTGCGCAGCTCGCCGACTTCAACCGCGACGGCTACCTCATCATCCCCGGGGCCCTCAGCGCGGAGACGGTGTCGTCGCTGCTGGAGGAGACGCACCAGCTGCTCGAGGGCTTCTCGCTGGCGGACCACCCCCTGACGCGCTTCTCGACGGGGCAGAAATCCGAGCACGTGGGCGACGACTACTTCCTGACGTCGGGCGACAAGGTGCGCTTCTTCTTCGAGGAGGACGCCTTCGACCCGGCCGGCAACCTCACCAAGCCCAAGGCGCGCGCCGTCAACAAGATCGGGCACTACCTGCACGCGCTGTCGCCGCCGTTTGCGCGGCTCATCGACGACGCCTCCATCCGCGCGGGCGCGGGCGCCGGCACCGTGAGCCCGGCGGCCGTGGCCCGGTCCCTCGGCTTCGCGGACCCGCGCTGCCTGCAGAGCATGGTCATCTGCAAGCAGCCCGAGATTGGCGGCGCCGTGCCGCCGCACCAGGACTCGACCTTTCTCTACACGAACCCGCCCTCGGCCGTCGGCTTCTGGTACGCCCTCGAGGACGCCACCCTCGACAACGGCTGCCTCAGCTTCCTGCCGGGCTCCCACCGCTGGGCCCCCATCGGCAAGCGCCTGGTGCGCAAGCCCGGCGATGCCGGCACCGAGATGGTCGACAACGAGGGCCCGCAGTTTCCCGGCGGCGCAGAGTACGGCGCCGGCAAGGGCGACCAGCAGCAGCAAGGCGCCGACGGGGCGGCCTATGTTCCCGGCGAGGTCAAGGCTGGCGACTTGGTCTTGATTCACGGCAACTTGCTGCACAAGAGTGAGAAGAACACAAGCCAAAAGGGCCGGATCATCTACACCTTTCACATCATCGAGGGGGACGGCCGGGAGTACGATGAGAGGAATTGGCTCCAGCCGCCCCAAGAAGGGTTTACCAGATTGTTCGCTTAGACCTCAACTTCAATAACTGTAAAATCAATCACCGGCGCGCTTGTCTGTCAACTTCATTATCCAAGCACAACTTTTTATTTTTCAAATCCTATCCTGTCCATGTATTTAAAACGTATAAACAAGAACCGTAATCTGGCGCCAAAAGCCGAGTAAGGACAGGCCCTGCGGGTATCTAAGCATATCTGGGTGGTATCCGAACAGAAATGTTACAGTGTATCCAACTCGCAGCCTCAAACACAACGCCTCTTATGGTCGTCTCTCCTGCTTCAACATTACCTTCATTCCTCATCACTTGAATCGTCGCTGGAATCTTCCGAGTCGGCGTCGTCCGAGGACGAGGAGGACGAACTGCTCGAAGACTCGTCATTATTTTGTCTCTCAGCATCATCATCATCGTCTTCGTCGCTGTCGTCGGAAGAGTCTCCCGAAGAGGACGTTGAGCTTCCACTGCTGCTCGTGCCAGAATCGCTCTCCGAGTCTGACTCAGAGTCTGACGTATCGTCATCGTCATCACTATCGCTGCTGCTACTACTACTGCTGCTACTGCTGCTGTCGCTGTCGCTGTCGTCCAGATTCACACGGAGCTTGCGTCGTCGCTTACCGGTGCCATCGTTGAGTTTCACCTTTTTGTCCGCAGTGCGAGCGGCCGTGACAATTTTGTCGCTAGCCGTGGTCCTGGATGTCGTGGATGACGTAGTACTCATTTCAGTGTCTCCGTCAGAGAGCTCGTCGATAACAAGCTCAGCGCGCATGCGCTTGACGAGTCGCTGGATGATGACTTGGTCATCATCCGAGTCTGAGACGTACTCATCTTCGGAGAAAGCCTTCCTCTTGCTGCCCACTGTCTGTGATTGCAAGAATTTGGCCAGGACAGTCTCGTACCGCTCCTGAGTGGTATCGAGATCGGTGGTTCCCTCGGGGAATGCAGCCCCGCCCTCTGACTGGTCCTTGGTCCTGATTTCCAAGGCCGTTTCACGCAGTCGCATCCTAACAAAACCCTTCAGGTCTTTGATATATTCGTAAAAAGCGTCAATGTCGGCGGCGGGGATTCCTTCGGCATCGAAGACGTGTTTGATGAGGGTGGACTGGTGATTCTTGTTGAACTTCCAGCTGGACCGGGCCGTCTTCCACAGCCGAAGGTATTCCAAGGCTGGTTGGAGGTCAGTCGGGGCGGGGGTTTTCTGCTTCTTGGAGGGGCCCTTGGCCTTCTTCTGTGGTGTGGATTGGGAGGTGGTAGGCTTCTCGTTCTTGGAGGGAGCATCAGCAAAAGTGACGGATTTCTTCTTTTTTAATTGAGGATTCCAATCTCCAGCGGTGTCCTCCTTGCGTGGTCGCTTGGCAATGTGGGAGGAATCCGATTGTGGCGGGGCGTGGGCGTCAAGTTTTCTCTTGCTGGGCGTGCCCTCGTGGGTGCTGCTTGGGTGCCCAACCGTTGGGCGACCAGTCGCAGTCGCGTGCTCAGATGCAGCAGCCGATTGCTTGCGTTTTTGACTCGACGGCCTCGAGGCCAGCACCTGCTGAGCTGGCACGTTTCCCTTGGAGGAAGGCATGATGGGCGGAAGAGACGTATCAAAACGAGCCAGATAAAATCCGAGTTCCTTAAGCACCCGAGTGCCCTGCTTTTTTTTTTCTTGCTTGCGGTGCCTGGGCCTGGCTCTGCGCCAATGGGTTGCACACGGGCCTATCAGGGCCAACCACGGCCAAGTAGGTCAGGGAAGAGTAAGGTAATCCTGCAGATTCTTAGTGGGAGTGAAGACCGGGTTTGATGCGCGCTGTTGCTGGTATATGGGGCAGGCCGGAATTCTTCGATGTCGGCAGCAACTTTTTTTTCCGGGTCTTGACTTATCGCGACTTGCGAACAGGGGTGCCCCTCGATCGCCCAGCCGATAAGCGCTGTGGACAGAATTATAGCGATAGCCATTGTGGTATAGCAAAGCACTATACTGGATAATTATGGGTAGAATTGTGGTGAAATGGGGACTAAAATGATCAATTATTCTCAATAAATATAGAAACAGATTCTTTAAAGTGAATAAGTCAAGGAGTAGGCTAGGTCGCGTCGTGAATTTAGGTTGACGTAGTGTCCGGATATTTGTGACACCCTCATGCTTCACAGCTAGCTTGTTGTTGCCTCAGGCCTAATAAACCCCGCGAGGCACCAACTCAGCCTTCCCATTGAGCTTCGTTGCCTCATGTGCTCCAGGCAAGCTTGAGCTACGCGTCCGACCTCCTCACACAATACCTCCCTCGCCCTCCACATTTTACATCTTCACTCTGTCAAGTCATCATCTTGACAACGGAGAGTTTCACCTGAGCTACCGCTCATTCATTTTAACGACAAGTCGCCCCCCAGAAACCGCAGTATTCCATCATGTCGGGTACGTTTGGCCAGGGTCACCTCCAATTGCAACCCACTATAGAACAGCTTGAGCTAACTTGGTATCTTGGCAGCCGGCGCCTACGACCGACACATTACCATCTTTGCCGACAATGGTCGATTGTACCAAGTCGGTAAGTTGATCCCCACGACCCCTCCCAACCGAGCCTCAAAGTGCTGTCTCCGAAGACGGTGAACGGATGACGTCGAGCCGCTCAGCACATACCCACAGACTGACCCGCCCCAATAGAGTATGCCTTCAAGGCCATCACCGCAGCCAACATCATGTCCGTCGGTGTGAGGGGCAAGGACTGTGCAGTTGTCCTGTCTCAGAAGAAGGTTCCCGTACGTTTGGTTTTGGATGGAGGGACTTGCGGAGATGCTAATGAAGATGGAATAGGATAAGCTGATCGACCCTGCCTCCGTCTCCCACATCTTCCAGATCTCCCCCTCAGTGGGCTGCGTCATTACCGGATCGATCGCGGATGCCAGGGCATTCGCTCAGAGGGCCCAGGGCGAGGCAGCTGAATTCCGATACAAGTTTGGTTATGAGATGCCAGCTGATGCTCTGGCCAAGCGTCTGGCCAACATCAGCCAGGTTTATACTCAGCGGGTAAGCGCATTTTCAGCTGCAGAGTTGGGGCAAAGGAAAGGGGTTTACAACAGAAATGGTGCTGACATCATCTAGGCTTACATGCGACCCTATGGTGTGGCGACTACCCTGATCTCCCTCGATGAAGAGTATGGTCCCCAGCTGTTCAAGTGCGACCCCGCGGGATACTACATCGGCTACAAGGGCACTGCAGCTGGCCCCAAGCAACAGGAGGCGCTGAACCACCTCGAGAAGAAGCTGCGTAACAAGGAGCACGCCGAAGGCTCGTGGGAGGATGTGGTTGAGCTGGCCATTACGACGCTGAGCACCGTCCTCAGCATGGATTTCAAGAAGGGCGAAATCGAGATTGGTATTGTTGGCGGTCCCCGAGCGGATGGCGAGGAGGGAACCGAGCCTGGCTTCAGAATTTTGACTGAGGATGAGATTGATGACCGGTTACAAGCCATTGCGGAGAAGGACTAAGTGGAAATGAAGAAGAATAACGTCGACGGTCAAGGAAGGGTCAATGCGGTCTGCGGTGACAGTGCCTCGTCTTGATTCGTGGGCCGTAGGAGACGGCCTATTACCAAGAAACGTGGGCCATGCAGGGGAGAGGAGATTGGGGTCCAAGATCATGAGATGGCACCCGGCAGTGACCGCAGGTCCCGTTGTATGTCTCACTAGCCATCATAACCATGTGCAATAGATTTCAACAAGGGTGTTTGGGAATGCATTTTACGCGTCTGGTTGCCCAATGGTGGTGAAGTATGCCTTGCCTAGAGGTGGGAAGAGCCTAGACTAAGGTCTAGGTGGGTCACGTCGTGGTTGATGGCTTGCGTCGTCTGCACGGGGATGTCATGGATGAGCTCAAGATGCTTGTTTAAGCCAGGAAACAGGCTTCCAGGCGATCGGATCTGGCTGCATGGGAAACGACTAGGGGCTAGGGGGGCTGGGAATGGCTCCCACACTGAGAGGGGGTGTGTTTTGCTCACAGTGGTAAGCGCCGATTTGAGCCTCTTGAAGCGACGCCACCGTCATGTGCGATGCGTGATGTGATGATGGCCTTGTCAAGATTGGAGCGCGATGAGACACGGGAAAGCAAGAATGCTGCAACAAACAGATAGTCACGGACTCGTCCGAACCGTCCTAAAGATAGAGTCTAGGGCCAGATGCCGCCGTGGTCGGTGGGGAGCGGAGGGGGGATGGGAGGCGACCGTTTCCAAGGCTAGCAACTCGTAGCACGGAGTCCGGCTCCCTGACTATTGCTTTGGGGCCCGTTGGGAGAGACGTTTGAGCGGCCTCGCAGGCTATGCAAGAAACGGGCATGACGGACGCCACACCAGACACACCAAAGGCAGCGCATCGATGCAGCACCACTGAAATCTCAAAATGGCATTCAATAATTCGTAGCCGTGCAGTCCCGATGCGCCACAAAGAGGGTGCTGCATCTGCAGCCTCGCTCTGGAGGCTGGCTGGGGACAGACCTGGCAGAGCTGGAAGCTAGGGGGGCTTAGAAGATGGTGGGGGAACACCTGCATCAGTCTCTGACCAGGCTGTTTCTGGCTTCGGAGCTTTTTTCTTCTCTTTCTTTCGTCATGATGCGCGTGCGAACTGAATCGATTTGGCTCTTGCTTGTGTGCCGGAAATGGACGCGCGAGTGTGTGTAGCACACACCGACTCAGATTAGGTCTCGGAGGCCATGGCAGTTTTTGGGTGGTGTGATTGAGGGCCACGACTCTATTGAAGGCCATGGTTCGGGCAAGGTGGCTTGGACATTACCCGGATGGGAGGTATCTCCGGCTGGTGCTTCTACGCCTCAACACCACCAAAGCTTTTATTTTTATTTTTATTTTTTGTTTTTTATTATTGCTAATTTTTTTCCCACTACGTTATTTTAGGCTATTGGTGTGTTCGCTCGGGTGTATCCGCCCGAGAGCGACTTCGCGACCAAGTACGGCTGGCGCATCCAAAGATACCGTAATCTAAGCGTCATCAATTAATTGCAGAATATTCAGCTTGCTTAGGGTTCGTGCAGCGTCATCGCGTTTCTGGTTATCTAGATTTTGCAAATTTCCCTGCCCTGGCGGTAGGGATTTTTTTTTCCTCATAGCGACTTGTTTTTTTCCCCCTTCGTGTTACAGTGGAAATAGTGGTTTTTTCAGGTTCTATCTGGCAGCCAGCCTTGACCAGATCGGGCCACCAGCCCGTCAACCCGCCAATCTGGTTGCAGAGAAGGCTGTTCCTCAGCTCGCCGCAAACCGTTGCTCTTTACCAGATCCGCGCGTCTATTGGCTCCGCAGCCCCGACTTTCCCGCACCCCGGCTCCAGTGCCTTGCCTTTTCGGGAGCGACTAGTGGCTGCCCACCCTTAGCTGAGCAGGCGCCACCCCACTCCACCGCTGCATGTCCACACACATGTACTAACTACGCGTTTACACACTATCTGTCTGCGGCGTTGCGGCTTGCAAATCGGCGCCCTGCCTGGGTCAAACGACTTTTACATCACTTCACGCCTCACACATCACACCTCACACCTCGCTCGATTCTTGGCCCTGGCTGGCACACTGCAGGGATGCGGTTAAGGGGCAGACAGTGGTGCTGCTAGATATGCTTCTCTTGCAGATTGCTGACCGACCCACGCGGGCCAGGCGAGCTGCTGCTGCTGCTGCTGCTCGCTCTATTGCCCGTCGAGCAGGTCGATGTGCGTGGGTCATTGGCGCTGACTGCTCTGGGAGGGCCGGGTGCTCCAGATGGCGGTGCGCCATGGAGGGCGCCGCCCATATGCCGGTAGCCTACTAAGCTCCGAGTGCGCCTCAATTCCTTATGGAACCAGCAAAAGGGCCCTCGCGACAAGGGCCGTCACGACAAGGGCCCGCCATGACGTGCCGGCCCTGCAAGCCGCGGCCAGGGGATAGGGCTGATGGCAAGGCTATGGGTGTCGGTTCGACGCTGGGCCATTTCGCCACAGCTGGCCTGGGGTAGTGTGTCAGTCTTGGGATCTCCAGCTTGGAAAGGGTATTGCTGATGTGGAGGCTGCACATGCCCACTCCTCGTTGGTGGGCCTGCCCAACGCTCTGTCGCACCGCTCCAGAGCCCCAGGGCCTCTCGTTGTCACTGCCGGGGGAACAGCACAGCATGGCGTGTCTCTAAGTCCGTCTCCCGGTGGGCTTCACACCCCCCTCCCCTCTCCCCTTAGCAGCCGTTTGTCAACGCCCATATGCAGCATTGGCGGGAGCGAACACACCATGGGACAATTGAGACTTTTCCCCTATGATAGGGTTGGGCTAGGCTTTTGGCGTTGGCGGAAAGGTGGATGGGGATGGGGATGGGGATGGGGATGTCAATGGGCATGCATCCTCGGAGGCCTTCGAGTACCATCGCGATATACAAAAAGGATGCTCGACTCGCCGATGATTTGGGCTTCGTTGCAGCAACAAGCAAACAAACATCAAGAGACAGGCTTCTCTTAGAACAGACTCACAACAGTCTTGCACTAATCAATCATCCATCTGCTTCGTATTACATTTTCTTCCGATCTCCAACTCTTCAACCTCGACTTCCTCGCTTTTGGGTTGTGCTCTGAAGATTGATACCTTATATCTGCCCGCCTTTTTTTTTTTCACCTTGGGCGCCTCAAACGCACGAATCGACTATTGCTGCAGCCATTAACGACAAGCCAGCCTTGATTTCCCTTCACCACCATTCATTCCGCTTTCTCCCACACCCAACCTTTTACACAAAAAACAATGGACGGCTGTACGTACTACTTGAAACCCGCTCCCAAGGCTTACCCCCTTGACAAGCCCCCCCGGGACATCGATCAGGCTTCCAATAAATGTCCCCGGGCCGCCCCGCAAGCAACTCCCAACCGCTAACGCGCCCCTCCCACCTGTAGACAACGAGTATCGCACAGGACGGGTTGCTGATGTTCTCTCCGACTTTCGAACGCTGCAGTACTACATCGCCGCTGCTCCTGTTGAGCCCCAGGACTCGTCAGAGTACTACACCGAAGGCTGGGCCGCTCTCCGCCAATGTTCACTGGATGGACAGCACATTCTGGAGTGTGCCGCGGACACGAGCGTGCCCAACGCCCCTGGCGGCGAGGAGGAGCAGACCAAGGCCGAGCTCAAGCAGTATGTTCTCTCCCCTGGCTTCCGCCTATTCCCCCCTTTGGATGATGGAAGTTTGATGACTAACGGCACCAAAAGGGTTCTTCTAGATGCCTTTGCAAGACGACACGAGGGACAGAAGATCTACCTTCGCCAGGCAGCGGCACAGCGATGGATTGAGATGCGTCAGCAAATCGTGGCCTCTGGTCGATCTTCCTCCAAGATGGAGTCGCAGCTGCGAGCATGCGATCGCCAACTCCGATCTGTACGATAACCCCCCGTCTCTCCACCCCGTTCTCACCGGGGAGAAGCCCATGGACCACCGACAACTAACAGTTGAAACAGGAAATCGCAGCAATCACCGACGACATGATCTACAACGAGCTCCAGACATCGGACATCAACATGGGCCGCTGGACGGCCGAGGACCCGAGCCTTCGAAGCGTGCAGCGCTGGCTTCGAGCACGCCGGTAAAGGAGAAAAGGGATGAGGAGAAGCCCGGAGCCTACCATCCAAGCAACTTCCCCCCCCCTGGAAGGGGACTCGAGGAGCATTCTCCAGGAAACGAGACGGAACGAGCGAAACGAACCACATGAAAAATTCTCCTTCTTTGACTTCTACGACGACTCGAAATGAAGTCTACGGCCGCGAAACAAATGAATGGGATGGAGTTGAAAAAAAGCCCTGACGACTTGGCAGCGTACACGCGAGGATCCAATTTTCTTCCTTCTCTTTTTTAGTCTTTTTCTTTATTTCTTCTTCTTCTCTTCTTCTTCCCTTCTTTTTTAAAACACCCCCTTTTTTGGATTAGGACTGGTTTGGATTTGTATGACTTGGGGGCGGTTTATTCCCCAGTCTTTGGACAAATTTTTTATGGCATTGCCCCGGCATGGGGTTTATAGACAGAGAGGAGGATTTTGCCCTACGGGGATTTGGACACGGGGTCTGGAGTTTTTTTTTTTTTCATCATATTTCTTTTGGCATTTGAGAGTATGGGGCTGGAATCCATGCTATCTAATAATGCAAAACTGCCTGGCGCAAAACTATTTCAAACCCGAAATAAAAAAAAATTAATTCAAGAATTGCACTTAATCATCTTGTGAAGCCTTGGAATTTCCCCTGCACATACACCCTGACAAGCATTGCGGGTGACAGGCTGGGATTGGAAACGGTAGCCCTATGTGGCATCGTGGGCAGCAGTCAGAAGTGGAGTCGCAGGCGGCGTCACGATGGGCAAGGGCCTGGGACCAATCCGAGAGAACTCTGTTGACGTTGATGCATATCATTTACTTTGCTACATGTACGTGACAAGCCACCTTGTTCCCGACTCAAGCCTTACTCTGAACACACAGGGCGATTCCAGCCAGCATAAGGCCCATCCCGGCAGCAGTGCCTGCGCGTGATGCGTGAGTATCAAGGGAGGGCAACGTGATCAATCAATGGGACCAAAGCCGGCTTACCTCTGCTAATGACCTTGCCGTCGACGTACCAATCGCCAAGGACGGTGAAGAGGAAAGCCATTGTGTTTACAATGGGCACCGTCAAACTCAATTCTGCGGAGCAATTGGTCGGTCAGATGTCAGTATTCTCCTCGAGATGGTCACGCATGGCATGGCATGGCATGGCACGGCATGCTAACTGGGATGAGGAGGAGCGGGGGGGGGGGAATATCGGACTCACCGGCCTGCCCAATGAGGAGGAAGAACCAGACGCTGCCCGTCAAGTTGAGGACCAAGGGTATGGCGTAGCGTGGGTTCCTAAGCAGGTCAACGACGGCAAAGAAGGCGCCGTATGCCTTGGACCGGAGCCAGCTGGCCTTGACGGCGGGACTGTCCAGGATCCGGTGGGCGGGCGGGTTGTGTGACCGGGTGGCCCGGCGGATGAAGGGCGTGGTAAAGCCCCACGCTAGGCCGACGAGGACGAAGCTCAGGATGTAGTTGAATACGGGGGGTTTATCGTCTGCCATGGCCAAGCGGTTTAGTCGGGGGGGGTTTGATAGCGAAGGGTGTGTGTGAGCGAGTGTGTGTGTGTGTGTGTGTTTGAGTGAGGTTGAACAGTGGGCTCGTGCGTGTGAATGGTGTGCGTGCGTGCGTGCTACAAGGCTGGGGGCTGACTTTACTCTCTGCCGCCCCTGACAGGACAGGGGGGGAGGAGAAAGGGCGTGTGTGTACGAGTCCGGGGAATTCAACAACGCAGATGGGAGGCGTGCAAGGGGCTAGAAACAAGGCTGGGCGTGCCGCAAGGGAGGGTTTGCGTGTGTTGCAGAATGTGGATGGAGTTTGAGGTTAGGGAGGAACCGATGCCATGGACTCGAGGCCTCATCTCGTGCTATTATTGGAGGTGAGGCGCGGATCGTGGCTGGCGCGCGTGTGCATCCCCCTTGGCGCATACGCACAGCCACTGGACAGCAAAAAATCGATAGTCTGGAGGGGCGCTTCCCGGGACCGGGCCTCTTTTTTTTTTATGGGAAGGTAGGGGGGGCTTTTTTGGGGCTCTGCGAGAGATGGTATCGGGAGTGTTTCCCAGGGGAGGCAAGGGCCTGTGGCTGGCCAATGCCCCGCTAGAACGCTTCCAGGGCTATTGTCCGACGATGGGCGATGGGCGGTCCTTCCTCCCCCCCCACACGTCGCGTGGGAAGAAGGGTCGTCGTGTAGCCGCATCCCGCTAACTCGACCGATCTGGCAGAGTTGCGACTCCGTCTCCCATTCACACGACACGGTTTCGAGCCACCGGCTGGCGGGGGGCGGGTGTGTCAGTTTTGATCCCTGCTCAGCTGGACATGGGTCTGAATTGTCCCATCTGCACGCCGTTTTTTGAGTTTGTTTTTTTTCGTTTCCCTAGCCCGATCTGATCTGCGAATGGGGGGATCTGAAACGACGTCACTCTGCAACTTGCAACCATCGAGAGCCTTGCCGACTCCACGCCTCTCGGTCATGGCCGTCGGTCGACTTAGACGCCTGGGTAATCCTGTGTCGTGCAACGCAGCAAAGCATGTGATGCTTGATTCTGATTTGCTGCCCTCCCGCCCACGCGCGAATTAGTGAGCCTTGTCGGGTCGTTTCCTTTTTTTTTGTTCCCCTCCCTTGCTTCTCTCACCACCGCTGCGACTCAAGCGAGACCAACTGGTGACGTCCACCCTGGCTCAGATGTCGTTGATACCCAGATTCAGACGCCGTTACGAGTCGTGAGGCCTCATCAAGCTCGATACAACGTACGATGGATGGATCCACGTATGTTTTTGTTCATTCGAATCTGATACACTGCTCGGAGACGACCGATCCGATTGCGTGTCTCAGACCATATGCTGGTTGGGCAGCCCACTCCTTGACGGTCCCGCTATCGTCATGTCTTGCTGGTTAACGGAGACATCCTCGCTAAACTTGGTTGCATCACCAACCATCTTCAACCATGTTTTTGATCGCATCAGCCTTCTTGCGTCACCCAATCCTCTCCTTTTTTTCTTCTCCTTTCTTTTGCCCGCCGAAATTTGGCCACCTCCTATCGGGATGCTCACCTTGGTCTGCAAGGTGCAACATTTCCCACGTCATGACGTACATGATCCCAACATGACTACATGTCGCAGGGTGGTTTCCCGCCTCCGCCGACCGTTTGTTCCGATGCTGGCCTCAATTGACAAGCTATCGCTTTAATTCTTATTTTTATTCAAAGTGCATTCTCGTTGCATTTTGCCCTCCGTTGATCGACAGGACATGCATACAGGAGTTAATTGATCAATCACGGCTTCTCCATGACTCGCTGATCTCACTTTCCCTAACCAGTTGACCAGTTCAGCTCATGCGGTCGCAGGCGAAAGCAAGACCATCAGACTTGAGGAATTTTTTTGTCGTGTTGAAAAATATCTATGCTGATGTTGATTTTGCCTCTCCGGAATCATGTTTTTGGTGGCAGAGCTGCTCAATTGAGCTGTCGCTTTCCCTGTGTTCAATGCCGTCACCAATTTATGCGGCGTGCTGCTGATCTGCGGCCCAAGCGTACAAGTTAACGCTGGTGCCTGACCTTGGGATCGGATCTGGTGGTGAGATCGTGCTTCCAACACCGGAAACTTGAAGCGGATGACACTAAATGACCAAAGTGATGACCGCGGGGCTGATTCGTGAATCGTGCTTTGTGAAAATAACCATCTTGTCACTGCTGACCAGCTTCCAAGTGCACATTTCCGTGAAAAAAAGCACGTTCAAGATATCCATAATGATCATAGATTGCGTCAACGAAGTAGATCTTTCATGCGCTCCTCAAAAGTTGACCGGCAAGATGTGAGGAATCGAGGCCTTGGAGAGGTCTATAAAGAGGTCATCTTTATCATCCACGAAACCTCATTCTCAAAGCATTTCACAGCAATTTAACAAACATTCTACACCAACAACCTTTATACACACACTTCCATCTCAATAGCCATCATGTCTGACGCTCAAGTCGCCGGAGGCCACAAGGCTACTCTCAGCAACCCCAATGCTTCTCAGGAGGCCAAGGAGCACTCCAAGGAAGTCCTGGAGAACGAGTTCCACATCAGTGTCGGTAAGCAGCTCGATTGTCCCTTTTATATTCAAAAAGGCCGTCGCTTCAGTATTTATTAACGCGGCTTCAGACTCGAATGCCAACGCCCCCGCCGAAGATGGTACAAACAAGAACCCTGGCAACGTTGCTGGTGGTCTCAAGGCGTAAGTGCCCCATTGTTAGTTGGATCCGGTGAAATAACAATTCGTATCTAGGGCCATCAACAACCCAAATGTCTCAGAGGAGGCAAAGGACTCCGCTCGGGAGCGTCTGGAGGGCATGGAAGGCACGCAATCCTAGATATGAAACTGTGAAACTGGCACATATTTAGGCCCAGGCAGGCAAACTTTGGCTCTTCTCCCTCTAGAGAGTTGGTTCGTCGTGCCAGTAATACAAAGTCAATTCCTCAAAATCCAAGCACAGTATAATGTTCCACGAGCACATACCCTGATGACACCCTTTCGCTTTCCTTCGAATTAACATTGGGGCTGTATGAGGCTATTAGATGATGTCACGAGTCTACAAGGATGCAAGGGTAGTCAGGCCTAGCTGGCTGATTTTTTTTTTTTCCTTTTTAAAAAAAAACCCCCCTGTTTTGTTGGTTCAAGCCACAATTAACCGCCATGCGAAGAAGCCTGACCTTTTGCGATTGATATCAGAATTCAAGTGATGTATGTACTATAGCAGCTCGTTGTTTGAGGACATCTCACGTCATTGTGATAGTTTATAAAATCCAGTTTCCTTAAAAAAGCAATTGATCCGACAAACGCCACGCCACGCCACGTCTGTCCGCCATCCTGTGAACCAAGCCCGCCCCTGTATCGAGGGCCTGGAAATGCAAAAAAATCCATTGATGCTGTTCATCGCGTCTCTGAGTAGTCATTGAGTGCAACGCAGACGGCGCCTCGGTGGTGTCCGTTATACTGTCGGATGATTTGCTGACTGTGCAGCTCCCATAATCGAGCGTAGTGGTCCGAACAGGCCGTCACCAGATAGGCCGAGTCGGCGCTAAAGGCACAGTCCCAGACCCAGCGCTGGTGGCCAGTCAATGTCGCCTCCAGGGGATATGGCCGAGGCTCCTGGTCAGAGGAAGGCTCGACACTCTTGACCTCCCAAATCTTGGCAGTGTGATCTGCGCTGCAGGTAGCAAGCTTCTTGACGTCTGGGGACAGCAAAATGCGAGTAATGTATTCCTTGTGGGCACTAAAGTGCGTCACGGGAACGAGCTGGGTGCGGTCGAAGCTCTGGATGAGATTCCACACAAAGACGTTACCCTGCGTGTGTTAATTAGTGCACGAACCGACACATTGGTGGGACGCAAGACATACAGCATTGTTGGCCGCGCAAAGCAAGGAGCCGTCGCTTGCTACTGTCACGCTGGACACCGAGACGTCTTCCTCCGGGATGAGTTCATGAGAGCAGTTGTTCTCTGCCAGATCCCACACTCTGACGCTTCCCGATCGGTCGCAGCTGATGATTTCGCCCTGATTTGGGTGAATCACGACATCATTCGCGGGGCATCCGTGGTTGTAGCTTCGCTGGATGGTTCCGGACCGCGTCTCCCAGATCTTTACGGTGCCATCCTCGGAGCTGGTGACCATCCACTTGCCTTCACAGTGGAAAGCGACGCCCGTGATGTTGCCCGAGTGGCCCTCAAAGGTCAAGAGAGGGTTCGGGTTTGTCGATTTGATGTCGTAGAGCTTGACGGTGTGGTGCCCCGCGGCGGCGAGGTAGCGCTTGTCGGGGGAGATGCACAGGCGGTTGACCTGGGAGTCTGGGTGCTGGATTGTGCGCGAGCAGATTCCGGAGAGGGCCTCCCAAAACCTGTGACCGAGCGTGTTAGCAGCGAGGCCTCAGGGCGAGCGGCGCGTCGGGTCGAACCTGATGGTATGGTCGTATCCAGCTGCGACAGTGTTAACGAAGCGCGCGGAACGATAACGGGGGGAGGAGTCGTTTACCTGTGCAGAGAATGACAGACATGGCGGCGGTGGACGTGCAGTGCGATTTTGGCCCTAGATCATGGTAGGGTGCAAAACGACAGGGAGTGCGCAATCGGGAGAGTCGCGAGGTCCTCCAGGGACCTGATTGTCTGCAAGGCTGATGGAGGGTGAGAGCTCCCATTCCTAAATTCGGCCCTCCACAAACCAGTACCGGGGATCCTTATAGCCGAGCTATGCTAAAAGCCGTTGGTCAGACTGGCGGGAAAGTGGAGCGGATGGTGATGCGCACCGAGCGCAGACGTACCAAAGAGGGAGGATAGCGAATAAGAGGTGAACAAGTATGTATAAATATTAGAGTAAATACAGGCATAGGCGTTTTGTATAATTTAAATTTCGAGTCGAGATTCTCCCTGGGTTTATCTGGCTGCCGTCGGTGATGGGCCTGTTCTTGCCCAAACTGTTGGCTCGAGTTGCCGCGTGTATTCAATATCAACGGCGACCAATACTCGGTAGAAAACCTAAAATAAACACAACCTTGATGATTTCAAAACTCCCCATTGTCGAATAAATGAGTTTGCATTTTATCTTGGATGCGTCGCCATGGGGGGAGCTATTCGAGTTAGAATAGCCCGCTTGCTCGGCTGGAATGAACGCGGTTGGATTCTCTACGATAGTTACATCAACTGCTAGGTACCTGACTGTTATGCGTAGGTACGTCTACTGCCTTCCCGTTATTTCGTCATCATTGGCATCCTTGCGCAGAGCCGCTAATTAATTGTGTCCTCCCATCAAAGCAATACCCAGCCTCGCACTTCGCTTATTCACCAAGAAAAGTAAAGGCATCGATCCATTATCTCGCCTTGGGACTGTCAAAATTGATCAAACGGCATTCTTCAACATGTTTAATCTAAACCCACAGGAGTTTGGTGCCAACTAGACTAATTCTGGTTCGCATATCTTAACCCTTGGACCCTCAGCCTCCTCACATTGTGTATCCTGGCTTGGTATTGGGCTTATCTGTGCTATCAAGCTCCGAAATGGATACAGGCCTGTCGTGTTTCTCAGACCGCTCTGCTCTTACCCCGATCTTTTCAAATGCTCAGTTAGTCACCGAAACCTATTTGCCATATCATCATGGCAAATATCAACCCCTTGCTCATATGAACCCGGAACTTGGGTGGTTCGCAGACGGACCGCCTTGACAAGCTGATAGTAGCTAACATGAACAATTTTAGTCCTTCTAAATTATTTCGATGTGCCCCGAGGAGCATTGTGGGTAGGAAGTCCTTGGTTAATGAAAGATCGGCAACGCCTGTATGACTTGATGCTGTGGCATCAAAGTTCGACCACAGTTGCTCCATTGATTCAAATTAATAGAAGATCAGAAACGATCTGGTTGCCTGCCGGTGATCATATCTTTCGCGCAGGTTCCCTTGCAGATCAATACGAAGGACTCACCTGCCCGCACGTTGCATTGCGACATGCACCAACCATGTGACCATTCGAATACTCAATAGATCGACGCTGCGGCTATTTCTGACCACTTAGATGCAGTTGAGTTATTTAAAATGGCTTGGCTCTAGAACTGGGCACTGAAATGATCGAAGCGGAAATTGGTGCTGAGACATGTTCTCTAATATTTTACTGACCGGAAGCTCAACACTAGAACATATATTTCAAACTATGTAATGATTTGCTTTGTGTTGAACAGAGCGTCTCGGAGGTTAGGCTGGCCACGTATCTGAAACTGAAACGACAAAACCACAATATCCCGAAGTACTCTTGAAAGAAAGAATGATATAAGAAGGTATCGACAAAAATCCCGCCGCCCCACCAACTCCTTGGCTTGGTGGTTGACGATTGAACCCTCTTATGCATGTACGGAATGGAATTTACAAGATCAACGACTCTCATAAATCAACGCTTCATCTGACGTTGATATTACACCGCCCCTGCGTCTGAGTGTTAGCTGGTTCTGGACCCTGACCATGATTATTTCTGGAGGGATTGATGGTTCACCTGCAGAACTTCCCTGGCCACCTTGGGACCCGGTTCCTCCTCCACCAGGATTGGAGGGCACCCCAACGACTTTATTGCCATGACAAAGAGCACATGGTCCTTCGCTATGGTCATTTGTCAACATGTCACCAAAAGCAAAAGCCTGGCATTCAAATGGGCAACGTACTTGCGGCGATCAAAGGCACCGTTGCATAAGTGACAATCTACCCAGGTCAATCCTGAGCCCTCTCGGGTGTTGTCAACGGGGCTAGGAGCCATTGTTTCTGACTCGAGGTTGCTAAGGGAATGTTGATGAAGAAGTCTGATGGCTGCAGAATTGCTGATGCGCTTTTGGTTGCGTCCGAGTTGCTTGGAAGTGAAGGAGAAGGCAGGATCAGACGAGGGAATTTCGCTGCCTTATATATTCGAAGCAGATGACCTCACCACCACCATTATTAACCCGGCATGACAATCGAAACAAGGCGACTGGTGGGGAATGGTGTTTTCAGCATCGCATTCCGAAGATTCGCCCGCCTCGTGCGGGCGAGTTGCGTGGGATCTCCGAGCACTCCAAACCAGTTTCTCAGACTTCGTCATCCCATCGGCCACCCTCGGGTCTTGTGATGACGATGATGGCCCAGGGATCTGTGGTTGCCTCCCTCGGGCTTATGTTGACGGGCGACTGGGTAACTTGCTCATTCCAGCCCAACCCAGATGCGCCAAGCTGAGCGCCCTTCGTCTTGGTGGCTCTTTGTTATCGGCCGATGAGTTGGCTCCATAGCCTCTCAGGAGTTAACTCGGACTCGAGCTGCATGGCTATGGACCGCCTGACTTTGCCAGAGGGCCTTGGTTTCCTGCGTTCTAGACTGTCATCCCGCTCACCCCCGTTCTCGCAACTCACAATGTTACACCAACCCCATAGCCGCATATTTATCAACTAAAGCATTGCTGTGCCATTTTTCTCTGGGCACCCGCGGCACATGGCCAATTCGACAAGGACCACAGCCTGGTTTGGCTGAGAGGTCGCGACTCCAAGATGATGCAACATCCCGCCGGGCCCTACCCAACCGTCAGTTTTGATTTGCCAACCCCGCCGCAACCGGTGAGGATCATGGATGCATTGATTCCTCCAAAGGAACAGCAGATGCGTGGGTTAGAGGCGCACTTCACGCAGACCGAGATAGACTCCGCAGCACGCGAACAGAAAACCCCTGTTGTCACTTGTACATCATCATCTGGTGCCATCCTGACTGCATGCATGGCATGGTTTCGCGAGGACTGAAGTCGGCGCCCGAGCGAAGACAGAACAAGACGAAGATGCGAGATATCTGCCATATGCGACCACACGTGGCATTGCACGGGTATACCTGACCTTGATGGGGCACAAAGTCTTTGTTGCTGAAACATGGGCTGGCATGTTGGCCTTCTCAGCTCATTCTCAACGCGCCACAACAAGACGAAACGAGGCCAGGCGAGCCAGCCTTGCTATGGACACCTGTTTTGGCACGCCGTGCTGCGGCCAGATGATCCCTCCAAGATACAGTCGCACGAATACAACAACGCTCGAAGGTCAATTTTCCCGCGCATCAGTGGGTGGCATTCATCTACATCTCAATCATCCGGTCATCTCGGCACTTTTCTCCCCTCTCTTAAACCAAGCTCCAAAGGGAGGCTACAGCGACGACCCGGGACCCCGAGGGTTGCCATCCATCTCCAATCGCCAATCCCTCGACCGGTCAGCTCTTGACTGTTGTCAGATACTCCCACCCCAAGATGCACCCACTCAGGAGCCAGCGACAAAGCGGGAAATTGTCATTTCCATGGCTGCAGGCCCCTCGACTGCCAGGTTGGCTCTCTCTCGTGCCACCCGACCTGCCAGTCAAATCCTGCGGCGTGTCGTCTGTCTTTTGCGGCTTTTGGCAACCAGCGGCCTCACCGGTCGGATCTTGATACCTCACGCTCACCCACCCCCTCCTCTCGGCCTCTGCGCCGATTTCACAGACTCAATGTTACTAGGCAGAGGGTAATGACGGCTCAATGTGTTCGCTTGAGCCGTTTTCCCCTTCCTTGTTTCACATTTAAGCCGCTGCACGGGGGGAGGAGACAGGGGGGTGGCGCATCAATATGCTCTTCTATAGCACGCAAAGCAACTAGTCATGGAGTTGACTAGTCCAGGGTGTGCCGACTCCTGGGTGGTTGATAGTGAATGACCATCGCGGCTGTTTTCGGAGTCAGATTGCGGCGCTGCCATGGAGAGGATTGGAAGTTCAACGTGAGCTGATTGCGTCTCTTGAAGGTTGTCACATTCATCATGCCCTTGTCCAGCTGTTCATGGTGCCATTGGGGGGACTCTACACTGACGCAATTGAGATGGGGGTTTTCTCTCGTGTGACTACACGCCAGCTATCCTATCCTATCACCGCGAGCCAAGAAGAGATTGCGTGTCTGCTCAACGTCCGGCCTGGCTTCGTCCTTCAACACGGCTCAATCAACGCCGAATTACACCAGCATGAATGCAGCTTCGCCCCCACGCATGAGGCCTTTTGCTATGCATCAATCACAATTAGTTCAGGTGATGCTCCTCGCCTGACCCTTTTGTCCAGACTCTTGTGTAAATAAGGAGGATGCGAGGGTTGCGTTTGTGCCAATATGAAATGTTCACATGATTCATCAATTGAAAAAAGTCCTAATCGACAGACATGCCACCTATCCGGTCAACTAAACTAAAAGAAGGAAAAGAAGAAGACCAAGTGAAACCAATCCTAATCAGTCATTTCCCTCGTGAATGATTCCCAAGCCCCCAATCCTCAAGTCTGACAGTGATGCATGTTAAAAGTAGTCACCCAATTGCAGTGGCCATATCATGGCTGGATGATGGAATGTTGCATTTTCATGTCGAACGCAGAATGGGATTAAAACGGACCATCAACTAACATCTTCCCTGACCCTGAATTCCAAAATCCTGAAAACTCCGTTGCCATTTCATGATCAGGCCAACTTTGCCTCAACTCGTGCATAAAAAGATAAAGAAAAGACAAGCAACACTGCTTATCTTCATTCGTGCTCGTAAGACCACCTCTGGTTTGTCCATCGCGTAGTCATACGGCAGCATGTGTTCCGAAACTTGTGTCTGCTCAAAGTGTTGGTGCCGTTGCAATCAGTGCAGACATAACAGCAACTCCACCTAGAGCGGCGTAGCTGAGGACCTCTGCAACACGGCGAATGCGCTTTCTTGGTGGTTGAGCGGAGGCATCCGAGACTGTTGGGGGGACCATAGCCGCAACTGGGGCCTGGAGAGCCTGCTTCTTCTTCTTTTCTGCCAGACGACGACGGAATAGCTGCTGGGCTTTGTAAGAGCGGCTCTTTTTCTCACCGGAGTTTGCAATTTCCCCTTCATTGAACTCCTGTTCCTCCGACAAGGGCTCGCAAATTTCCGAAGCCTTTCTTTTTGGTGGACGAGAAGGGGTGGGCTGCTCGCTAGTCTCATTCGAGGCTTCGACGATGTCGCTGATTTCCATGTGGGTTCGCTTAGTGGACTCGACATGCAAGTCAGCAGGAATTTGGTCGCTCTGCTTATTGCAAGCGGCCTTTTTGCTCAGTTCAAACTGGTAGGCTGAGGTCTCGTCAAGGACAGGAGCCTCGCTTTGGCCAACTTCTTCCGACTCCTTGGGTGGAGTGTTCAAGAACTCTTCTCCAGACGCGATCCACTCTGAAGGCGCAAGTCGCTTAGAAGTGCTGGCTTGGGGCTGGGGCTCCTCGACTGCGTTAGACATTGGTATATCCGGGCTAGTAGTCTCCGTGTGGGAGTCTTGAGTTGTAGCTTGTGCAGGAGTAGCGCTTTGCTGTAGCGACTGAGGAGCACTGATGGAAATGGAATTATCACTGGGCGCCACGCCAGAAGGCAACGCATTTATTTTGTTCTCGGCACGGGCTGCGAAGAATTCGTACTTGCCGGTTTTAGCACCCATTACCTCTGCCATAGCCTTGGAATCAGGGCTCTGGGGGGGTGGATATGGAAGCACAGTTTCCGAGATCGAAGGCAGCCGCAGCGGCTGAGGAAAGTTGGCGTGGGGCCAAGGGACTTCCACCCTAGTCTGCTCGATGGGTGGAAGTTGCGGCTTGAATGTGTAGGTGACTATGGGAGAGATCATGGTGCCATTATCAGGCACATCTTGGCGGACACATTCGGTTGACAAAACCTCCAGTGTGTTGGCCTCGTACATGGGTTGCGAAATCCCTGTGTTGATTTCGGTTGTGAAGTGATTGATTGGGTGCACAGGGGCGAACTGTTCTGGAGCATTGCTGTTTTCTTGACTGCCCGACTCCTCGTAGGGCATAGGGACATCTTCGAGAATTAGCAAGGGGCAGAAAAATTGTGATGTGAGTGAAGGCTCACATTCTCCGTTGTCAAACCCATCACGCTCCTCAAACTCATTTCCGTCCATGTCTGGCATCTCCGAGACTTCATCTTCATCGTGAATATCGCTGGTCACAGAAGCGGAGCTTGAGGCTTGACTGGCAGAATCCATCTCTGGAGAGCTCGCCGTGTCCATATCGGTCGACTCTGATAGGTCAATATCGCTCTCCTCTTCTACACCCTCATCGTATCCCGATATCCAGTTTGGCTCTGGACAAATGGGCGAGAACCTGTTGCATTCGGTGCTATCTTCTGGCGAGGGTGAGGATAGGTCAACATATGTCACTTCAGTAGGTTGCTTTTCATTCGGTGGCACAGGCGGAAGCGCGTTGACAATATAGTCGTTGTCGCCGCGGACGTTGGAGGTCGGGTATTGATCGTTCCCGGTCAGATCGATCGTCGACCGATGAGGCGAAGGCAGCACCGCGGGCCGCATCTTGGCACCACGTAGGATCTCGGAACTGATACGAATGCTGCAGTCGCCGTCGCTTGCTGACTCTTCAACATCAGAGTCGTCAGGTACCCGGAAGACCTTGGGACGATCCTCTGGGCTAATCAAAGGTTAGTGATTGTCGTAGAAAAGAAGCCGAGTTTGCTTACTTGATTGACCCGAACTTGATGCGTGCTTCCATAGTACACGCGGGGTATTTGTCCGAGCCTCGCTCGATGGGAACTCCGAACTGGATGGTATCGCCGGACGACAGAGGGCACAGGATGTTTCGAGCTAGTTGCTGGTTGTTCTTAAATGTGCCGTGGAGAGAGCCAACGTCTTTGATATATACTTTCTGCAAGGTCTGGTCAGCAGGGTAGAAAAAACAGGAGCTAAAGTCTGAATCTGCACACCTGTTTGTCCACGTCAAGTTTGAGGCTCGCATGGTCACGGGACATTACTGGCGAGTCAAACCAAGCGTTGTTCTTAGCGGCTTCGAACGACGAATTACGCTTGCTTGTTCGGCCGATTTCCATAACGGGCTTGTCCTTTGTTAGGAAAAATCGTCGGTCGGGAAAGGAAAACGAAGACGGAGCGTTTCGACTCGTGAGAGTGACTAGCACTGGGGAAGCGTTAGCTGACAGAGCACGGCGATTCCAAGGGTATGCGAAGGCTAAAACTTACCCTCATCACGATATTGAGGCACCGCCATATTGGTCAGACCCAAGCGAGGTGCCGACAGGGCGAAAAGCTTCAAATACTGCGGCCGTAGAGGTTGTTGGCCAAATGAGGGGTTGTTTGACGGCGATGGCCGGCTCACGTATGCCTTGAGAGGCCCCGGCGAACGACGTCAGTGGTGGATAACCGTCAAGGTGCGGATGCAGCAGCGTAGGTTTCGCGGGCGAGTGGTATTCCGAAAGGAAAAAAGGGATGAAGAAGAGGAAATATGGTAGAACCGGAAGAAAGAGGGGTTATGAAGGCGTGCAAGCAGAAGAAGTGCACTTTGTACGGATGAAAGTGCAAGCACCGACCAGTTGATGAGGTGCCGAGTGATGGATGGGTGACCAGGAAGGTGAGGACGAGGTGGGGCAGCCGTACGTGAGGGAGCTGCTGTATCAGGCAGACAGGCAACGATAAGCCGCTTATCGGAACATGGTGGGGGGAACGTTGGCGAGTTGGTTAGGTAGCTCTAGGCACTAGGCCACTAAGATTTAGCGGGGTTAGGTCTGGAAGACGACTTCGGAGGGATATCAAACGAGACGAGGCGAGGAGGGGTAGTTTAAATGTGCGATGAATGATGGGCTCGCCCGATGCAGGTAGCTACGGCAGGGAAATGAGGCGAGGGTCGCTCTACGGAGGCGAACTGGGGAGAGAGGAGGAGCGCACAAACTCAAGACGATAACGCCGCTCAGGTTAAAGAATAAGGCACTCACTTGTCGCATCAGCGCTGTACGTTGGCTCATACAGTGCCGAAAGTTCATGGGTACGTTCGCACGCCGGGTGGGTGGACCTCCGGGTGGACCCACCATGTGTCTCATCCCTCACTCTCTTCCGTCCCGCCAGACTCACACTTCACTATTGAGACCGCCACTTGAGCTTGTCAAGCAAAGGCTGAGAGCGTCATCATATTGACTCAGCCCGGAATTTGGAAGGAAGGGGATACAGCAAAAATTACAGGGTAAGCAGTCAGCGATGCCCGAGCATGACCCCGAAACACCACTTCGGGACATCTGGATGAGCGGGGTGCGCGGACGGACGTGGTGAAGCAGCACTGGGCGATAGAGCCACTAACATGGTGCCCGCCGGGACTCGAGCAATCGTTTAGTTATCGCCCTGTATCGTGTCTCACTGCTTAGCGCCACCACCGATACCTCGCTTCTTGTCGCCTGATGGCGTATCGCCAACTCAGCTCCAGCTGAATAAAGTAACCTCAAGCATCGCATCCGTCAATAGCGCTTTGCCTCCTATGCTTGTCGGCTTCGTCCGCCATGGCCCGCCCAGGTCCCAAAGAGCCATTCGGTCATCAAGTCAAGGCAACCAAGCATGTGCCTCCGCTCCAACTTTGCGCCATCACATTGCAAATTGTCCAATCCTCTTGGCTCTACATGCGCCTGAGCGTAAGCCGACCTGCCTATCAGAGAGCAGGCAGCCTTTGGTGCACGGCTGAATGGCGCCTTTGGCCGAAAGTTCCGACCCCCAAACTACACACTTGCGTGTGCTCGCCTGTGACGTTGTCCTGCTCCCGAGACGCCAGAGGCTTGCACAGCTCCGCCAGCCCGTACGGCACAGTGCCACATCCAAGACACGTGCGAAGCTTCTCGGTCTCAGGTCCTCGCCATTCTCTCACGGCGCCTCATCCATGCTCGCCCGTGTCTACATTCCGATCCTTCATTTGCGCCCAACGAGCTGCGGCCGGTGACCAGTTGGGCCATTTCGGGCTGTCTCGTTTTTCAGCGCATCAAGCGGCTTCATGGGTCGCTACTGGGAAAGGTTTGGGCGATGGGCAGCGACTTGGGGCCGATGGGAGGTCTGATGACCTCCCCACGCCCAGAAATCGGAAGATACAGTGTCTGTAGACTGTGCATGTCGAATTTCTACACAGTGGGTATTCGTAATGTGCGGTGGGCGACCGAGGAGCTTGCCGAAGAGCTGAAATGATGATCAAGAAGCTTCATCGCGACACTCGCGTGGCAAGCTGAGGCTTTGGTTTTAACGCAAATCGCCAACTGGGAGCAATGCGGACAAGACACCGCCAGTCATGCAAGTCTATACCAGTCTGCGACGCAAGCAAGGAATTCCTAAAGACGCGACCACCGCGTTAAGTGATGGATCGATGACGATGGCTTGACAAGGATCAACGGTGGAGACACCCACTGAGCTGCCTCCCGTGGGACGCAATAGCGGGGACGCTCGGGGCCATTCATTCACGTTAGCGCTTTCTGGGGGAGGGGTCCCTCTAAAATGGTCTGCAGAGCGCAGCGTCTCATCGCTCAGCGACAGTGTTCAGTGAGTGGTCCTCTCTCAACCACCACCACCGCCATCGATCGCCCGCTATCTGCCTGTCCGCCTGCTCGGCCTTTGGATGGTGCGGTCCATGGTCAAACTGGCCGGCCACCATCTGACCAGAAAACATGGCTGGCCGCTTGTGACCTAAAAGGGGTGCATTTAATCCATCTTCGCCCAAAGAGTGAGCTCGGAACGTGTCGCTTGCAGGGCAAAAAAGGGTTCACTTAAAAAAAGGAACCCTGACCATCATCATCATGCCTTGGTGGCCACACAGGTCCTGACAGGGGGTGACGCATCCACTCTCACGTTCCTAAGCCACGCCACTGGCCAAGTCCACAACCCAGCACAGTCCAGTCCAGTCCAGCTTGATTTATTATTCATCCGCACATCCATTATTTCTCTTTCTTTTTACCCTCTACTCCTTGCTTTGCTCTGCAACAACCACCCCTTTGTTACTTCCCCTGGTTTCCAACACAACCTATCTGTCCTCGATATCACCCATGGATTTTATTGCCCGTGACGCCTTGAAAATTTCTACAATCGCCGCCTACACCACCAGTCGAACCAGAGCTAAAAATATACCGACGTGACCAACCTTTGGCCCAGCGCCCACGGCGAGGATCGCTTGCCGGACAGGATTCTAGTATCTTGTCTGTGAAGAGTACAACTCTTTCTACGGCTGCCGCCCCCGAAGCAAGTCTTCCTCGTCAACCATATAACTTCAATCAAATACCCAGTTCGCAACTCTACTTTTCGCGACAGCGCGTTTCAACCACGAATTCTTACGAGACTCTCGACCACATTCACCTGTATCCAGCGATCACCCCACGCAATACGCCGCAATGAACCACGCACGAGTCAAGGCCCTCAAGGGCGACAAGACCGTCTCCAGAAAGGCTCTGAAGTCTGGCCGTGCCTCTCTCAGCCAGACCCCTCGCAGTTCACCCCTGGCTTCTCTCCTGACGTCACCAGCCCACTCAGCGGCCCCCAGTCGCGTGGCTTCTGATGAGAGTGACGATGATGACGACTACGATGCCATGACCATGAGCACCACGTCTGGTAGCTCGGGCATTGAAATCGGCGAAGATGGTATCAGTGTCTTCGATGCTAGGCAGCTCATCGAGGAGCTCCAGGACCGCAAGCACAACAACAGCGAGACTCGCGAGCAATTGCTGGAGGTTTACATCAAGATCCTCCGAACACGTTACACGACCCAGGCCCATGAGTGGCTTGATGAAGCCGCCACTGAGCTGGCCGAACTCTTCTTGCGCTCCGCCAATCGTGGACTGACGGCTCGAGAGCGCATGCTGAGTTTGCAAGCCTTCATCCTGACCCTAGCCACATCCGAGGAAGCCGACATTGTCGAGCACGGACAGCAGACACTCCAACAGATTATCACTGACGAAGATGACGAAGATTGCGAGGTTCTTGCTATTTACGCCCTATGCTTTGCCGTTCTCTACGGCGGTGGCTCCGAGGAGGGCGCGCAAGAGCTGCTCGACTACTTTCTCGATATCATCCAAACAGACGGAGAAAGTGTTGATGCTCACGACAATGGACTAGTCGTTTCGGCTGCACTTCAGGCATGGGCATTTGTGGCCAGTCACGTCGATGACCTTTCGGCAACTGCTGATTTAGCCCTGGACACGTTTGTTGACCAGCTCGACAGCTCCGAGGTAAACGTGCAGTCGCATACCGCTACTTGCATTGCCTTGATCTTCGAATCATCGCGCAACTACGAGGAGGAAACGGGGGAGCCCTTCCAGCTCCCGTACGACCCACAAAGGTTGATTGGTCGCTTGAACGAGCTCGCCAAGAACAGCTCTAAATCTGTCGCGAAGAAAGACCGCAAAAGCTTACGAGAAACTCTGGCCAGTGTCATCACTTCTCTTGAACGCAGTGTTGGTCCAGGCTACTCTGAAGCCGGATTTGCGCCTGACAAGAGAAACCGACTCTCTACAGCCGACGCAAACGAAGATGGTGTTGTTGAATTTGGCTACCGGATCAAGCTTCGCCTAGGCAACGACATTGCCCTGATTGACACTTGGTCTCTTCTCACAAGAGTGGACATGTTGAAGCTCATTTTTGGCAGTCATCTCCAGAAGCACATTGTTAACCCTGTTGTCTCTGAGTGTCTTAGCGACGCAGACTTCACGACCTACATATCTTCGGGTAAGAGGCCATCAAAGCACCCTGCTCCCAAAGGCGGGAAACGATAAGCGGATGTGATAAGGGGCTACTCATGTTCTTGCTGTGAATTTTTACATTTTGGGTGTTTTAGTTTGTGTGACGGGCAAGCAGACGTTCAAAGCCCTTTGCGAATTCTACAATTCTCTTTCAAAGATACGAACCGTGTCGTTTTTTCCTTCTCTAGAGTCAACTTTATGTGGGCAGGATGCATTCATTCCAAAACATAGATAAGATTACTGCCTAGTTTTGAATACCCATTTGGAATTTCCTAAATTGCTTCGTTTCGTGCCTGCGGTGAAGCCCTCATTCCCTCATTTGCGCTGCCGTCTCCCGTCGGAATGCTCCGGACACTAATCAAGGAGGGTTTCCGTCCGCCACCGAACGGTCAGCGGGTCTGATCCGGGCTCCGCCGGAGCTCGGTCAGCGAATTCCAGGGCGCCAGAAGGCATCTGATGGTTGGGTTTCCACTTCAGTAACATCATGGCACTTAAAACACGCTAAAAAAAATCGCTTACACCATGACCTCACACCACCAACTTTCACCACCAACAGAGAGGCGAAGCAGTACCAAGCGTGGTCCAGCTTTGTGCTGCCATTGAAACCGGCAGGCGAGCAAGACGGTGGTGGCTTAAGCATAATCGCCGTCGCAATCCTGCCGATTTCTTAACACAGGCTTTGTTGCTCCTAAGGCAGCAACCTTCCAAGCACGGGTGCCATGCAGCTGACTTGCAGAGACAGTCTCAAATAATCGCTCTCCAGCGACAGACCAACAGTGACCTCGCCCAAATCAAAAGAATGGCGCCTACCATGACTGCCGAGGCTGAAAAGACGTGGACTCCGGCCCACCCCAGCTTGTTATAGATTATGCCGCTGATGGGGTTGCCTGTGAGCGTGCCGGGTGAGCAAAGAGCCATCATTGCACCGATGCGGAGACCAATGCGATCAATGCTGGTGGCGGTTTGGGCAATGCATGCAGATCCCAGCGGGATCAGACCACCAGAGAGCAATCCATAGAGAATCACAAACGCGACTTGACCCGCAAAGGCTGTCATGATGATCCAGCAAAAAATCAGGGTGCTGGTCCCGATCGCCAAAACAATGAGCATGTTGAACCTAGAAACATCGCACATAGTGTCAGAAGATTGCTCCAAGCCAGCCATGCGACTTACCTTCCGAGCCGGTCTGCAGCCCAGCCGGCGGATATTCTCCCAATCACTGATCCGGCGTAGCAAACAGGAAGCAGAGTATCTGCCATTGAAATTGAAATGCCCGCGCTCTGGGCGTGGAGAGGCACCCAGTTGAAGGGCACAAGCATTCCCATGAAGATGAAGAAGAGAGACAGACTGGTGGAGATGAATTCACGCTGAAATATTTCCTCGGGAACATCCAAAGACCATGATAGTCCGCCTTGACGTGCATCGCAGTCCTTTGAGCCTCTTCGCTCGACCACCAATGCGCAGGCCAGACCCAGCAGAGGCAACGAAGCAAATCCCAAGACGCGGTTAGCCCACGCAAACCCGACGGTGCGTAGAAGCTTTGCAATGACGAGGGGCCAGATGATGCCACCGGCAGATGAGCCGGATATTGCCAGACCGAAAGCGAGGGCGCGGCGTTTGTCAAACCACTCCGTGATTGCGCAGGTAGTCGGGTAATACCTGTTGGCCGCCCGTGTGGTTAGCAAAAGTAAAAATATATTGACTGAGCTGACAACGTACAGCATGGCATTTTCGATACCAAAAAGAAAACCCTGAGACAGGAGAAGCTCGTAGAATTGGGTGGAGAAGCTGGCGCAGATAAAGGACGAGACGAAGATGATGGAGCCAGCCACCATGATGAGGCGCGCTCCCCATCTGTCGTAGGCGGGGCCAACGAATATGCCACCAATGAACATGAAAAACAGCTATGGAGAGAAGTCAGGGATTTGTAACGTCGAGCTATGCGGAGGGGTCGTATTGAAATCGTACCTGGGCACTTCCGATCCAGGCGACGGTAGCAACTGATTCGTGGGCCAATATCTGGTGGGCGTAAAACCCTTGGAAGATGCCAAAGGAGTTGAGGAGACCTAGATGAATTAGTGGGATGTGCTCGCTTTGGCGTCGAAATTGACTATAATTGGTTTAAGAGGCATACCAAAACCCGTGGTGAAGTTTATGAACCCACCAAAAACCACAAGCCAGGCACGCAACCCTCCATCAGGAACATTTTTGTCGATCCCAATTCCATTGTGACAGTCTGGCTCGACATGAGAGTCTAATGCGGGGGTTGGGGGATTTTCATGGGTGCGTGTTTCCTCTCCCTTCCTGTGGGCATTCAAAGGGATTCGGTTTTCGTGCGTACCCTTGGGGGGTGGCAAGGAGGTCGGAGTGTGTTGGAGCTGGCATCGAGCTTGGATTTTGCGTAGAAACGGCTCCATCATAGATAGCGACTGACTCTAGGAGCTGATTTAAGCTGGTATTGTTTGTGTGAATCAAGGTCCTCGATTATTCGTAGCGAGCGGGAAGCGTAGGTGTAGTGTCCAAATATATTCACCAAAAAAAATGAAGGAAAAAAGCGAGAGTGAAGCAGTGAATGGCAAGCTAGTGGTGTCGATGGCCTGGAGAACAGTGGTGTTTTGAAATTGGCGAGAGAGAGAGGAGTCACCTGATCTCGAGGTGAACAACAACACAGATGAACCACACGTCGTAAATTTGTCGACTTCATAGGCTATCTCGATTGCATGGGAGCCAATCACCCGAGCAAACAGACCGAGGTGGGCTCTCGGGGCAACGCGACAACAACACTGCTTTGTGAGAATCTGAATTATTTCCGTCATTTTTTTGCGGAAACACGAGAAGAGAAATATTCCAAGTTTATGGAAGTGGCTCCAATATAAAGTCCTTTTTCTTCTCAGTGATCCCCTGGGGTTGTCGTTGCCTTGTTTACATCAATGTTCAGGCAACATGAATCATGGTTAAAATTACGCTTAGAAATCATATTGAAGACGCTGTTGCTCATGTTACACCAGATATGCAACCCAAGACTTACCTCGTTCAACCGTTTGCTCATGCTTCTGTGTAAACTCAGGGTGCGAACCGTCGCCACACCAACTCGTTGCGATGCCAGCGCCCACGACATGGCCATGTCGACGTGATCGAATTTTCAGTCCTACGCTCTGCCAGTCCTTTGCAATCGAGCTGTTGGTTGTCATTAGAAACAAAGAGGATTTTTTGATAGTGGCTTTGGGACGCTGACTCACTCTTGGCAGAACGGATCAACGCGTCTCACAGCACAAGCCTCGAATCCTGTCTTGGCATCGAAGCTCAAGTTGGCTCTACACAGCGCGGAACCCGCCACTTTAAAGTGAATTCCACCTCGTGTCGCCACCGTTATACGAGCCAAACCTTGAGTTTTCGGGTCTTTGGTCTCGGGAAGCTGCATATGAGGCCTCGGGCTCGAATGACATGCGCCCCCCTCCCCTCGCGAGCCCCGTGAGTCGATCGGGCCCGTTCCGTAGCCCAACGGAAAGGTCGGTCTCCGCCACACAGACGCTGCAAAGTAACGCGCAGACTCTACCAAGATCTAGGCTTGGCACATACAATTGACATCTTGTGGCGCTATTTCTGCCTGTCATGGGCCGTAAACGCTGTCCAGATGACGCGATGCTCGCCGAAAATAAGCTTAGGAACCATTTGTACTACATGGCTGATTGATGCCTCATTCGAGTAGAAAATACAGACTTGAAGAGTGGAGAATCTCTCAAAAAGAAAACGTCAGCCCCGTTCTTTATACTATACATACAGCCAGGTCTCAGCAGGGTCGTTCTTTTTCTCTCCACCGCACTCTTTCAGCCCGTTCTTTTTTACTATTATTCACAATGTCCCTTCTTCATTCCGCCGTCCTTATTATAGGGGCCATACTTGTATACATTGTCGATCCCTTCCGAAAAAAAGCGCCCTCTTACAAAGGCGAGGGACGCTTTGCCTTCCTCAGTGACGCTCTTGATTATGCCATGACCCCGGTCGAGCTCATCGGCAAGGCCACTGCCCAGTGTGGCAACATTTTTAGCCTGCAGATATTGACTGTTTACACCGTCTGGCTCAGAGGAAACGCTCTCAACAAAGTATATCTCGAGACCAAGGAGGATGTCTGGTCGTTTACAGGCGGCATGGTGATTATCCCTACTGACTGAGCTCCGTACCTTGCTAACGCGCCGCAGGGGATTTTCCTCAACAAGATTATTGATCCTGGATACTGGGATCATTACAGAACTCTGCTCTCTTCTCTTAGCAGATACGTTAATCGCGCCGCTGCTCAAGATTACACGAAGGCCATCTCCGCGGAGGAGACTCAAAAGGCCGCCGATGAATGGGCCTCGCACGAGGAACTCCCTCTTTGGAGCTCCGTCTCATTTTTGGTCCACAAAATCATTGTCAGAACTTTGATGGGCCAAGACTTCTATGACCACAACGTGAAGGAGCTCGTGGACCTGTTACACGACATGGAAGCCGACATTGGAAGCATCCTATCCTTTATCATGCCAGATTGGGTCCCCCACCCACCGGCACGACGGTTACGACAGGCGCGGGAAAAAATCAAGGATATTTTCCTGGAGCGCTTGAATCAAAGAGAAGTGGTCGGTGTTGACTCATCAAGGCTGTTGCCTGATTACATTGCCTTCACAATGGAGGACAAGTCGACGGCCGTGCTCAGCGATTTGATGCCGAGCCACCACACCCTGCTCATGTTTGCTGCCCACACCAGCACTGCGGCCAGCATCAGTTGGTCTCTAATTTCGGTAAGCATCGCTCTACTTTGCCCCCGAAAAAAATCCGTTCCATCTGACAATCGCAAAAGCTGCTACGTCACCCTGATGTTCTGGAGCGCGTGGCCACGGAACTGCGAACTCGACCTGACTCGGACTCGGCGCTCCTGCAGGCGTGCATCAGGGAAAGCTCCCGTCTCTACTCGGGGTTCCAGATGCTCCGGCTCGCCAAGAAGGAGGTGGTGATCCCGACGACGCAGATCTCGGTCCCCAAGGGCGCCATCGTGTCCATCAGCCCCTACTCGACGCACCACGACCCGGCCAACTTCCCAGACCCCGAGCGCTGGGACCCCGAGCGCTGGCTGACGGAGCCGGGCGAAGCTGCCCAGCTCGACAGCAGCCGCTCGGAGGCGGGGACGCGGTTCCTCCCGTTTGGGGCCGGCAGCCACCGGTGCGTCGGCGAGAAGATGGCCAACATCATGGTCACCAAGACGCTCAGCACGCTCATCAGGCACTTTGACGTGGGCTGGGCCAGCCCCGAGGTGCCGAAGACTACAGACTTTACGGCTCTCGATTTTGGCAAGATTGGCTCGCCTTGGATGAAGGGGGAAGTGAAGATTCGGGTCAAGCGAGTCTGAATAAGTTTACTTTTTTTTCGGCTCGTGGTAACTAGTAATTTTCAACGTGTCTGTACCAGGACATGGAACGTTTGCGAAACGCACAGCCATGTTGTGACGGACGCTTGCTCAGAAGGTATCATTTTTTAGACACACTTTTTTTTCAACTATTTTCTTTCCTTCCAGAAGGGTCAAGGGCTGTTTCTTTTTTTAGTCTTGTTTTAGATTTTGTCTCCATTCCTTTTTTCATGTAATACACACGCACTACTGCAATGCATAGCCCATCATCACCACGACTCTCTCTCTCTCTCTCTCTCTCTCTCTCGATCACTGCCTCGACCTGACTCTGAGCTAAAATAAAATGGCTGGTTCTCTCTCACCGCCGCAGTGCAAACCTAAGCAATGCAGATGGACGAGTGAGCGAAAAAAGGGGGGGCAAGAAAGTAAATAATACCCAACGAGCCGCAAAATCTAGGGCCCCGGGGTCAGCTATTCCTATCCCACATTGGGGGACGACGTCAGACTACGGAGGCTTCCCCCACAGTAAGCCGTGGCCAGTCGGAGAGCCAAGCCAGGCCGCCAATCCGTGCGCCGCAGTGACAAGTCAGGCATGCGTGGAAATCCAGCGGGGAGAGCTTGATTCCGCTCCCGTTATAGCGAGCTTTGTCATGCGCATGTGCCGTTTAAGCGCGCCCCAAGTGCCGGCAGTGTTGGTTCTCACGCCCCCCGGACTGAGGATGCGCGCTAGTCGAGTCGGGGCAGCATTTGCATTGACTCTCCCCACGAGGATGCGGACAACAGCTGGCGAGTGCGGGGCGAATGAGTTGTCAAAAAAAAAAAAAACTTGGTATTCAGATGTATTTCAAGATGCGATAATGTACTGTCCTCAATACTCCAATAACATGCCGGCCAACTAAATGCCTGCAATATGCTAAACAAAGGAAAGTAGAAGGGCTAAGAACAAGAAAGGTGGGAAAATAGCCAAAACAACAGGGTGAAGGGCGGGCTGTCTAAGCGCCGCTCACTTATACAAAGGAGAGGAATAGGTAGAATGCAACATGAAGAAAACGGAAAACAAGGAACCATGCCACACAAAATGCCAAACCAACACAGACTCCCCAGTTCACTCCAGATTTTCCAGCGCCGCGCGAAGGATGGTGCTCAACTCCCCCACATACCGTGGCTCAAATGCGCCATCGTGATCCCCGCTGAAGGGGACCGACTGAAAAGTCCTGAACCGCGACGTGTCCCACCGCATGTTCTTGTCTCTCATGATGGTCCAGACGTAGTGCGCGCCCTCCGGGTCGTAGGTGCCGCGGTTGGCGTCAAAGGGCTCCGGCCGACACTTGACCAGCACCACGTCAAAGTCGGATTTGGTGTCTGGCTGGAAGAGGTCGCCGGGCGAGACGCCGGCAATGAGGCCCATGCCCTGGTACACGTGAAGGTTGATGTTGAACAAGAGGTCGTCAATGTCGGGCTCTTCACACATTTCCTCCCCGAGACCCCACATGTCGTCCATTTCCATGGCGCCTTCGTCGTCGGAGCAGCAAGCAGATGTCTCCTCGCTGCTGCAGGGAAGAGATACGGGTGTCCCCAGCCTCGTGCCGGGCGTGTAAAAGTCGAACACGCTCGAGGCCCTGGAGCTGGGAGGAGCGTCCTCGGAGTCCGTCGCAGCCCACGTGCTGGAGAGGGAGGAGTCGGTGCTCTCTCGCCTGTTCGGGCTCATCGGGGCCTCGTCGTCAAAGATGTCGTCGGCGCTCATGTTGAACTGCTGGCTGATTTTTGTGTATGTGGCCTTGGCATAGGCCTTGTGCTCGTCGGCGCTGCCAAAGCAAGGGAAGGACTCGGGGTTGGCCGAGTCGATCATGATGACCTTGAGGACCTCTTCGCCGCGGGACTCCAGCACCTGCGCCATGAACATGGCAATCATGCCGCCCATGGACCACCCGCCAAGCAGGTACGGCCCGCGGGGCTGGATGGTTTGGACTTCTCTGAGGTACAGTTTAGCAAGCTCGGCCAGGCTGGAGGGGTACTCGAAGTCATCCTGGTCCGGGCAGTGGATGTGGTTTGTGATGCCGTACACGGGACGGTCGTTGTCTCCTAGTGAGTCTAAGCGCAGAAAGGGAAGGGCAATTCCTGAGATTGCGTGAACCATGAAAAAGGGTGTGAGGCTGGATTCTTCATTGCCCTGGATGAGAGTGACGACGTCCATGGATGAAGCGAGGCTGATGAGTCTTGAAACCCACCGGGGAATAGTAGAAGAAAATAACAAGGAAAACCGAGATGATAAGCTATCCTATGGACATATAATCAATATTTTCTTCTCGATTGCCAAACGCGGGGGCTGGCTTGTGCGTTGTGCTGGGGCCGGAGTAACTTTACGTGTGATGCAAGTGTGTGATGGGATCCCTGGTATCTTGGCAGAAAGCCGGTGCAGATGCTGCAGATCAACTCAAAGAAGAATGGTAGCGGGAGACGGTGAAAAACAAACAAGTTTTCTAGAAAGCCGAGAGCCGGGACGGTTGAGGGTGTGAGACGAGACGGATCGAATGGAACGCGTGTAAAGAAGGAAATCAGACCCCAAAACCAGTAAGGGGACTCTGTAGCTCGAGTGTACCTGAGAGAGGCTGTTGACAAGGACGACAAGAAAATGGAACGATTATGGGCTCATATTAAATCACAAGAGACTCTCTCTCTCTCCTTTCCCATCAACTTGATCAATTCTATTCACGGCCAGCTCGCTCCGCCATCTCAACCTCATGCTCCGTGGCCACTGTCCTGGAGTGCGCCGCCAAGTTGCGCTGCACTGAGAGGCGAATTTTGGCATCGGGAGAAGGTATGCCATTCTACGGAGAAGCTCCATCTACTACGGGATGGCAAAGATACAGAGGCGGAGACGAAGTTGCACCAGGCGCAACCCAGTGTGTGCCGCCATCTGCTCTATAGGGTGTCGTGTGCACCATCTCCACAACCACGAACCGTGCAGCCCCCCTGCCAGCAAGGTGGGATGGTTTGCGAAATGCCAAGAAAAGAAGAAACATAGACAAGGCAATGTTCGAATGCCGTGGTTCTCAGAAAGACGCATTCGGGTAGCGTGCTCAGTGTGCGCGCGACAGAAATAACCGTGGCTGTGCTCGTCTTGGCCCGTGATAAGCTCACCCTTGGCCTTGGCCTCCGGGTGGCTGCGGAGGCGGCGGTGGCCACGGAGCTCTCAGCAACACCACGGAAGGGCAGAGCACGGAGACGGAGGGGATAAAAAGGTGAGACGGGCCGCATTGATTCCTAAATTCAGACACACACTGCACTCGATTGTATCTTTGTTGTATCCAGTAGAAATTGGCTACAAGTCCTCCCCTTGGACGTCATCCCAACGAACCATTGCTACCCATCAAAAGAACCAACAACAACAACAACAACACCAGCACCAAAGAAGACACGTGCCAGATCATCCACATAGCCTGCTAAGTGTCTTGCTCAAAAAATCCATTGCGGATTACTTGGCACATAACTGAAACCCCATCCTCGCCAGGAACACGATGCTTCCAAGCTCGTTGCTCTCATTCGCCCTGGCCCTCGGGGCCGCCCAGGCAGCGCCTGGCCTTGTGCCACGCTACGCCAACACCTCGGGCACTGCCATGGCAGGCAGATACGATATGCCTCTGACCTGGGGCTCAGGCGGCTTCCTCTCCGAGGTCGAGTTTGGGACCCCCAGCGTCAAGCTCCCGGTCTTTGTCGACTGGACGTGGATCAGCCAGTTTGTCGTGTCGCCCAAGTGCTTTGGCATCTTTGATGCCTCGGCCTGCCTGTTCCCCGGCCAGGACTACTTTGACCCGAGAAGCTCCTCCACCTTTAGGAACCTGACGTGGGAGTACCCGGACCGCATCTGGGACCCAAACCACTTCTTCATGCAGGACCCGCTGCACGCCGAGTACGGCGCCGACAAGATCCAGGTCGGGCCTGTCAGCAGCGAAATTGTCATCCAGGTCTCCGACATGGACTTTAACGTTTCCACCTACGGCTACGCCTTTCCCTTTGGCGGAGTCTTTGGTCTCTCGCCAGTGTACAAGGGTGATGGCCGTGCGTATATTCCCTCCCTCCACCTGCAAGCTCCCGGGTGCTAACAATTCTTCTCCAGAGGACTACCAGTCGCCATTCTACCAGCAGTGGAGCCAGAGCCTCTGGAAGAGCCCGCTGACCGGGTTCGTGTACTGCTACGATGACTCCAAGAAGCCCGTCTGCAACGGCAACGACGGGCTGCAGTCCCTGGGCGGCATCCGCACCGACCTCATCAAGGACAGCAAGATCTGGTGGTACAAGCACCAGACGTACCTCGACGTCAACACGCTGGACTTTGTCTACGACCCGCCCATCTACAACTACTGGGGCATCGAGCTCGAGGGCCTCAAGATTGGGGACCAGGCCCAGACGGTGGTGCCCACGTCGAACCAGTCGGGTAAGGCGGCCATCTTCGACCACGCCAGCTACGGCCGCGGCACGCCCCTGACGGCCAACGCCTACGACTACCTGGTCGAGCAGACGCACGGTGTGCCCGTCGAGCTCACGGCCCCGATCAACAACGGCAACCAGGACTTTTACTCGGTCGACTGCGCCGACGTCCCCAGCTTCCCCGACGTCACGTACACCTTCCGCGGCCACGCCAAGGAGTGGGTCGTCACGCCCGAGCACTACGTCGAGAATGTCAACGGCACCTGCGTGCTCAATGTCCGCACCATGGCCGACGGTGATCGATTGTGAGTAACCACTCAATCTCCACTCAAAGTAATCTTGAATAAACTTGGGCTAATTGCATTTATCTTGTAGCATCGGCAACTTTGGTGAGACGTTTGCCAAGGACAAGTACATCGTCTTTGATTTCAAGACACTGCGCGTTGGAATCAGCGATATTGCATGGTAAAAGCATCAATGAGCACCAAGTCTCTTTTTTTTTCTGACCTTTTTTTTCCTCCTTTTTTCTTCTTTTCCTTTCCTTCCTCTTTTTCCTTTCTTCTTTTCCTTTGTTCGCCAGGGGGCAATGGGTCGGAGGCTTGGGAAATAATAATAATTACATAGATGCCCAAAAGCTTAGCTACGCTATCTGACCTCATCCGCAAGTCTGCTGAATCTCGTCTGTTGGCGCGTATGTGTGTGTGTGTTCAAGCATTGCCAGATGCGGTGTCACACGCGAGTTCTGATTGGGCCACCATACCCGAGCGGGAAGCCGGCATCTCGCCCGTGGCGCGGGGACCCAGCCAACTTTCAAATGCCGTTGTGTGTGGTGTGTGCGTGTGGTTGGGGTTAGCGGGCATGGGGGGGTGGCCGTCAGCTCACAGCCTGTCAAACTAAAAAGAAGCGAAAAAAAAAATGATGGCATTGTTACTTCTGCATTCGCAAAGACGGCAGAAACGCCTGCGACCCTCCCCCCGTTTCTTCCCCTCTTGAATACCGGCAGCCTTCTCAGGCTGCAAGGCGCAGTGTAGATTTGCGACCAACGTGCATGCAAAAAAACGAAAGCTCGTACGAGCGAGTCCTGGCTGCAGCCTTTTGTCGCCGATCAAATAGGATTACATACCTCGCCCGGTCGCTGTGCATGCTGGAGTGGCGTTTGTTTTGGAAAACGGCCATCTATGAAGGAGGGCCACGCAATTGGACACCTAGAAGCCGAAACGCTCAACCAAATGTGCACCTGCACGTAATCCGGGAATAAGGGAATTTCCGCGCCACCAGGCGGCCGGCCCAAAGTTCCGATTTCCCACCCAGCCAGCGCCGTGCCAGTGTGTGTGTGTGTGTGTGTGTGTGTGTGTGTGTGTGTGTGTGTGTGTGTGTGTGTGTGTGTGTGTGTGTGTGTGTGTGTGTGTGTGTGTGTGTGTGTGGGGGGTGTG
>NAJI01000194.1:0-129635 GCA_002179835.1 Calonectria leucothoes
TTAATTTATTATTAATCTATAATATTAAAAATTAATTATTAATTAATATTAAATTTAAAGAAAAAAGAATTATAATATATTAATATAATAAAGATTAAATTAGGGGTTTTTATAAATTAATTAATTATTCTATCTAGCTAGCTACCTATTCAGCTTATAGTATTATAAACTAGTTATATAAGGCAAGGTCAATTCCACTATACCAGGATTACACCAATTAACCCAATATTTTATTAATAATAGATTAAGAGCTAATTCCAACATATACCTTAAAAGTTATTATTTATATAATTTAAATTTATATTTAATCTTTAATTCTTATTTATTCTTTAAAGTCTTAATATTAAAAATTAATAATCTTATATATAGCTTTATATCTTATAATTATTCATTCTTTTATAAATATTTAAGGAAAAGATTAAGCTTTTTATTAAGCTATTAATTATTTTTTTATTTTATTAATAATTAGATAGAATTAATAGATTATTTAATTATTAAGATTATTTTTAAAATTAAAATTAATAACTTTTTAAAGGCTAATTAAAATAATATTACTCTTTAAAATAATTAATTAAATTAATTATTATTTTATTATATATAGCTTTATAATTAGTATAAGGCCTTTAATACTTAAGATATAATTAATTATTTTAGAAAATAATATTAAAATATATTTTAAATATAAAAAATAAATTAAAAATAAAAAAATATAAAGCTTAATATAATATTAATTTATAATAGCAAAAGTTACTAAAGTATATTAATTACCTAGGCTTATAATTATTATAAAGTATATTTATAATTATATTAAGCTTTAGAAGGAATAATTAAAAGAGCCTTATTTTATTATAAATAGGGATTTTATAGTAAGATTTTATAGGCTATAAAGCTTGCTTAACTGGTAGCATTTACTCTAACTAAGCTCGGCTTGTGCCGTGTGACAGCAATAAAAATACATATTTTGCTCACCTTTTAATAGTCATTTCCTCAGATGAACTACTGTGTCTATCGCGCGATCCTATAGCGCTATTCGAATAGAAATATCAACCAGTTTCAGAGAATAGACGGATCCTCTTCCTTTGGTGAAGAGAAGAGATCTCCTTCCTGCAAAGCCGGAGAAGAACCTATCTTTTGTCAGATCTGACAACACCATATCATATGGTTTATTTTTCTTATCCTATAAATGAGTTTAAATAAAGGAAAAAGTAGAACCAAACTCATTTTCAATCCTTTCAAGTTCCTTCTGTGGTAATAGAATACCTAATAGCCTGTCCTCCGCACTTCTATGATGAAGCCTCCCAAAACGATGTTGTGTCTCGTCCCAAGTTGCTATCTGTGCATCATGAAACTTTCTAACTACATTAGGATCAAGAATCCTCTGTGAATCCCAAAAAGCATACCCAAGATATCTTAGAGATAAATGGGTCATTTCATAATCAAGAATCCCAAGATAATCATCCTCACCCGAACGTTTAAATTTGTTGAAACCAAGATTGCTATTTGCGGGGTTATTATCATCTGAGAGATCCCGCTGTGTAGTATTCTCAGCTTGGAATGGAGGCACATCTCGCAATGCTTGGGGTAAGAAATCACGGAGCATTGTAGAGCTACCCCGAATTATTGCAATGCGATGGTCTTTATTAGCATCCATAAGTTTATACAAAAAGTCAAACCCTTGCGAGATTATGGAGCTAATCAATTGATGCATTCGATAATTATAATCTTTGGAAAAAAGGCTAAGATTTCCAAGGTCAAGACCTTCAACAAGGACCAAACTGTCATCCCGTGAAGTGCTGGTTGATGCTTCATTGAGGGAGGATCCGGCTGCTCCTGGATATACTTCCCCAGTGATGACACCATGAGCATTGAGAACTGCATTGACAAAGTCGTCCTCAAGCTCATTAATATAAGACTCCACGGTTAATGTGAAATACTCATGGACACAAGATATTTCTTCCACTTCCCAGGGAGTGAGACGGGCTAGGAACATGTCGAATTGGTCATCCGCAGAGACAGATGAGCGCCTTGGACCCATAAAGTCCATGGGAAAGATTCGGCAATAGAGCTCAAATCTCAAAAAGGCCCTTTCAAGTCTTGTGCGTTCAGATTCGGATGGAAGTAGTGACTGCGCTCCATTGTTCAAAAAAGCACTGCCTTCATTCGATGCCTGGCTGGTCCCATTATGGCATAACCCAAACCGCCATGACACGTCGCGGATGTACACATCCAAAAAGTAGTCGACACGCGTACGAATGCGACACAAGGCAGATAGCTGAGCCTTGCTAGTGGGAAATTCGAACTCTTTCTGCTCAAAGTACTGGTTTAGAAAGCGAGGTAATTGTTGTTGAGTCCAAGTCTGCCGCTCCCCAGTCCAAATAGGAGCATGCAAAACAGCAAGATGTTGCCGAAGGGTATGGGATGGAATATTGTTTCGAATGACAGAGGCAAGAGCGAGTTCTGATGATTGACAGAAAACACGCAAGCAAACTGGGGATGCTGAAATAAGTCGAAACAGCTCAGGCGGCGAGTCGACGGCGTGCAAGATTTGCGAGATTAGTTCGAGAGGCAGATGTTCCAACGCCATGTTGGTCAAAGAATGCTGAGACGAAAATGAGAGAAATTGATGGAGTTTTGTCTGGGAAGAACTGGTGTGGCGGTGGCTGGAAGTGGTAGTGGCTGAGGGCGTAACCCCTTTGACGGGTAATTTGACAGTGTAAATTACTGGTCTTTAGGCAGCTTAATTCGATCAACAACTCTAAGTCAGAGCCATTACTCCTTTTCCGTCCCGCTTGAAAACATCCTCGAGTTCCCCTATCGCTTTGGGTGCCACAAGGCTGCATCAAGGTACACTACTTCAAACAGAACACAAAAGAATAAGATCATAAAACCTAATATAAATTAAGGTAAATAAAATAACTCCCGATAATAATAATACTATATGTCCTAAAATAAATTATATAACTCTAAATAAGAGAATTCCAGTCAGCAATCTACTTTGCTCGGTACTTGAGTATAGGCTTTCGGCATTTAAAGGGATAGGGTAGTTGTTTGGGTGTGCTGAACGGTCATGTGATTAGTCTGCCCTTGACATGATTGGAATGTTAACACATCACGTATTTAAGGGCATTTTACATTCTATTGGCTATTGTCTCTCTTTTTCCTCTTCATCAAACAAATTGAATCTATTCAGGTCATTGAGGCCCTTAGTATTGCTTTGTGTTGGTGTCATTTCCCTCCGCCAAACTGGCAATTAGGTGAGTCGTGAGAACATGACCATGGGCGCATAGTGATGCGCCTGGGAATTGTATTTTAACTAGACTAGAGGCCTCGCCGAGGTTGCCTAATTCTGGTGTTGCATTGCAGGGCATTCATTCGCATATCTGACGTGCTGCATTGTGCGACTTTATTGGGCCTCTTCAACTAAGTGGACCTCAGCACTTCTGCTACATCATTGATTCCCATCACCGTTCAGCTCGTGAACCATTACCCCGCAAAAGCAACTCACTCAACAGATCAACATTGAAGCAAATCAAGCATAATCACCGTGAAAAGAGAAGGGAAAATGGCTCCAAAGAAAGTTTTTGTGTGAGATTGCCCTGGACGAGAGGATGGCGTATCCATTTTGCTAAGAGCCTCGCAGCACAGGTAGCACGGGCTATATTGGCGGAGACGCCTTCTTCGCCCTGCAGCATGCTCACCCTGAGTGGGAGTTTTCGCTTCTCGTGCGAGGCGAGGCCAAGGGAAAAGAAATCAAGGCCACATATCCCAGTGTCAATATCGTCCTTGGCTCCCTAGATGATTCTCAGGTCATCGAAGACGCCGCATCCAAGGCCGATATCGTTCTGCGTAAGCACCTTGTTCAGCCTTCGGCCCATGACACCGACACTAATCAGATTCAGACACGGCCGACTCCTCAGACCACGCTGGAGCTGCTCTGGCCATTGCCAAGGGGCTCCGGGCCACTCACTCCAGCTCCAACCCGGGCTACTGGATTCACATTAGCGGGACAGGCATTCTCTGCTGGTACGACTCGGACAACAAGCGGTATGGCGAAGCGCCGCTCCCGGAGCAGGCCTATGACGACCTTGAAGGAGTCGATCGGGTCCTCAACCTGCCCGACACGGCGTTCCACCGTGACGTCGACAAGCTTGTGCTCGCCGAAGCGGCCAAGGACCCGTCTGCCGTCAAAGTCGCCATTGTATGCCCTCCGACCATCTACGGAGCCGGCCGGGGTCCTATCAACCAGCGCAGCCGGCAGATCCCGGGCCTGATCAAGGCCACGCTGGAATTGGGCTACGGGCCAAAGCTGGGCGCTGGCAAGACGGAATGGGACAACGTGCACGTGTAGGACGTGTCCAGCCTTCTCAACTTGCTCGCAGACGACGCCGCCACTGGAAAGTACAGCGGCGCGGGCGAGGACAAGATCTGGGGTCCCTCGGGCTACCACTTTGCCGACAATGGAATCCATGTGTGGAGCCACATGGCAGACCTGATTGCAGCTGAAGCCCACGCCAAAGGCTACATTGCAAAGAATGAAGCAAAAAGCATCTCGACGGACGAGGCGCTGAAAATCAATGGGTTCGATGCGCTTTCATGGGGTCTCAATAGCCGAGGACAGGCCAAGAGGGCCAGGAAGTATCTTGGATGGGACCCAAAGGGCCCCAGCCTGCCAGACTCGATTCCCGGCATGGTCGAAGACGAGGCCAAGGCGCTGGGACTCTCCAAAAAGTAGCTAGCAAAAACTTGACGTGCGTTGAGAAATCATCCAGCAGCCCTATGCAGATTGAATCAAAGTATTATTTATCCAATTGAGAAAGTCGTTGCTGTCCGCGTATACTCCACACTAAGGCGTAAGTGAGGGCGTGCAAAAGGGCGCGCACACCACCCGCAGCTTGAACTGAACCCCGCCCCCCGCTATTGATTGCTTGTGCTATTTATCAGCCAGACGACCACCTCGGCCGCACGCCCAGGACTCGACGCAAATGAGGAACCAGCTCCTAAACACTGCAAAAATGGCATCCAGTCAGATCAGTGCCCTTGTCCAGCGCGGCAACAAGCTGCTCCTCGAGAGCGTCCAGCTTCCCGAGCTGAAGGAGCACCAGGTGCAGGTCAAAGTCGAGAGCGCCGCTTTCAACCCGACAGACAGTGAGTGGGTTGCTGCGGCCAACGCTTTGATGCAAAAACAACGACAATTACGGCGAGCGTACTAAACATCACGCAGGACTCGCATTCGACCTCAATGCTTTCGGCGACGGCGCCGTCTTGGGCTGTGACTTCGCCGGCACCGTGACCAGGACGCATCCAACCGTCACCAAGCTAGTTCCCGGTGATCGAGTTGCAGGTCTAGTTTGGGGCGGTACGTGAATGACATCTCAACCTAAGCTAGCTAGAAAATGATGCACCACTACTAACACAAGGTCGAAAACAGGTGAAATCAAGGGTTTGGGTGCATACGCGTGAGTCGCATCAACTTGGGAACCAGGCCTTCTCTCTCTCGCTAACAGTCAAAGCACATCCTCAATTGCAGACGAGCGCCTCTCGTTCAAGATCCCGTCCGCCATCCAGAACTCTCCCGCCGCCTCTGTGCCTCTCGCCGCCAACACGGCCTGGCTCGCACTCTTCTCTCCCAGCTGCTTGGCCATCAGCCGAGAACAATCGGCCGCCAAGCCTGCCGTGCTGATCTGGGGCGGAAGCTGTAAGTCGCTCTCCAACTGTCTTCCCCTTGCATCACATCAAAGCTGACACCCCCGATCCAAAGCTGCCGTCGGATACTACGCCATCCAGCTGGCCAAGCTGCAAGGTCTGGAGGTCGTCACCACCTGCAGCCCCCGCAACTTCCAGCAGGCCAAGGACGCTGGAGCGACGCACGTCTTCGACTACAGCGACGAGGACGTCGTCGCCAAGATCCAGGCCGCCGTCCCCGGCCTGGCTCACGTTTTTGACACCATTGGCAACACCACTTCCTCGGCCACTGCGTGCAGCGCCGTTGGCGACAAGTCCGGAATCATGTGCACGGTCAGGCCCGGCAAAGCCAACACGGAAAATGTGGCCGCCAACATCAAAGTGACCGACGTCTTTGTCTTTACGGGGTTCCCAACCCCTCACACGTACCGTGGCAAAGTACACTGGCCGGTAATTCAAATTTGATTTCCCCCTCTCAACCCCCCTTGCGTCATCACCTCGTCGTTGCTGACAAGCATGCCATTCCAGGTCAACATGGAGGACCATAATCTTAGTACCGAGTTTTATGATCAGGTTCCCAACCTTCTAAGCGATGGGTCTTTGAAACCATTGTCCACGCTGGACTTGGGACCTCTCAGCCCAGATTCTGTTAAGCAGGCCATGGATTTGAATCGCAGTGGCAAAGTCTCGGCCCAAAAGCTTTGCTTTGGGCCTCTCGAGTAACTTGGAAGCTGGCACGTTAGAATTACAGATACCTTACATACTTGACGATGCCAAATCAGAATCACCTGCCCCGTTTCCAAGAGTCAGTCTCCGTCTTGGAAATTTGTGTACGAAATATGAATTTTGAGTGGTTAATGTAAGCTCTAGACCCGTAGATCAAGTGTCATCCTTCAGAATTCAATCCTGCAACTGGAAGATAATACGGATGGCTGTTGGGAAGTACAGGTAGCAGTTAAATCCTGAAGCTCTTTGGCAAATCAAACTCGACGATTCACATCCAGAACACAAAAATCAAATGATATGTTCCTCATGGTCAAGATTCAATCAGAGACAATCAACCTTAGTTAAATGGCGCAGTATTCATTGTCACATAGTCATATCAGCAGCGATCATTGATGGCAACGGTTTCAATTTTTACCCTCTAGCCATTTATCTAGCTCTTTCCAGAGTCCTCCTTCAGGGACACAATACGGTTGAGTACAATCTTTTCATCTGTGCTATCGGAATCCATAGCCTAGAAATGGTTAGTCTTGTCAAATTTTGGCGTATCAAAGTCACTCACAAAGTATCCGACACGCAGAGCCTGGAATCGGACAGTCTCGGGTCCGTTTTCGCCGCCCTCCTCGCCAGCCGTCACGGGCCAAGGGGCCTTCTGGCGAATCTCATTGATACCCTCCTCAATCAGGGCATCGTGGTAAACCGCCTCGCTGTCGGGGTTGATATCGTTCATGAATCCACCCTCAACGGCAGTAGGGTCATCCGACTTGAACAGAGGGCTGTGGATACGGACCTCCAGCTTGATCGAGTTGTCGGGCACCCACTGGATATAGGTCTTGGGCTTAGTCTCCTTGTCGTAAACAGCCTTGATCTCGGTGACCTTGCCAGTGGCCTCGTCCTTGGTGAATGAGGTGGCCTTGATGGGGTGGGGAGCGTTGAGAAGGCCGACAGTCTTGCCTGGGGCCAGACGGAAGTAGCCCTTGATGTCCTCCTCGCGGAAATCCGATCGGTCAATGTAGACTGTCTTGGTGAAGCGGACCTTGTGGGAGCCAAACTTGGGGTCCTTTGGTGAGTACGGCACGTCAATCTCCTCGACATCGGCGGCGTCCTCGATAGTGACGGCGACAGGGTCAAGCACAAGCGATACACGAGGGACTGTGTTCTCAAGATATCGACGGACTGTCTGCTCGAATCGAGCGATTTGAATGACAGTCTTGGCAGTGGTAACACCAAGCTCGTTGACGAAGGCCAGCAGAGCACCAGGGGGAATACCTCGGCGGCGAATGGCAATCAGGGTATACAGGCGAGGGTCGTCCCATGCACGAACGATACCGCCCTCAACCAACTTCTTCAGAGCTCGCTTGCTCATGATAGTTCCACTCACATTCAGTCGACCTATTCAACGGTTAGAGCTAACCAGGAGGTGCGCAGCATTGCTGTGTACTTACCAAATTCGCGCTGCATAGGCTCGTAGACCTCGAGGGACTTGTTGAGCCACTCGTAACTTTCTCGGGAGAGAATGAACTCGGTGGTGCACAGACTGTGGGTAATGTTTTCAAAGCTATCGACCAGGCAGTGGGTAAAGTCATAGGTGGGGAAGATCTTCCAGTCGGGAGCTCGAACGTGCTGCTTCTTGCCCTTGGGAATTCGGTATGCAGCAAGATCCCACATCTGGGGGTTGCCATTCTCAATGTCCTGCTTCATGCGGAGGAAAGCCGTCTGGGGCTCATACTTTCCATCGTGCATGTCCTGGAACTTCTTGAGGTTGGTCTCGATATCCTGGTTGGCGTGCTCGCATCGGTATCGGGGGCCCTCCTTGCCCTCCTTGCCTCCGCGCTGAAGCTTAATCTCGGCCTCACCACAGTGGCAAACATAGGCCTTTTCCTTCTTGATAAGCTCCTTGGCCAGGTCGAAGAGCTTCTGGAAGTAGTCACTAGAATAGGTGATGGCGCTGGGGGTAAATCCTAAACACGGGGATGTGTCAGAGCAGCTAGATAGCGGGGAATGCCGACCGTAACTGACCGAGCCACTTGACAATCTTCTTGATCCATTCAAAGTAGACTTCCTCCTCCTCATCGGGGTTTGTGTCATCGAATCTTGCATCGTGTCAGTCGTATCGGTCAGTCGTACTTGGGGGCTATAGCAAACCTAAGAATCTTCAATCTAGTCAGCACATGGCGCTTCCAAAGACGCGACACCAAAGCAAAGGGGAGCTTACAGTCTGGCCACCATGGTAGCGGGCAAATCCAAAGTCAATGGCAATGGCCTTTGCGTGTCCCAGGTGAAGATATCCGTTGGGCTCGGGAGGGAATCGCGTGATGACAGGCTTCACGGGCCGCTCCTTGTAGACGTCGGCGAGGAAGCCCTGCTTGAACATGGCGTCGGGGTCGAGGTGTGTCGGCTCCTCGGCCTTGGGCTTGGGCTTTGGTGCAGCTTCGGGGTTCTTTTCGCGCTGCTCGGCAGCCTCCTTGGAGCGGGCCTGGTTGGCAGCCTTTCTGGCGCGCTTCTGGGTTCGCTTCTTGAGCTCGTTCCTCGTCACCATCTCCCCGGTGACGTCGTCAAGCACCAGCTTGACCGTGGCCTCAGTGATCTCTGCTACTGGGTCCGCCATTTTGGAGTCGGGGATATGGGTCGGGTGCTCGTTTCCGGTCGGGGTTCGATGTGCAATGGTGATGCGACTTGGAGATTTCGTGTGGGAGTTTTATGGTGGGGTTATTTTGGGCAGGATCTGGACGTGGTGGGGGAGGGGCTGCGATGTCATAAGTTACGGTGCTCCACAGGAGGTCAGCTTCAGCTTGGTCACCTTGGCGATGGATGGAAGTGACTCAAAAAAAGACAAATACTGGTAAAATTCAACGCCAATTTTATTTTTACGAAAAGAAAAACGCTATTATTTTGCTCATGAAGAGGACACGCTCGTGGTGGGATCTGTCGAGAATAAATTGACTGATATCTATGGCTGTGACTCAGACCTATCGTGGCGATGCGATCGGAGGGCCCGTGTTATCGGCGCAACCCATCAACGAGTCATCTCGGATACCAAGTTTGTAGACTCCAACCTCGGTGCGATTTCGATCCGGTATGGGTCATACTTAAACCTATCGTAGCCGACGGGAATCTGAAGGCTTGCACTCAATAATTTCCAGTGCTTTGCGAGATTCGTGTCAAGGCTGTTCTCCACCACAAAAGTCGTGCTGCTGTGAAATACCTAGGGTCTAGTGGTGCATAACATTCATTAAGTATAAGAATACATATATATATATGTACATATATATAATTATAGTTTTTTAATAACTTTTTCATAGTGTTTTATATCGTATTATGCAGCTCCCTCACTACAATTCGCATGATATAGGGTAGGTGACTCACTGAGGATGAGGGCGATGCTTTCCGCTGTTCTGAAACAAGCCATGAATGGTTGGCAGTTGGACACTTTGCAGCATACGATTCCTACGAAAAGACAAGACATGTTCACATGTTAGCCAAAATACAATAAAAAAATATTACCTAAAGCTAGTCTCAAGCTTTTCTTCTGTATTATTTTTGCTTTGGATGAGGTGGCTGTTTGGCTAGGATTCAATTGTGCAATGGCCACAGTGGAGAAACATCTTCGTTGGAATCATCCCAGGGTTGGGTTATACACGCGTGATGAAACACCTATGCCCTGTCAAAATCCGCAAGGAACTGGCAAGGGAGGCATGGGAGGCATGGGCGTTAAATACTTTGCCTTATTAATAGCATTTCTGTCAGCATTCTCTACCTCTGCTCCTCCCGATCTGAATCGGGTGGTGGGTCTTCATCCCATCATCACGTGGGATCTACGACTGTTTTGATTCCCGTGTAGTCCCTGCCAACTCCACAGTTCCACCATTCATAAAAAAAAAAACTTCCAGAGAAATAGCGTCACCCCGGGCCGTTGCTATTTTTTACGTAACCGGGCGAATCCATCATGGATTCCAGAATAATATGCCAAGGTACTCACGTAAGCCGGGCAGTTGCCCGATGGAAAGCGCTGGGGAAGCCATCGTTGAACCGAGCTTAGAGCGCGTGGAGCAGGAGAGACGGTGCCGGGATCGGTCACGTTGGTGTCGAGAGATTTTCCATTTAGCTCGCAAGTATTAGAACTAGACCCTCGTGGTAGCTCGATTGGGTTTTCTGTCTCTGTACAGACTGTGAAAGTTGCTGGTTTCCCTGACGTCTCTGCGAGTCGCCGCCGCCGCCATGTCTACAACAGCCACGACAACCACAGCCATCGAACTTCACGACAAGTCGGCCCCGAGCTCCACCCTGCGCTCCGTCCCGGTGCCCAGACCCGACTCGAGCGATGACTCCGATGATGTGATGGAGGCTTCCCGCCTAGCGGATTCCAAGGTTCCCGATGGTGGTTACGGCTGGGTCATCGTGGGTGCCGGCGCTGTGTTGCTCTGGTGGGCAGTCGGCACCACCTATGCTTGGGGTGTGATGCAAGCAGCTCTCGTCAAGGATGGCCTTTCGGATCCCGCGACGCTCTCCTAGATCGGAGGACTCGATGCTGCGCTGATGTCTGCTTTCGCCATTGTTAACACCCGAGTGATGCGCCGGTTGGGCATGCGCTGGACCGCTGTTTTGGGCGTCATAGTCATGGGCGGAGCCGAAATTCTAAGTTCCTTTTGTGTCCACAACGTTGGGGCCCTCTTCTTCACTAGCGGCGTGCTTGTCGGAACTGGTGTCAGGTCAGTTGCTGCCAAGGTGCATATAATTTCTGAAAGTGTGGTGTAGCTAACAAGGATGCAGTCTCGTGGCGGTCGTGAGTATCCCGAATGAACCGACCCGGTCAGCCCCCTTTACTCACAGCATTATAGGTTGTTTTTGCAGTCGTTGCTCAATGGTTTAGCACAAAACGTGGGCTTGCTAATGGCCTCATGTTTGCTGGTTCGGGCTTCGGCGGAGCAACCATCAGCTTCGCCGTCGATGCGCTCATCAAGAAGGTGGATGTTGCTTGGACATATCGCATCCTGGGAGTCCTCATGTTGGCGACCGGGCTTCCGGCCGCCTATGTGATCAAGGAGCGGGTTCCTACCCGACCCGGCTTCATTGAGTGGTATGATCAAGAGCCTGCATTCAAAGGCCGAGTGCTAACTTTTTGCCAGGGGACTTTTCAAGTCTTTTACTTTTGTGCTGGTATTCCTTGCTAGCGCACTGGGAACGTTCCCTCTCTTCGTCCCACCCTTCTTCCTGCCGCTTTACACCAACTCGCTGGGCTTCTCATCCACCACGGGCGCGGGCTTGGTTGCCGGATTCAACCTGGCCTCGGCTGTTGGGCGAATTATTTGCGGTCTTGCCTGCGACAGGTTCGGTGCATTGAACACGCTGCTGGTCTCACTCGTCGTGACTGCGCTGAGCATGATTGCCCTGTGGCCCGTATCAACCACGCTGGGACCAATGATTGCCTTTGTCCTGATCAACGGCTGCTCGAACGGAGGCTTCTTCTCGACCATGCCAACGGTCGTGGGCAATGTGTTTGGTAGCGCACGAGTGGCCGTTGCGATGAGCATGGTTCTCACCGGCTGGACCGGTGGCTATCTGATGGTAGGTCTTGATCTAACTCTTCCCGCCCATGCTTGCTTGTGGCTGACACTTGCCGCAGGGAGCGCCGATTGCAGGCTACCTATTGGAGGCATACGGAGGAGAGGACGCGGGGCTGAAGGCATACCGGCCTGCCATGTTTTACGCGGGATCTCTGGCGCTGGGGTCGGCTGCGATGGTGGCCACGGTGCGATTGCGCAAGAGCCGGTCTCTATGGGCAAAGGTTTAAGGAGGGCTGGAGGGTCCAAGGGAGGGATGGGGGTTCTTTTTGAATGCAACCAGGGTCAGCCGCATTATTCTCAGACAGTGGCGGGCGCGAGCCAAGACAGTGGGGGTCCGGGTAAAGAGCAGACGAGGATTAATGGAAGAGTTCGTAATGGTTTACGTATTTGCATTGGGGGCGCGCTGTGTGGTGCAATTTCCAGCGTGCAGGGCGAGTTCCGGGGAGCTCTCAGTTGGCCCATTGGCAGCTTTGCGCGCCGTGAGGGTGCGGGATGCTCGCAGCTGCAGCGGGGTCCATCGTCATCTGGCGACCGGATGTCGTGCTCAAGGCGATCAGTGTCGCAAGCGGCGCAGTGGGGACGTCGGCCCACATCCCGCCTGTAGCCCGGTGGCTCAGGTGGCTAGTGCCCTGCAAACTGATAGAGCTTGGCCTCATCCCGCCCTGGCCGGCGACCCGAGGACGCGAGGAGGGCCAGCGTCACGGGCCCTCGCGCCTTAGGCCGCCTCGCACGCAATCGGGTGCTCGCCATAGGCAATCCGCGACACTGCCAGGCCTGGGCAAAACGCTGCTCAACACCTTCTCGATCTCTCTCTCCAATGCTCGCGAGCTCAGCATTGTTGCCATGGGCTGTCGAGTGTGCCGTGCGAGAAAGGTGAGTCCTGATTGACTTGATTGTGCGCTGCCGCTGTGGGCTGAGGATGAGGATCACCGGTGCTAAACCCAGCCGTGCCCTTGTAGGTCAAATGCGACGGCCGCCCCAATGGCTGTCGCAATTGCGAGCGCCTCCAGCTCGAGTGTGTCGACGATGATGGCTCCAAGAACGGTCGCCGGGCCGTCCCTGTGTCACTGAGGAAGATCCGGACTTATCGCTCATGCACCAGCTGCCGAGTCTCCAAGACGAAATGCGACGGCGACCGCCCGAGATGCTCTCGGTGCAATGCCCGCGGCCTCGACTGCGTGTACGACGGAGGCTCGGCTCCTCGCTGGGCGCGCAACCTCAGCAGAGCTCCCACGACAGCTTCGGCAGACGAGGAAAGGGGTGGCTCCAAGGACCTCTCGTCGCTTCCCGTCGGTGACTCTCGATCGCCCAGTTTGATGCAATCTCGAGAGACCGACGAGCTGTCCGACCCCCCGAGATCCTCCACCACCACCACCCGATCGACCAGAGACCTGAGCAACACACACCCACCAACGGAAAACCCGCTCACAGAATTTGCAGACGATACTGAGCTATCCATTCACTCTTGGTAGGTTCATCCACAATCATGCCATCCTATCCTATTGTTCTTATCGTCGTGATAGGCTCATATCCCCGGAGCTTCCGCCAACCCACAACATCCGAATTGTGGTCGATCATTACTTTGCCAACATTCACCCGCTGCGCTGCTTTGCTTTTGTCCATCGCCCGTCATTTACCAGGCAGCTGGATAAAGGGTTCGAATTCAACGATGAAAAGGCACTATTGCACATCATCTGTGCCCAGGGAGCCAAGTGAGAGAGCCTCGCATTTTTTACTTGTTAAGCATCGCTGATCCGGATTGCTAGATTCTACGCTCTTGGCCTTGATTTAGAGGACCAAACTGCCAAGGCAAGCCTCATCCGGGCTGCGGGAAATGCCTGGGCAAAGAAGGCTGAGATGCTGGTGCTGACTACTTTTGGAAAAATTTCCATCCAGAAGCTCATGGTAAGCATCGGAACCGGTTCGGCAATTGGACAGATAAGATCTAATATCTGGAAACCTAGACCTGCGTATTATTGTACGATTTTCATTTCAGGCTTGGCGAGTATACACAGGCTCTCATGCTCAGTGGCCTCGCTGTCCGAATGGCCCATGCTCTCCAAGTAAACGTGGAGAACTCTCCTGATATTCTCTGTGCCGATTCCGACGAGGAAAAGCCACCAGCCGTGGAAAAAGAGAGCCGCAGACGTCTCATGTGGGCTTGCTACATCCTTGACGCATGGACCGGAAGTGGTGTTGATCAGTTGACACTCCTCCGTGAAGCTGATATCAAAATCCAACTTCCATGCAATGAACGCAACTTTAGACTGCGGATTCCTTGCGTCACCGAAACATTAGCTGTTGGTCATGTTTTGCAATTCCTTCCACCTGCCATTGTGCCTCGAAGACCGGCGGCCAATATGGGCATTATGGCCTACTATGTCAGAATTGTTACCCTGTGGAAACGGGTTGTGAGGTTTGTTTGAATCTTAAAAACCCGCCAATGAAGGTTCTCGGTGGCTAATCTTTACTATAGATATGTTAAACACCTGGATACGAGCCCGCCTCCTTGGCTACCTGAATCCGACTTTGCAGCTCTTGATGCCGACCTCCAATCCTGGGGCAGACACCTACCCGAGTTCATCTCATATTCGCCCGATACGATATATGCCCGGCTTGAATCAGATCAACTTGGATCATTGGTTCTTTTGCATTGTACATTCCATCATAATCTTCTTGACTTGTATAGGATATCCATGCCGGACCTGTTTAAACTAAGGAAACCCTTCTACTTCCCGCCAAACCAGCAGGAATTTCTTCAGTCGCTTCAAGCCGATTGTTTTCATCACGCCCGACAAATTGCGAGCATTTTAGCCGAGGCTATCAAGCATGGTATACGCCTTCTTGCCGACAGCTTGCTTCCATGCTTTGCGTATGATAGCAGCCGCGTGATGCTTTACTACATCGCCCGTCTGCTTGATCTTCACAGGCCAGATGCTGAAGGCCTTGTCAAGGACGCCATAGCCGCTGTTGAGAGCAATGGGAAGATTTTGAGGGCAATGTCCTCATTATTTCCGCTTGCAGACTCTTTGGTAAGTACAACAAGAATTGACCTGATAAATCACGGCTGACAGCTTCACCTCAGGCGACAACGACGGAGAGATGGCTACACAAAATTCGCATGAGTTTTGCTGAAGATGAAGATATGAGTGATGCTCCTGATGAAGATCCAAGCAGCCTTCCAATGTAAGCCAAATCGATTGCCATTTTGTTCTGTTTTGTCTGACCTTGCCGAATCCAGGTCTCCTGTTCGCCTGGGTAGCCCTGCACAAAGCAACCCCGATGAAACCATAGCAGGTCTTGGGATTACGCGCGCAGCACGACAAGAAGGTCGCGATATTAAGCCCGACCCGAATTCAGACTCGCAGGGTTCAGGTAGTGTCAGCCCCACCGTAAGTCGAGATCCAGGTCGAAGGTTACCAAGCCACCTTGAAACGCCAGCTCGATCCGGCCTCCAGCACGAGCAGCCCGTTGCCCTTCGAACACCTCCGGGGAACCTTACGAATCCAACAGCGCGTATGGCGAACCATGCGGTAGACTTGAGTGATTTGCAAAATTACCTGTCCTGGGACATGTACGGCATCATGGAGATGAGCGATTCTGGGCTCAAGGCCGGCATTGAAGGCAACGCAATGCCCTCCTGGACTGGCGCCCTGGGATGAATGCAAAGAGCCTTGCGCCATTTGTATTTACATATCCACGCTCCATTTACCCGCGTGAAAGCCTGGTGAGAGGACGCGTGGATGCTCGTTTGTACCCCGCCTCGGGTCGTCGGGTCGGGCCATCGCCCAATGAACAAACCAAACAATACGCCATTCGCATCACGCAATACAACGAGATCCGGAAAAACAACCGAAGGCCAACAGATTTCCTATAAGTATGGAGGTGCTCCATCGAACATTGTATATTTCATCAACAAACAAATCTGCACAATCCACTCAATAAAATGGCACCTCCAAAGAATATTCTTCTCCTGATCGCCGATGACCTCGGGCGCGAGCAGATTGGATGCTACGGATGCAAGGCTCTAGAAACACCTCACCTAGACAAATTTGCCGCTTCTGGAACCAAATTTGATCTGGCATTTGCCAGCACCGCCTCATGCAGTGGGAGCCGAACCACCATCTACACCGGTCTGCACACTCATGAAAACGGCAGCTATGGGCTTGTGGGTTCACGCAATGGGTTCCAGACATTTGAAAATGTCGAAACAGCCCCTGCAGTATTCAACAAGATTGGGTACAAAACGGGCATCCTGGGGAAAGTCCACGTCGGACCCGATTCCAGATTCCCCTGGCAAACTCGCCAGGAAGATGACTCGAGAGACACCGCCAAGGTTGCCGACAAGGCCGAGGCATTCTTTGAGGAAGCCAAAGCCGAAAACAAGTCTTTTTTCCTCACCATAGGGTACATTGACCCTCACCGAGTGCTAGCGACACGAGGTGGTTTTGGCAACGTCGAGGGCAATTACGATGCCCGCCTGCAAGACAAAATATTCAAGCCAGAGGACGTCGAGATTCCACAATTCCTACAGGACCTACCTGAAGTGCGCCAGGAGCTTGCTGAGTATTACCGATCCATCAATCGGCTTGACCAGGGAGTCGGGCTTGTCCTCGAGGCGCTTGATCGTACTGGATTGGCCGATGATACGTTGGTCTTGTTCCTCAGCGACAATGGCCCACCTTTCGTCAACTCCAAGACTACCCTATACGACGCAGGCATACGGCTTCCATTTCTCCTCAGGGTCCCGGGCAAGACTTCTGGAGTGATCAACGCTGACATGGTGTCTTACATCGATATTCTGCCTACATTTCTCGATTGGGCAGGGCACCGAGACCTGCAGCCTCCTGAAGACTTTCAAGGACCAAGGCGAGGGCGATCAATACTTCCAATCATGGAGGGCATGACCTCTCCAGGCCGCTGGGATTGCGTATTTGGATCGCACACATTTCATGAAGTTACAAACTTTTGGCCGACGAGATACATGAGGACTCCGCGTTACAAGTATCATCGCAACGTATGCTGGAAGCTCGATTTCCCATTTGCCATGGACCTCTACGCCTCGCTCTCGTTTGAGGGCATGAGGAATTCGGCGACTGAGACGACGCCTGCCATGATTGGGAAGCGTGCGCTGAAGAGCTACATTTGCCGGCCACCGGAGGAGCTGTACGATCTGGAAAAGGACCCTGACGAGATTCACAACCTGGCCGATGACCCAGAGCAGCATGGGCGGCTGCTCTTGATGCGGCAGACGCTAGAAAAGTGGCAAACCGAAACCAAGGACCTGTGGCTGTGGAGAGACGGAATGTCGGTGCAGCGATTTAGAGAGCATGACTATGAGAGGGAGGGACTGAAGATCCCGGACCGCTTCGACTTTGATGCGGATCGCCCCGGGACTAAGAGGGTAGAGGGATACCCACAGCGGAAGTGAACTTGATGAGACATGATTATGAAATGAATAAGGGTCCAAAGCAGCAGAAGGGTTTATTTTGTATGCAAGACGTGGATGAAACTAGGAAGAGAAGAATTAGTTCAACGTGGCGATTTTGCAGCGATCTCATGATACGAAGAGTGGCAGATGACGGCAAGACCAGCTGTGCCGTCCCTCTGGTAATGACGAGGGTCCGGGGGAGCGCGGACTGAATTCGGGGGTGGCCTCCTGGGGCTTTTGTTTACATTTGGCGTCCGTGTTGTGTCCCCACCCGGAAGCTTGGCCAGGCCCGACAGGTGCCGAGCCGGTGCAACACAAATGCAGCAGAAGCACCAATGGCTGGCCCGGGCAGTTTGTTTACTTTGGCGAGGGCTGGCTAACAAGATGCGGTTGCCGCAGCTAGATGGGGTTTCAGCGCATCGGCGCATGTCCTTTGTTCGCTTCATTTGCTGCAGCGAGCTGGAAGGGGGGAGCTTTGGCTTTGGCACTTGTGACGCAAACAATGGCGCCCCTCCCCTGCCCTGGCCCCCGTGGTGGTGGCACTCAATGGCCCTCGATGGCACTCAGTGTTTACAACCCAGCTGGCTGGTCCGCTCTCACACACACACGCACCGCACACCACACGCACCACAAACGCACACAGACAGCGGCGTGCTCCCTGGGCACCTTGGTTACGTAGGATTCACAATGATCCGACAAGATGCGCCACGTGCAGAGGCCACTATTAGGGATGACATTAGGGAAGGGGGGGAGAGCCGCATTTAGCCCTTAATTGATTGCGGTTGATCCCTGGAGCAGCCACAGAGGGTCTGACCATTTTATTTTTTTAAGAGCGCACATATTTTTACGGAGAAGGCATTGCTTTGTGAACAAAATGAAAAAAAAAAAAAAAAGTTGTGGGCATTGACAGAATTGAATTGCCAGATTAGGCTGTTCACAATTCTGCAGCGTCCATTCTTGGCTCTCGATTGAGCTTTGGCCGGCTGGGTTGCGGGGACGATGCTCGGGTTTGTTATTCTTTGCTTGTTGCATGAATTACGCGCCGTTGGACAGGCGGGGGAGGGGAGCAGATGCAGATGCAGATGGGTTCGCAAGGTTGGACGCTTTCTGTCTTGCGTCTTCTGCACATGCACGATGAGATGGATGCACGGCAGCAGGACTAAGACACGAGCGAAGCGACGCCGGGAAAGCAAGTCATTGACTGCACATTTGGCGCTTCTGCAAGTTCGCGGCCCCTCTGCGTGACCTAGGCGACGGGTAGCGTGTCACTCCGGCAGGACTCTGGTGTAAGCACGACGTCGCACGCATAACAATTGCCTCTCTATTCCATTCCATCCAGGTGCAGATGAACTGAACGCGAGCGCGGGCACTGCCCCCCCTAACAAGCAGCTTGGCCCGGGCCCTGGTCTGGGTTTACCCCTGCCTGGGAAAGCAAAAAAAAAAAGAGGAAAAGCTGATTGGGAAGGGAAAAAAAGAAAACAAGAAATTGAACGACAGCTGCGACTGATCAGCCAGGCCCTAAAAAAAACGACAAGCGAGAAACATCCAATCAACCGTGACGCTTTGGCGCTGTCGCAGACCATGGTGATCCGACGGCCAAGGGCTGAGGCCAGTGGTGATTGGCAGGCCATCTGGAGATGAACGGGGCGGCCGGGACAGGGTCGCCTGAGGCGGCCAGCCCAGCTCAGTGGAAAGTGCGCATCCCTCCCCCCCTAGCGGGCGTTCAGTGGGTTTCGCTCACGCTGTTCAGTGGGCTGCGGCCGTGTGCCCAGGGCCAGTGGACCGATGTATGGCCACCCGTTCAGAGGAGCAGTGAGCTGCGTCGCCCTGCAGCCAACTGATCTAGCCTGGGCAGGTTGCCCCTGGCAACGCGCAGGCCATCTATTTCGGCAGGGAAGACGCCGCCGCGCAGCCATCCCGGCCGTGAATACAACCTGGGTAGCCGGCCGTTCAAACTTGAACGCAATTTGTCTCACTCTCTTTCTCTTTCCCATACTTCACCTTCACTCATCCTCTTACCCACGCGCTCACTCACTTTCTCCCAAGCATCAATTTCGGCCGCCCTCCCCTTCCCCTCCACCCGCCACCAGCCGCATCGCCCTCTGCTGGATCGAGACGACAAAACGGCTTCTTCGCATAGGATGCCCTGTCCGCACTCGACTGCTGCTGCTGCTGCTACTCGATGACCCGAGCCGAGAGAAAGTAAACATCCGAGTCCCCTCCCCCAACTTGACGATTTCGCATCCGGAAACCCAGCTGGTGCCCCACGCATAAACTTTGTCCCCTGCGACCACCACCACCCGCCACCACCCCCCAGGCTTCTCTTGTTTTGATTGATTTACATCCTGCACGGTCTGGCACCCACTGCCGACTTGTAAATACCCCAACCCAATCCCCAACCCACACACTCATTTGCAACCGGTCGTCAATCGCGGACGCACGCACGAAGCCATGGATACGAGTTACCTGGCGCAGCAGGTCAACAACAGCATCACCCAGCTGCATGGCCTTTTTGACGAGATTGGCGTTCCCGACCATGAGCGCGAGGCTCGCGAGGAGGAGGTGAGTTTGGCAGCTTGTCGCCGCGCACGCACCCACCAATTGAACCAGTCGCTCACAATGTTTTTCTTGCTTTGCAGCTCTTCGCAGCTCTTTCCGAGGCGCTAAGCACACAGGTGCGCCTGGTGAACCAGGAGAAGAAGGAGATGGTCGATGAGGCCAAGAAGATCATCACCGTCATCCGCCAGATGGAGGCCTCGCTAGACGACTCCAAGCACCGGCGCAGCCAGCAGGAGGACGATGACCTCAGCATCACATACCCCCTGGCGCGGTGCCTACAGCACCTCAAGGAGAAGCACACCCAGATCAGCCGCCTCCACAAGGAGCGTTTTGAACAAGTCAAGAGTGCGTCTCCAATGTTACACGGGGTTACACCCGTTCGCTAACCCGTCGCAGAACTCGTCGAAGCCCTCGAGTCATACTCATCACATCTCGAACCCACTTTTGTCCAGATTCCCCTTCCTCCCACAGGCCCCAACCAGTCTATCCCCCCCAGCTTCGACCTATCGCCGACCTACGTCGATAAGCTAGACAGCGAGTTCACCCGCGTCTACGAGGAGTACTCCCGTCGCATCAACTCCGTGCAGACCCTCGCCGACCAGATCATTGGCCTGTGGGCTGAGCTCGGCATTCCCCAGGCGCAGCAGGACGGCGCCATTGTCAAGTACTACAGGGATGCCCCTGAGCAGCTTGGACTTCACGAGGAGGATGTCGCCCGGCTCCGAGGCAAGCGCGATAGACTGTCGGATGAAAAGAAGAACCGTGAGAAGCGCCTCAGGGATCTCCGCGAGGCTGTCGAGGCGCTCTGGATTAAGCTCGGTGTTGACGAGGCTGAGACCAAGCCCTTCCTCAACCAGAACCGCGGTTGTGGTATTCGCCAGATTAACGAGTTCGAAGACGAGCTGGCGCGACTAAATGAGCTCAAGCGCCAGAACCTCCACCTCTTTGTCGAAGACACTCGCATCAAGCTTCAGGAGCTCTGGGACTCGCTCTACTTCTGCGAAGACGAAATGCTCGAGTTCACCCCTGCCTTTTCTGACGTCTACAGTGATGCCCTCCTGGAGGCCCACGAGCGCGAGGTCGTGCGCCTTGAAGCCCTCAAGGAGCAGCGAGCTCCCACCCTGGCACTTGTTGACAAGCACAAGAGCTTGATCGCCGAGCGTGAAGAGCTCAGCGCCTCCAGCCAAGACGCTTCCCGATTGATGGCCCGTGGTCAGAAGGGAGAGAAGCGCGATCCCGGCAAGCTTTTGCGCGAGGAGAAGATGCGCAAGCGAATCGCAAAGGAGCTCCCAAAGGTCGCTGCCGAGCTGCGCAAGGTGCTTTCCAAGTGGGAAGACGAGTACGGCCGACCATTCCTCGTTTTCGGCGAGAGATACCTCGATGACGTGGAAGCCTCTGATGGCACCAGAAAGACGGTGCCGCCAAGTCGCTCCAAGACGCCTGCCGGGCAATCGACCCAGGCCAAGGTGGTGCCCAAGTCTCCCAGCAAGTCTGTCGGCCCCAAGTCTGTTCCTCCTCGTTCCATGACCAAGACTCCTACTGCTGGTGGCACCTTGACCAAGCGACAGGCGCCCCCAGCTCTCGCAAATGCCAATAGCAGCCCGCTCCGCAGCCCATCTCGAATCCCTGCCCGCGCTCCTCTGTCTAACTTGAAGAACGGCAACAACTCGCCTGAGCGTCCCCGACCCGAGTCTCGAGGCGAGGTCCTTCGCCCGGGTCCTCCCCTGATGCGCGCTCCTCCTCCCAAGATGAGGGAGCTCGTTCGCATGGCCGACTTTGAGCCTCCCGCCAACCCCTACAAGTCTGTTGGCCTTGCCTCGAGCATTGTGCGCCATGTTGAGCCCGAGGATGTGTACGATGACAGACCCCGAACCGCTCACTCCAACTCTCAGCACTCTCAAAGCAGCTACAACGACGACTACGACGATCGGTACGCCACCATACGCTCACAGAATGGCTTCCGCCAGCCTGCGCAGCCTCCGCGACAGATCTCGGCCACCTCGCAGTCATCGACCAACGTGTCAGGGTCTGAGAACTGGGAAACGTACGACGATAACAGCGAGCCTGAACCCGATGCCTCAGACGCCTACTACGCCAAGTTGCGCGCTGCGCGGGGGAAGCGGTTCACCCCTGAGGGCCACCGGCCAACCAGCAGCCAGTCCAAGCGCATACGGGGCATTCCCCCGACCTACGGCGGGCCTGTCATGATTGACCAGGATGGCAACCGCATAATCTCGGGGAGCGAGTGGACCGACGAGGACGGCTATTAAATTGAGACAAGTCTCAACTGCCTCTGATAACACGACTGATGGACCAAGATTAAAACGGCTCGTCTGTTGCAACGATGGATGGATTCACGCAATTCTTTTTCATGACGATGCTGGTCATCTAGCAGATGACATTGTGCGGATATCACAGCGAGCGTCCTTACACACACGCACACGACTACTGGCGCATTAGAGGATGCATACCCCTTTATCACCGGCTGGCCGCTTTGGCTGCCGCGTTTGTTTAGGTTTGCTTTCACTGCATCGTGGTTGCACTATTTTCTGATTTATATTTTCTTGTCTTTTTTTTGGGCCCGACGCCGAGATCATTGTATTTGTTGACAAAATCGCGTTCTGGAATTGCATATTCCTGTTTCCTTAATGTTTTCGACTGGCTATTTTTACTTCTCCATTTGGAGGCTCGGGGCTCGAATAGCCCCTCCCAGGTTGTAGCAAGGCCCTAGGATAATGGAAGGCTGTACTGGAAGGGGACCAAAGGGGTGAATGGGTGGGTGGCAAAGGGCATGTTTCGATTGGCGTCACGGTTGATTGGCGTACATGTACATAGGGATGAAGTAGACCTCTTGGCGAAAGGTCTTCAACAACGCCATTTCCTTGTTGTTCAAAATAAATACCTATGTTTCTCATAAATGAATTGTGCCTGCCTCCGTATCTGCGACGCTGTATGCCCTAGTAAATAACCCATGAATGCAGGCCAATGTGTGGAGGTGGTGGGCAGAAAGCTTGGCTGCGCGCACCCACTTGTTTTTGACGCTTCGGCCCGTGGACGGAGAATTACTAGACTACTACAAGCTTGTTATATCCATGGTGAACAGATCTCCAAGATGGAGTGCAACTCCGCTCTCACCGCCAGCCCACTCGCGATCCACCTCCAAGGTTAACCGAAAGTGCCAACAATGCGTAACATTACCATTACGTATAGTGAAAGTAAAAACCAGCACGGCACTAAGCGAACAGAAGCTGCACAACACATGCGCGTGCATAAAAGACCCCACAGCCCTTGAACCGTAAACTGAGTGAGTACCTTGTATAATGGCCCCTCTCGCGTATCCAAGATTAAAACAACGACAACATTGGCTACGGAACGACTGGAGCAAGTACTTGTCCTTTTCTTTTATTCGTTGAGCAAATTGTGCTTCATCCAAGACACCACGGCCCTCTTGCCCCTCACCATGGCGGCTCTCTCGCCGGGCTTGGCCTCGTCGCCCCTGACCAGGCAGGCGTGGGCGACGCCGGGGAAGTGCTGGTAGTCGAACGGCACGGCCAGCGACTGCAGCTTGTCAAAGGTGTGCCTCTTGAGCTCGGCGGTGTAGACGGGGTCTCTCTCGGGCGCCAGGATCTGCACCGGCACGCGCACGGCGTCAATGTCGGCCGCCGTCAGCAGCGACGGGTGTCCCACCGAGATGCAGTCGGCGAGCGGCGGCCGGACCTCGCCTGCAGCAGCGTCCGGGGCGTCGGCGTCGGCGTCGGGCACACCACCCAGCCGGAACGCGGCCCACCCGCCGTAGCAGAAGCCCACGGCGCCGACTTTTTCGTGCCGCCTGCGCAGCGCCCGCGCAAAGGCGAAAACGGCCGGCTCCCGCGCCGCCCGCGAGTTGCGCGCCATGAAGCCGGCCATGTCGACCTCGGCCCACCGCTCGGCGTCAATCAGCGCCGCGGGGAGTACCTCGCCCGCGAAGAAGTCGGGCACGTAGACGACGGCGCCGCCAATCTCCCGCGCGTAGTGGTCCGCCAGGAGGCGCGCGTTGGCGTACGTCCACCCGAGGAGGTCGTGGATGATGAGGATTCCGCACCGGGCCGCGGTGCTGCTCGCCTCGTCGTCGCCGCCGCCGCCGGCCACGTAGACGTCCAGGTCCGCAATCCGGTCTACGCGGCCGGTGGGGACCCCGTCCCATTCGAAGCCTTGCAAGCAGCACGCCGAGATTGGCATTCTTTTTTCCTTTTTCTGGCGGAGAGCTTTTTTTCTAGAACGTCTTGGCAAAAGGGGGAAGGGGGGCGGGATGTTGTTTAAAAAAAGACGTAATTTTAACGAAATGAAAATCCGGACAGAAATTGCCTTCATCAAGTTTCAGGCGAGGCTTCATCAAGAGGGGGGGCCCGTCATTAACCGAACCAAACGAGATTGGATGCGTTGTCCGATGGAGTCAGTCGGGTTGAGCGGTGAAGAAGAGGGGTATGCCATTCAATAGGTAGGCAGCAGCCAGATATTCCATCGTGCAGTGCTTTGCATTCAATGATTGGCTCGCAATTTCTGATGTAGAAACGCTTATGCATACAACGTTGGTGGTTGATTCCGACTTGTTGAGCAACATGTTCTGTGGGTATAGTAATTAGCGAGACGCTTCCTTCGGGATATACAATCTGTTTGTGGATTTTCACTTCTCATTTAATGCACTCTATTGCAACAGATATGCCAAATTGTGATATTACTGTCACATATTAGATTCTGTTTCTGAAACACTTTATGCATAAATATAGGCCAAGTTGAGAGCAAAAAGTACAGGGTTGGTCCTAGTTTGGCAATTCGTTCACTGGCTGTCACCCATCTCACCTACGCAATGTTTGCCATGACAAGCTTGACCGTTGACGTAAGCTGGTATCCAAGTTCGAGAAGCTTTTCAGGCGACTCATCGTAGTCACGCCATTTTCGTCTGTCGAAAGACTGAAGGATTCTCATCGCACGCTCTCTCATTGTTTTGGACTTACATGAATCGACATTTGTATCCTGAGAGAGAGGCTGCTCTCTTTGACAGAGAATATATTAAATGCAATATAAGCATATACAAATTAACATCATTAGGTACACGAGATGTATGATATCTTCAAATCTTGTTCAATATCTCACATTCAAATAAGGATGGCATCTCCCCTCCAGAGACCACAATAACTAATTGGCACAGGGTCAGAAACAAGCAAAACACGGAACTTGATCAAAAATTAGTTAAAGGGCATCACTAAGGGAGAGAGTTACAGCCACCAAAACCATAATTGAAATGCGGACAAGTTACTCTTATGCCTGGTTCACACCATTCATACGCAGTCATCCGATCTGTAATTCCCCAAAAAGTGCGCAAAAGCAATGTATAAAGTGTGTAATCGCGGAGAGTAGGCTTCGTTCCCACGTTTTCGAATGATCCGAATCAATAGTTAGGTTTCTGTGACGGCTGCCGAGGTAGCTAGAAACGCATGTTCGTCAAACTTCTGGCACATCACTATTGAGCTTCTGTCTGCATGTGGAACTATTTCACAGGCTCAATATAGAATGGTAATGCCCGATGATTGTTCCAGGCATCGCTGTGTCAGAAACTTGTTAGCCCAAATACCTCTTGCTGAAATCGCCTGCACCAATGAGATGCTCGCCGTGAAACTCCTGACAGACTTTCGATGGCGACAAATGATGCGGCTAGGGGCATAGTTGAGCAGGTTCTCAAAGTTCCTGTCGGGCCAACTCAACAGGTTGTCGTCAACAGCTGTCAATAAAAGCCGTTAATATCAACCGACCAAACTGTTTATGATGCCACAAAAGCACATGAACAACTAAGCTACAGTTGCGAGGATACTATTTGGTTATTCCTGGGGGGCAGAGTCTGGGAAAACCTTGGCAAACAGCAAAAAAGACTCGTTGAGGTCAATTAGTTTCCATCTTATCAAAGATTAGATTCCACCCACAACTTGGCGACATGGATCAGAGTCGCGATAAGAATCATCCCATGTTTGATACATGGTGATTGCGAAACCCTGTCTCCCAAGCTTGGCAGATCAAGTCAAAATCGCCAAGCAAAATGCTGTCGACTTGCGCCACACGGGAAACTTTACCGATTATCTGGATGCCAATGCCTGTGCCATGAACTTAATGGTCTGATCGATTTACGTTAAAGTTCATCCTTCAGCCTTGAGGTTGGCAGCCCCTCCCCTGCGCCCAATGTGTGCCATTGAGAAAAGGGGACCAAGTTTCTTAGTGAAAATCATCATAGGTTTCTTGGTTTCAGACATCAAGCCCAACCTTTGCATTATGAGCTGACTGGAACTTATTGACCAGCTAGGCTGGGAGCCAAACAACACAACCACACTCCAATCGCAAATTTGAAGGTATCCAACCTTCCCAAAGGCAGCTGTCCCACCCATTTACTACGTTGATTTTATTATAGAATCCATTGTTATTGCCCGGTGTTGTCTATGGACTTGGCCAATTGCAGCAGCCTGCCTAACAAAGAAAGAGGCCAGAGATTACCTCAGCCGGCCGTACAGTCTGTGCAACGACAAGTATACTGTCGTGGAGTGCTCTGTTCCTTGGGCCTGAAGACCCTGCCTTCTGCTGACGTAGAGGAATGCTTCTCTGCTGATTCAGATGCGCGCTAATGCAGCCTCCCTGACAGATCTGGCTGTTCATTCCTCGCGGGACATTTCTAGCTTTCGGGCCGCCAACATGGATCGAAAACAAATTCACATTGACACTTCGATCCCCCATGGTGATCATCTCCATTATTTAGCTCAGTTCCAGCCCGCTGGATGAGCAAATTTTCCAACGTGCCTTGGACTAAACTGGTCGGTGATGCTCATTAAGACAACCTCCCACAAGCAGCTGGTCCCACCATGGTGCACGCAGCGTGGCAGCTGCCTCGTGGGTATCGGCGATGAAGTTCCCACTTGGATCAGCGCAGAGATCGGGGAGTTCTGATCCTTGAATCGATGCCAGCTTTGGGGCTGGCTGTACCAAGACATCTTGTACCGAGCGTGGTTACTAAGTTGAACCCCTCAGCAACACTGCTTGCTAATGAATAGCCTAAGACGCACCACAGCTTACTCTATCGTCACGGAAACATACACTACGATAGTCATTCATAGTTGACTCATATGTTCCGTTTGAACCTTCGTTTTGATGACTTGACAGCGTTTACTCATATACCTCGAGGTACAAATTCGCTGAAGAAACTTTGTTTGTGAGATTATTGACCGTTCTCGCCGAAACGATGTTGTATTGAGGTTTGAGTCTTGCAACTCCGAGCGTATGCATACGATAATAACTTGAAATGCATATGCTTCTAGGTGCTTCTCGTATTTCATTAACTTAAATGCGCCATTTTTTGGACAAGGATGCAATGCATGCTTGTTACATTTCACAAGCCATTTATCCATCTTCATCTCGGACCGACAAGGTATTAGCGGGCCGATCCTTGGTGAATTAAATTTGAGATTAGGATCGACCCGTGTACTGAAAACGGCTAGTGGAAAAGTTCATTTGTCTCTTTTACTAACCCAATTGAGTCTTTTTTCCTGTTTTTTCAATGAAGCCCCGAACAGTGTTGTTGAACTCAAAGGAATGAGTGCATCTGATTTTGAAATGCTGCACCGAAAGTTGCACAACACCTCTGTCACACTTGTGATCCTGATCATCTCTCAATTACTTTGATACGAGATGTGAAATGAATGATACAGAGTCAACTATGCCATCAATGTCGTGTATTGTAAGCACGTTGTACAAGGGCCAAAATTACTTCAACTCGAATAATTAATTCATCCTTGGGCTTAATTTTCACCCACACAATCAGCCAAGTCTACTGTGTCGTGGCCGAATTATGGGACGGGATGGGAACTCCCTAGCGTCGGAAGTTCAATGTCTCGGTCGAATGATCAACGTCTCACAACCTAAACCAACAAGTTGCATCAAAGGGAGAACAAGGCTGTACCATTAATCAGAAAATCTTGAATGAAAACGATTCAAATCGATTAGTGATCAGAGCGAACCTTGCTTAACTACTTCAAAACGCAGTCGGTGTTGGTTGCCCACGCGAGGTTTTTTTCTTTAATGACTCAGCTGTGTTGAGTTACGCTCTCCAACTTGACTGAACTGAGGTGATCGGCATCAGAGGCTCCCGCATCGATCTTGGGGAATGCACTGCTGTAACCCTTTTTTTCAAGCTGGGATCTTAGTTTGGATTAGGGCATCGTAATGTTGGGATTCTGGATGATAGTTTGAATAGCCAAAGTTGATTCGCTCTCAATTATGCTCTGTGCTCATCTGATGAAGGATGCAACACTCACGATCCAACCCCGTTTTTTGGGGTGAGTTGAAGCGCTGTTCTTCTGTTACAACTGTAACAGTGACCAAAGCTCAAATACTTTATTTTGACGTAAAAGTACAGCCACATTCCTGTCATCGGTACAACTCTCTTGGCACATTGGGCGATGATATCGCGGAGAGATGCTCGGAGAAACCATATTCAAGGTTAAGCTGATGGCTAACAGACCATTTGTGGCACTTTGTCTCTCAACGACGTATGTTTGATGTTTCTTTCCGGGCACAGCGCGGTAGAGGTAATAGCTCATCGAGAGACTGAACGTCTCTTGCCCGTGATCGTCGATTGCAAATGGTTTCCCGAGGAGAGCTTCAGAATGTGGCATGTGATAATGCCGTGGCATCTGTAAGACTTTTTTGGTTGAGGCGGCAAGAATGAATGACTATATAAAGGTCCTTCTGTATATCCTCCATTGTGCTCATCAACTCACTCTTCAATCACACACCAAAAACGCCTTCTGCCTATTACAATGCAGACCTCTTTACGCCAGCTCTCCCTCATGAGCCTCATGGCTGCAAGCCATGTTCATGCTTCACCCGCGAAAGTGGTGACAGAGCCAACTGATCCTCGCGTCAAAGACGCAGTGGATGCTTTGGCCAAGTACCCGGCTGCCACCGCTCTCTGCGTGGATGTTTTGCAAATCCCCACGTCCACCGCAACCGTGACCACGACGGTGACACAGGTCGTCGGGGTTGTTACCGTTGGCACCGTTACCAGCACCAAGACGGAGTGAGTAGTTGATTGAAACCCACACCCTCTGGCACTTGCTGACTCTGTTTTTTCAGGGTCAAGACTACAGAAATTTGCGACCTGTCCAGCAGCCAACCCGCCGTTCCCAAGCCAAAGGTCCGCATTCCCGCCGCCCTGGCTATGTTTCAGCAACAAGACCTTTCCTCGGCGTGCGACTGCTTGGCAATTCCCACGCCAGTCACAACCATCATCAACATATTCATGGGAGGAGCACCGACGCCGACCGAGGCGGCGCAAAAGGCCGAAAAGGTGCCGGCCAAGGTTCTGCCACCCATCGAAGTGACGGCCACCAACACCATCACTGTTACTTCAACATCGACCAAGAACTCGTGCCCTACTCCTACCGAGTGCAACAACCAGGGCCTGCAATTTGCAAAGTACCAAAACAAACAAGGCAACAACGTTGCCCCTAAATATCCCAACTTTGACCCTGCCGTGTACAAGAGTCAGAAACCAGACTTCAACGACACCACACCCAAAGCTGGTGGCTTCAAACTGGATGGCGATAAGGGAACCCGGGTCTACAATGTTGACGAGCCATTCGATGGCCAATATTTCGTTTTGGACCACCGCGGCTACATCTTTGCCCCCGTCGACGGCACCTACAACATCACCCTCTCCGACATCGACGATGCTGTATTCGTCTGGCTGGGTCCCAACGCCTACGAGGGCTGGACCCGCGGCAACGCCGCTGCTACTCTCTTTGTCCAAGACAACCCAAAAGTATTCAGCCTGACTCGTGATCTGAAGCAAGGCCAATACCTGCCGATTCGAGTAATGCTCGCTCAGGGCCAGGCAAAGGCGTCGTTCTTCATCTCCATCACGACACAGGACGGAGCCGTCTTGTTGGATTCCAACACGGAGGCCTCTCCCTACTTGGTCCAGTTCTCTTGCGACAATGTCGCTGCGAAAGCATTCCCAAGCTGGGAATCCGAAAACTAATTCAATTTCAGCAACGACAAGCAAGGAAACCGTGGCGCGCTGCACATCAGCCCTAGCTTTTGAAGCCCATGTCACTAAAAGCTACTCGAGGGGTGCAAAAGAACGTAATAGGAAATGGTGGTTTCGTTTGGGTGAGGTTTTGATGAACCTGTTGAAGCATACAAGATCTCGGTGTGACAGGTACGGTTTTGGGTCGCGTGGAAAATGGGCAAGAGCCCCAAAATACTCTCATTCTCTGGCTTTGGATTTAGGCCATTCGCTACGTCTTCCTCCATAGGGAAGAAAGCCTTTCTGGGGGGAATTAATCAGATTTAGTTGGACTTAATTTAGACATTAATCAAAACCAATCCTTTCAGACTGTCACGGTGCATTTCTCAGCGTTTGAATTTGCGTCGAATTCTACAGCTTGTATATGCCTGTGTTGGTGACAACAAGATGTATCAGCAGGCCAAATCATATGTTTGTCAATATTTCTTTCCCCTTACTATCTACCTCACATTCACCTGTTTAATCTCCCGGTTTAGCCTGAGTATGAAGGCTCCCATCCCGACCCATGTGCATGCAGGCTTGAAAAAAAAAAAAAAAAAAAGGCAGCTAGCCTAGTCTGGCCAATGAGAATCGAACATGACAAAAAACACTGGCACAAGGCATAAAAAAAGAACCAGGTGTGACCACCTGGGGCTGGAATCTCTCCCGCCGGGAATTGAACCCGGGTCTCAAGCGTGACAAGCTTGCATACTGACCACTATACTACGGAAGATGTGCGGTTGTGATCAACCACTGTAGCGTCGGATTGCGATGTCGGGGGTCCGCAAATACGAGGTTACATAGCTTAGCAGGGGTCCACAGTGACTACAGGGTAGGTTTGACGATAGCGTCTTTTGGATAACAAGATCAAGAGTAAAGATGCAAAACTAAAATTAATGTTAAAAGATTCTTTATTCTGTGTATTAAATTGGTGAGTGTAGTTTATTTAGTAAATTTTGAAAATGGTTGGTGAGCCAATATTAGTTGTTTTGTCTGAATGACAATTGGTCAAAGAAGTAAAAAAACCTCACTGACCACACCACTGTTACGAACGAAATTCGACTAGTGTTTGAAATATAGTGCAGCACTGCAACCGGAGATTTCACTTCCCGACAATGCGGTACAGGATGTGTACGCTTGCTTATCTCCTTCCACTCGCCCGATTTGCCTGTTGGCAGCGGTCTACTGATTCATGTTAAACAAGGATGGGATGGGATATTGCCGGTTCTTGGCTTTGATTTTTCCCTTGGCTGGATTATATATTTCTATTACAGAGAGGAAAAGACAGCCAAGAGTCCAGTTTCCGAATTCATCGCGCCATGACCTTTGGGCTGACGGTGCAAACGTCCGACGCCATGGTTCATAAGCAAGTGCCATGGATGGATGGGGACCTGGGCCTGGTTGCGATGTTTTCTATTTCGCAGGGCCTTCTACAATTTCATCATTTACGAATATACGTGAAAACCAACCGTGGACGAGACTCAGAGCTGATTTTGACTCAGACCGCATCACATGTCGCAAGCACTGACTCGCCAAGATCATCGTCATTACGACTTCAATGGGCGCTTTGGTCTCGCTCCAGCCTGAAATTCGACCCCAAGTTAGAGTGAATTTAAAGGAAGCTCGTTTCAAAGGCAGCTTGGGAGCTGTATCGAGAGATTCATGCCCAAATAACGTGCATTTTGTTGTTGGGCAATGACGTACTTTTATCTCTTCTTCCTTTTTTTTTTTTTTTTTTGCCGCCGCATGGGGTATTTCGTGTACCAAACGTGCGGGCGAGACTCAACAAGAATGGGCACGGTCGGGATTGCCGTGCCTCTTTTGACGACCCCAATTCTTGCCTCGAGTCAGCGCCGCATGGATGGAGTTGCGTGGTAGCAGGGTGGGCATTTGGAAAATGAGATGCCGTGGTAAAATTAAAAACCGACTCTGAGGGTTTGCCCGCGCACCCGTAATTGGCAGCGAGAGCTACGTTGTCGCGATGAAGTCTCTGAGCCACGAAGCCATGATAAGCTTGTTTTGATTCCTGTTTCTTTCATGTCGATCGCACGAGCGCTTCAGGTAAAAAGCATGCCAGATAACGCTAATAATATACCGTACGGTCGGTCAACGGTGAGAGAGAACACCCCCCCACCAAGATGTTCTCTGCCGTAAATGACGAGAGCCAAATCTGCGTTTGATTATTGGTTCGTTTTCGGGATTGTGGTTTTCGGCTGTGAGCGTCTCTGGGTCTGTCTGACCCGCTCCCAAAACACCGATCAGGCCCCCCCCCTCCAAGTACGTCACGCAGGCTGAGATCGCCGTGAAGGATGGATGCGATAGATAAAAGAAAATATAAAAAGCCATTTAGCCTAGTGCAAGGCACATCGGAGTTTAAATCGAGATTTTGAGAGCCAAGGTCGTGTGACATTTCTGGGCGGACTAGTTTCTTTCCGTCGACGGGCTCCAACCTTAATCCTCGGTTCCAGGCTGTCTAATTTGGTTGGGAAAAGTCAAGTTAAATTACGGGTAGACGTGCAACGGGCGCTGGCTAATAAGTTGAGGTGGGAAATAAAAAAAAAACACCAACCCAAGCGCACGGAGCAGCAAAATGCAAAACACATCACGGGAATAGTGGGCGCGGTGGGAGGAGCAATGCTGCGGGAAAAAACGCATCCAAAAGATGGTCAGGAATATGACTACAAACAAAAGAAGTTCGATTAAGAACGCGAGCGGAGCCGAAACGGGGGGTGCGGTGCAGAGCGGCTGAGCCCCTTTGGGGACGTTTCGGAGACATGGGTCCAGGCCTCAGAGGGGATACAAGCGGCTCAGGCGCATTGCATTGAATGGAAGCAATGGAACATGCAAGAGAAGAGACGTGGTGTGGGGCGAGGGCCATTCGAGACCAAGGCCCGTCAGCATTCCCGGGCCGATAGCTTGGCAGCCCGTCGAACCGGCGCGGCCATGGAAGCCATCCGCGGGTGGGCTTGTGTTGCGTCGTCCCTCCCTCGGGCTCATTAATCAATGGACTCGGTGGCCCCGGAAGCAAGATAAGACACAGGCTCGACGGCCACATTTCTTCTCCATAAAAGCCATCGAGCACAATGGACACATAGAGTCCGGATAAAATTACATAATGAAAACAAATTCATGGGGAATCCCGGCTGGGCCTCCACAACAATAAGACCATCCGTTGATGGTTACTCTATACGGGGAGTCGTGCGGGTCGCTTGCTCGGTGTGGGCCGGGGGACGCCAAGAGCAGCAGCACCCAATCACGCCGCCCCTGCTTAGTACGCGGCGGATACTGCTGTCCATTGAGCCTCACCGTTGACCTCGCGAGTGGCAGGGGTTCGTCATCCGTCAACGTTAGAGCGAGCAAGCGGGCAAGGCAAGAGGACGACGGACGGACCTTGCAAAGCCGCACCGGCCATGCGGGGGCACGCACGCTGGCTGCCCACACACACACACGCGCACGCCCTCTTTCGGTCACCGTGGCAGCTCGCTCTTAGCTGCCATTTGGTTTTCGCCAAGATGCCAAACCGTCAGTTATCGATTGCGTTACGAGACCGTCCGAAGAGAATCCCCAACTCTGCCCCGTTACCTTAGCTTATGATTGTCCGATATGGCTAGCTCTCTTCGATGGATGGAGTCATTTTTTGCGATGCGATCCCGGGGTTCCCGGCTGCCGCGACGGCTTCCCCAGAACCTCTCTCCCCCAGGGCCCGCGGAACACAGGACCCTCGACCCGCGAACGTCCCCCCTCTCTAGAGGAGCCCAACGGGTATGCCGTCGACAGTCTTATCACATCGCGGGCGTCTGGTCTGGCTGTCATTTCTGGGGAAAATGTCAAAACACGGTAGGTTTGAATAACGTTGCGACGGTTGAGTTGTGATCTGCAATCTGGAAAGACCAGATATAGTTGGCAAAGATAACGTGACTCAGCGTGATTGGCTCAGGTCAAGATTGAAACTCGTTTTTTCCTTTCTCTTCGGGGAGTCCGTTTATTTTTGGACCATGTAATAGGATTGGCCTCGAAACCACCGTTCAGGCCAACTGAAGCCAATTCGTGTCCCATTCAGCAAGATTCAACCTCGGCTGAACACACACCACTTCATCACGTTGGGAGGCGACAAGGTGTTGTGTGCTGTGTGTGTGCGTGCCGCGGCCCACCTGATGCCGTGGTCCAACGTTGTTTAAGCTGCGTAGGATTGAGACCTTTTGAGACTCCCTCTGCCCAGACTCGGCATGTCATGGCTTGATCGATCGCCAATTCCAACCAGGGGTGGTGATGTGATCAATCAATCCCTGATCAAGGACGAGGGGTTTAGTCCCAAAAGTGAGCGTGTTTCCCCGCGAAGCAGAGACCAAAAGCCGTGTTAATCACGCCCTGCTAGCAAGACAGCGCTAGAGACCCGGGATGCAATTCAACTCAAAACACGTCAGTCAGACCAGTGGCAGTCTTCATTTGTTGCTTGAGCAGGCAATTATGCCCACAGTGGAGAATTGTGCTTTTCCCCGTCTGGCCTGTCGAGTTTCCCGCGGGCGACGACAGCAAGCAGGAAGTGAGGGAGGGAAAAAGAGAGCGACCCATGCCGTGTAAATCGCCCCAGCTCTATTTGCCACTTTACAGCAACTAATCTCTGTGGCCCCACGCGTTTTGCTGGCCAGAGTTCCTCCATGAGCTGACGATCATTTGCCCACGGCGAAGTTTATTCGCTACTCTCTTTTCTCTCCGTCTCGCTTCTGACACGCCCCCCCTTTCGGTTGGAGTGGGCGAGCGACGTGAATGACACGAAACCCTCGGGCGATGGAACCGTCTCCCAGTCAGTGCTTTGCGTGCTGCGCGTGCATCGCCTAATCCCTGAGCTTGGCATTGACGTCTCTGCGGAGTGTGCATGGAGCCGGGGTGGGGACGCGGCGATAAGACAAGAGCTGATAACTGGCGACCTGGTGCGCTGCGTACTGTAGTCCCGGAGCTTGGTCAAGGGTGGGCAGCAGGCGGCGATGGGCAAGTGGGATGATGATGGAAGAGCTGGGCGGCAAAGCCGACATGAGCCGCGCTAGCTGGTGGTGTTTGCAGTGCCGGACGCGGCTCGTGTCGGTCGGCGCCATTCCAGACCCCCTCGCCGCATCTCAAACTCTCGAGGCAAGGCAAGGCGAGGAGGGCAGATCTCCACTAGCTAAAATTCTGGACTGGCGTCTGCTTCTGGCCGTGTTTCCCCAGGTCTTCTCCAGCTTTTGCATCTCGCAGGCTTCTCCAGCTATTGCGGAGGGGATTCTCCATCCGGTGGTCCGGACCTGTCCATGCCCATGGCCATTGAAATGCAGCCAGAGACAGTCTCCGTGGCGTTGAGCAGGAAATAATACGTAACGGTTAGGTAAGACGTCCAGGTGAGCGATGAGCCGCGATCCACCACGACGGAGCCGTGGGCGATGCAGGGCATCCACTGCAGATGAAGTACCTACTGCATCGGGCAGTTAGCCCAGGTCCCAAACGCCTGGGCAAGTGGCCGAGGCGGCCCTGGCGCTTGTCCGTTTCACGCTTCTCTTGTCCCCATTCGTTAGTCGAATCCTTCGTATCGGGCTTCTAGAAAAACTCTATCCCGCTACGGCCGAACCGCCTCGTCGCCCCAGGCCAACCTAATTTTAATTCCCTCAGGCAGCGTCCGTCCAGGCAATGGCAGCGGCAGCTCGCCAGCGTCGCCCCCCCTACGCGTCATACCCGTCATACCACGACTGGCCATCCTCCACTCCGCTGGGCCCTCTCCGCTCTCTTCTCTTCCCCCGCATGGACCCTTGGGTCTGGCAGCTCGAGCCCCTATTCGGCCGTCGTCACCGGCCCTGTTCCCTGCCCTGCTCCATCTCCATCCGCCCCTCCCAATGGGGCATTCCGGGTCAAACCCTGGGCCGCGAGCTGGCACTGAGGAGCGAGACCCTCTCTGCGAGGTCAACTCCCTCTCAACGTGGAACGAGCCTCCCAGCGGAGGGGACAGATGAGGCCCACTGATGGGCGAGCTCCCAACGGGTCTAAAAGGCTCGCGTGCCCGGCCCCGAGTTGTGAATGCATTCGTTGTTTCTCATTCTTCCCATTCTCTTCTTTACATTCCCTAACTCTCCGTCTCATATAATTATTCAAAATGGAAAAGAAGGAGGCCTACAACACCAGCGACTCTGAGGAGCGCGCCACTGAGGTCGGCGAGACCCAGGATGCAGTCTTCGGTGCCATCACCGAGGATGGTCCCAACTACCGTGATGTGAGTACACGCACACGCACACCCATCTCTCAATGGCATGCGCTAACAATTGCTTCCTAGGTTGGCTGGCTGGGAACCTCCGCTCTCATGATGAAGACCCAGATCGGTCTTGGTGTGTTGTCTATCCCCAAGGCCTTCGATGCTCTGGGTCTGGTCCCCGGTGTTATCCTCCTCATCACCATCGCCATCATCACCACCTGGGGTGGTTACGTTGTCGGTTGCTTCAAGCTCAACCACCCCGAAGTCTACGGTATCGATGATGCCGGCCACAAGATGTTCGGTCGATGGGGTCGCGATGTTTTCGGTGTCTTCTTTTACCTTTGTAAGTCAAACAAAACCAAATCTGGCAACTCGTTGCCTGCTTTTCAAAGTTTCAATTGCTGACTTGTTGTTCAACAGACTGGGTTTTCGTTGCCGGATCAGCCATGCTCAGTGTTTCTATCGCCTTGAACGCTCTTTCCTCTCACGCTACTTGCACTGCTGTTTTCGTGGCAGTTGCTCTTGTCATTGGTTTCTTCCTTTCCAGCATCCGAACTCTTGGCCGCATTACTGCGCTCGCTTGGATCGGTGTTGGCTGCATTGTTTCTGCCAGTACGACTCCCTCCCTTCGCCTTTTCTAAACCACGAACCTGCCTTTGCTGACATTGCTCTAGTCTTCACCGTCACCATTGCCGTCGCTATCCAGGACCGCCCCGCCGATGCCCCTCAGACTGGCGACTGGTCTTCCGACTACAAGGTCTTTGGCAACCCATCTTTCACTGATGCCGTCACTGCCATCTCCACCCTTGTCTTCGCCTATGCCGCCACCCCTGCCTTCTTCTCCATCGCCTCCGAGATGCGCGACCCCCAGTACTACACCCGAGCCCTTCTGCTTTGCCAGGGTCTCGTCACCGTTGTCTACATCATCATCGGTGTCGTTGTCTACTACTACGCCGGTTCCTTCGTCGCCTCGCCTGCTCTCGGTACTGCTGGTAGGCTCCTGAAGAAGGTTTGCTACGGTCTGGCTCTGCCCGGTCTCCTGGCCAGTGAGATGCTCACCCTCCATGTAAGTTGACCGTCAAATTCGCAAGTTGCCAATTGAGCAGTAGTACTAACGCCTTCTACCCAGCTGTCTGCCAAGTATGTCTTCATCCGCCTCCTCCGAGGAACCAAGCACCTTACCTCCAACTCTGCCATCCACTGGTCTACCTGGCTCGGCTGCACTGGCGCCACCGCCATCATTGCCTACGTCATTGCCAGCGGTATCCCCGTTTTCGGCGGTCTCGTCTCCCTGGTCGGTGCTTTCCTGGGTACCATCATGTGTTTCCAGCCTATGGCCACCATGTGGCTGTACGACAACTGGTCCGCCGGCAAGGCTAACCCCACCCCCAAGTGGTACTTTATGGTTTGCTGGAGCGCTTTCGTCATCATTTCTGGTACTTTCATCATGATTGCCGGTACCTACGGTTCCGTGGTCGGCATCATCGACACGTACGAGAAGGAGGGTGGATCATCTTGGTCCTGCGCCGATAACTCTAACTCTAGCTAAATCAAGCAGAGTATAAAATACGTAAAAAAACTTACGATGAATATTTTTTATTATTATTATTATCATGTGTATCAACACTATATAGACTATAGACTATCTTCTTACTAGACATTTGGTCTACCCTTTTAATCAACTTTCGCTTCTATGTGTTGTCCCCTCGTAGCCAACCAACCTCCCATGTTTCAGCCGGAACCCGCAGTTTATGCCGTGCTCATCATTGTTTTTCCTGCTGCCGATTTCATTGTGCAGCTACGAGCTACTGTGAGAGGAGATGGGATTTGGAACTCAAATGGACATGGACCTCTTGGCGCTCGCTTGTCCGCCTCGATTGGCTTTGGGCGCAGTTTTGAAATACAGCAAAGGGGGGATTCGAAAAGGGTATCTATGATACGAAAATGGCGAAAATGAAAACATCATCTATCCATTTTATTGACCATCTTCTTGCGAGACAAAGTGCCCTCGATGGCAGGACGCGATTGACTGATGGCTGACCGGGGGTCAATAATGATAATAAAAGTGTAAAATAACGAGACTCTACCCAACCTTTCCACAATGACGGGAAAAGCCTGGTCTATAGTTTGTGAGGGAACAACCAAACTACTCTTGCAGGAGACTTCATCTTGTTGATTGTGACTAGCCTGCACTTTGGCCATCTCCCGTCTTCAACCCCTGCAAGACGCTGTTGTTATCAATGGACCACCAACCAAGTGAACATATCATGTCATGAGCATGATATGAAACTGTCAAGCGAGGCCCTGCAGGCCTCTACGAAATGTAGAATCGCATGTTTTGGGTTGGGAACTAATGCGAGCCTGACTTGGAGATCCTCGCCTCGGTTATCCATGCTCCCTGTCAGTTGCCCCCGGTCCAAGCTCCAGAGCCTCGAGCTGCACAAGATGCGGCACAGGCAAGCACCAAGCACAAAACCCACCAAGCAACACCACTCACTGGGATACAAGGTGGAGGACTTTGAGCCTCAGACTTTCTTTCTTCCTTCTCCCTCGCCCGTAGTTATTATGCCGTTTCAATTGTTCCCCCATATTTTGGCGAGTTTTCTCTCTGGTTTATGCAACTTGCATTGTTTCGAGATGCAGCTCAATTCCCCTCCCCAGCCACATGACCGTGGCGGGACTGCTCAGCCAGCCTCTCTTCTCCCTGGACAATTGCCGGATGTAGCATTTCAGGGCACGAATGGGAATCGCGGTTGGCACAGCTCGGGTATACAGCAGCTATATAAATAGTGTCTTTCTTCAACCAACTGCATATGCGGTGACGCAGAGGAAGACAAAAAAGTCACACGCTGAGATGGAGCTAATTGGCGGCAGGCCCTGGCCACCGCCATGAACCGGCAAGGGGCCCCGGCTAGCAAGCAGCGGGAATGCGGCGCTACAGTCAGGAATAGGCATAGCTGCCGTCCGCTCGTTTCACCAACGACGGGCAGAATCCAATCAGATACCGGCTTACCCAGTTATTTTACAAGATCCATGGGGCAAAGACCCGGGGCTGGGGAGTCGAGGCAATGAATGAAGGCGCTTGCCGCCCGCTACCCAAGCCATCAATCTTGCAGCGCCGTGTGTTGGTCGACGGCTTGGCAAAGGAGCGAGGAGGATGGGATGGATATATGCGGGAGGTTACCGCCCAAGGCTACTGGTAGTCGTTGTTGGTCGTACGTTCTGTTCTTCTTTTTACTTTTGCTTGTTGTTCTCTTGCGCGGTTTGGTGGACTCGTCACATCGAGGCTGGTTGAGTTGACGCTCGCCTTGCAAATCGCTGCATTTTTTATTTCTTCTTCTTCTTCTATTCAAAATGCATTTTTGGACTTTTGCTTCTTCCATTGCCGTCGCCTTGATTGGCCCCGCCTTCTGTGAAAGCGAGTTCAGCAAGCCCCCTGCTCCGGGCCAGACCAAGGATTTCCAGGACAACCCGACATATGATGTGGGAGAGAACATCAACGTGCGGTGGACCACCAACCTCAGCAGCGTGAACCTGGTGCTGTGGCAGGAGTATCCTTCTTCCTCGTCGTCGCACAACAAGGAGATTCTTTGTAACCACGCCGCTGTCCTCAGCAGAACTTGGACCAAAAGCTAACAACAGACGCAGCTGACTCGTCCTCGTTCGGGATGCAGTGGACCGTCTCCTTGGATGGCTTCCTGACCAACGTGACAGAAGGTGAGAGCGCTGTTTTTTACATTGCACTCTACGAGCACGACTCCGGCGTCCCCGACACGACATGCCACTACTTTAACATATCCGTCCCCGAGGCTTTGTCGGCGGCCACAACAACCGCCGCCTCTACCGCCACTGCGACGGCTGTCACCAGATCCAGCGCTCCAGCGACCCCCACTGCCACACAATCGACATCGAGTTCCGATTCAACACTCCCCAGCGGAGCGATAGCGGGCATTGCCGTGGGATCGACGATTGCTGGCATCTTGGTGCTTGCCGGCGTGGGCTTCCTCGCCTGGAAGCGCCTCCGAAAGGAAGATGCGGGCGACAGCACCCTGTATTTACCTGAGAAACCGGAAGTTTTCTCCCCATACGAGGCTCAGCCGAAGAGCCCCATCCACGAGGCTCCGAACCAGCGCCCAATCTATGAGGTGCCCTGAGTGAGACCTGGGCTGATAAGGCCCATAAATGGTCGCAGCGTTGTAATTATTACTCAGTTTGGAGCGAAATCTACCTATCTATCATGAATCACGGCTGCTAGGAAAGCAAGACGGGCGCTTGGGAGCGAATTTCTTTTTTCATCCACTTATCACTCCAATTTGACACTTTCAATACCCAATTTTATCGAATCAATTGCATCTTTCAAACCCTTTCCTGCAAAATTGATATCTTGCGGCCATTTGGGGTTGACAGTTTTTAGTCTTTTTATTGGATTTAGCCTTGGTTGATTGAGTTAACTGTAGAAAAAAAAAAGACTGGAGGCTTCGCCATGGCGCGACAACGAGACACACACACTCACACACGCACACAACATCTGGTCTAATACGCATCCCGGCCTCCATTATTAGTCAAATCAAGCACCCAAATTCCCTTCTTCTCCTTCTCCATCTCATCAGACCGGCTCCAAAGTCCCCGCCTAAAGTCAACCGGATGTTCAAAACCGGCGCCGTTCAACAGGTGCGCCGCAGGGGGGGCTGTGCGGCGGTATCTGTACCCATAAATGAGGGAATAAATGCCTGTGCGTCTTCGCCAATCTGGATGATACCATCTGCTGGCGTGGCCCACTTGACCTGGTGGTCATGCCATCGTGGTTTCCACTTGACAGTATTGTTGTTGTTGTGGGCGCTGTGCAATACCTCTATGACGGTCCGACGAGTAAAGGACGCGGCATTCATTCATGACTTAGCGTACTACGAAAATGAATAACTGATGACGAATCAATGCATTCAGCAATGCAACAGGCGCTTTGGCCTTTAGTAGTTCAAGAGCCGATTAAATGGTCGCATATTTGATAGTGGATCCGAGAATTTTCACACAAACTGGAGTTCAATCGATGTATTTTCACCGTTCCTCGAAAAAGAAGAGTTCTTTTTACTTGATGATTATTCAAGGAATTCAGCTTTCTATTCTTTACAACAACAACTCAAATAAATGTCCCAACACACTAGGATTCGCCTTACCATAACCATACAGTCGTTCTCCTGCGTTCAAGGGATGCATCTGCCCATGTAGCGCGGGTACAGACATGCCTCCCTGACTGTCCAGAGCTTCATTAGCCAAGCCAAAAACCTAGTACCCATTAGCATTCATCCGGACAGTTTTAGATCTGGGCAGAGCTACCTTTCGGCCCCGAGTCCGTATCCTCCATGTGGGGTGGAGCCGTACTTGCGTTGATCCGTGTACCAAAAATAGCCCGTTGGATCAATGCCTTCGCGCTTGTAGGCGGCCATGAGCTCATCATAGTCCCAGATCCTCATGCTGCCACCGACGATTTCGCCAACGCCAGGCATCAAGACATCCACGGACTCAGTCACACGTGCGTCGTCAGCAGCTCTCTGCATGTAAAATGACTTGATCTCGGCTGGAAAGTGAGTGAGAAATATAGGTCGGTTGATTTCATCCGTCATTTTGCGTTCCGCCGCTTCGGCACTGAGGCCATGTCAGAGTCTGAAAAAAAAGTAATAGAATCGGTGAAGCAACGTACATGTCATCGCCAAAAACGTGATCATTTCCTTCTTCGTTTTTAATACCCTTCTCCCGGAGCCAATCAATCGCGTCCGCGTAGCGCATTCGGAGAAATGGCCGTGATGGCTTGGAGAATTCTGGGTTGTACTTTTTGATGGCTTTGGCGGCAACCGGGTTTTCCAGAGTCAGGTCAATTACACGGCATATGACATGTTCCAGATGAGAAAGCAGATCTTCAAACGTAATGAAGTCGAGCTCGGCCTCAACGTGAGTATACTCTGAAAGCTATTTCGATACGGTGCGGTTAGAAAGACCACCAAAATAACTAGGAGATATAGTTTCAAAAGGTAGATAAAGCACGAAACACTAGGTACTTACATGTCGACGTGTTAGAGACTTCTCGGCGCGGAAGGATTTCTCAATACAGTATACATCCCCAAGGACCGGGAGCATCGTTTCGAGATATAATTGGCTTGACTGGGTGAGATACGATGTCTCGCCGTAGTAGTCAAACTTGAACAAAGTCGCGCCCCCCTCAACCTGGGTCTGAACGAGAGCTGGAGGGCTGACCTTTTTGCAGTCCAACTCGCTGTATGTGGTGTGGAAAGCAGTCTCAATGGCATCGCGCACGAACATGATAGCAGCAGGCTTCTCGTGGCGCAAGGTCAGATGTCGAAGGTTCAGCAGTGTTTGAGAGTCACCATCGACCGGAACCTGGTTGGTGAAGGCATCATCTCCTCCAGGAGCCTTGGCAATGATCTTAAAGTAATCAGCACGCAGCTCTCGATCCAGAGGTGCTTGAACACCTAGAGGAACCTCCCAGAGTTCACCGGTAATCTCCATAGCCGTCTCTCGCGTGAGCGTCAGCGCATCGTATGTTTTGGACAGGTCTCCAGAGAGGAGGCATTGCATTTGGTGCAGGCCTCGACGGAGAGACACAAAGATGAGGCCGCCCTGTTTAGCCACACGCTGAACGCGGCCTTGCACTTGGACACGTCGCACACCCTCGGCTGGCTCATCCCTGCTTTTGCGAAGTTGTCCGATGACCTCGCCATCCGTTTCGTTCAAGTTGATGCGCACGGGTTTGGGAAGAGCAGGGTCATCGACAATGGCGATCATCTTGGCTGCTTCCAATACCGCCTCACGCGCGGCCTCGTCCTTTGCCTCTTTCTCCAATCGCTTGGCGGCAGCATCAATCTTCTTTTGCTGACCAGCGGCATAGTTGGCAGCTTTCTTCAAGGCAGCTTTTGCTGCGGCCTTGAATTCGGCATCGCCCGACTTTTTCACTTGATATTTGGTGTCGGGACCATGATGGAAAAAAGCTTCAAAGAGGGTTTTGAATGGCGCCAAAGCAGTGCCTGACGTTTCCTGGGAATCAACGCCCTTGTCCTCATCGATGAATATGACGGTCATTTTGAATAGTTTGCAAAGTTCAATTGCGAAAACAGAATTTCAAAAAGACGACATTAGTAGTCGCAGCTGAGTCACAAGGAGGCGGGCACGGCCACTGAGTCATCTGTGTTGGTTATGGATTTCGGACATACCCCACACTCTAATTGTATCAGATGGGGGCTACAGCGGCAACTCGTCAAAACTTCATCAACAACTTGGAAAAAATGGATAAAGGAATGTCATTCACGATAAGAGTTGGGCAAGTGAATAAAACGTGAGTAGTTGATTGGGCTTGGGTTTTTAGTTTCAGATACATCGTGTGAAATGGGGTTCTTGGCCAATGGACACGGATACGCATCAAGGTCGCGACATTATGAGAGGAATTCTCAATTGTTTTCTAGGCAGGTTTTATCTTGGCTTTGTACAGAGAAAGTGAAGATACTTCCTCTGTCATCCTACCGAATGCGTTGGTGTTTAGTGACAAGGACAGCCCTCATACTTGCCGGCGGAGCAATGGCCACCACTTCCCTGGCAATTGTTGGCCTGGCAAGATCCAACCCGACCGCCACACTTATCGCAGGCGCACCCTTTGTAGACACCGTCCTGGCAGTATCCGACAGTGGAACTGCCGCGTTCGAAACTTGGGCTGCAGCCTAAACGCATCGTTCATTAGGCCGAGTCGTGTAATTGATACCCAAAACTTGACTTACCATTTGCGAAGCAGTCACCCAATCCATTGCATACATTCCTGACTTCAAGTTCAGGCGAAGCATCGAGAGGCTGTGCCGTGCCAATGACGGCGAAGGCGGCAATAGTGGTGATGAGAGTCTTGACGGAAACCATTTTGGATGATGTCAAACTGAGACAAGAAATTGGTCAAGTTTATAGTTGAAGTAGCTTTGTTTCTTTCTGATGTGATGAATCGAGTGGTGATATGCTGTCCTTGAGCGAGAGATCTGTCGATACTTATACTCGTGTCAACGCGTTTAGCTGAACGCTGACATGTTGGTTTTACTCGAGCATTACGCAATAGAGTCAAAATCGAACTAAACGTACGGAATGTCTTTGAACTATTTTATTGAGTCATCTTTTAGTATCAAGATCTATTCAAAAGTGCCACCGTAACGTCGGGTCCTATTCTTCCGTATTATTGTAAAAAGCTTAAAGATTCGAAGCACCGAGATGACAGATGGTATGCGTTCAACTTTGAGATCTTTTCAAAATAGAAATCCCATTTGAAATCGTAATAGAGTTACCGAAATTGGATTCGAAGAACTGCTTCTCTCGGCAATATCAGAAGATCATGTATCACAGTGGCTTCCCTCCGCTTACAATTGCCTATTTCGAGCGAAGGGGAAAGAAACTGGATCCAAGTTAAAACGCAAAAGATGACAAGTATGATCTGGTTGCGGGTCAAATGCGACCCAGCGATTGACAGATTCACCAGGCATTCCTATTGACGTCATGGTACGCTGTGGCTTCTCAAAAGATCAGCACTGGGACCTTTTGTGAACCGTTTCCCACTCATCCTGCCGAGGAGCCGAAGTCCGAGATGGTTTCCTGGTGGAGCCTGCTACTTTGACACCAGGTAGCACCTGGATTGGGGAGTGTTGACGAGGAGAGTACAGCGGGTCACAGGAAGATTTGCATACAAGGCGCAGCTTCTCGGCGGCTGGTCGGCGGGCTGTCGGGCCACGACAAAGGCAAATGAAGTAAGCCTGGGCAGAAAGCTAGCTAGTACGTAAGGCGTAGCGCCCGACGTTTTGAAGCTCATTTTGGTTTAGTGACTGTGATCTCCAATTTTTATGGTTTGGGCCTGGCCGCACTGCGAATATATATAAAATAGTCTTGTGTTACAGCTGCGAGGCGCAAAAACTGATAGTAGCATGTTGCGATTGTCTCCGAATATTTTCGGCTACAATCTGTCATCTTTGGTAGGCGCCATCGATAAGCAGGGTCAGATTCTCAATGATTACCGCTGAGGAAGCTGGGCGACGAGACTCTGCAGTGGTGCCAATCTAGTAGTGGGCCTGCGCCAAGTATGCCAGGGCGAACTTTGGGATATCTCGGTCGCCAATATGGTCGCAGAGCTCAAGATATGTTAGCAAGCTTGACAATGAATTGGAAGACGGAAAAACCCGATGACACCATCTATCGCCGCAAGGCTCTGAGATTGGCCAACCATCACGTGGAAGGCTGCATGCCGCTTGGCGTAGCCCCTCTTTCAGCTTGCCCGTTGCAACTTCATTCTAGCTCTCCGTCACGACTCTCCAAAGGCCCAACCCGGGGTTTGACGGCCCCATCATCTGATGCTCGGAGAGGCCATCGTAATTGTCACGAGACCGACCGAATTTCGATACAGCGTGCTTCTCTGTTCCCGCGAGGCCCGGCAACCCGAGACCGCCGCGAACTTGAACCATGGGGGCAACAAAGCAAAGAGCCATCAAGCCAGACACGAAGGATGTCGACACAAAGCTCGATGCCGGCCAGGCATCTCTGAATAACCTCCCCGACGATGCGACATATGGCAGCATTTCGCCAACCTTCCCAGGAGGTATTGGCTATGGCCGGGCTAGGCGGGATTCGGCGTACGGCAGCACCTCAACGTACAATAGCGCCACCTCGCCTGTTGGCAGCTTCTCCATGCCCGGTCGCACCACAGACTACCCCGACCACCAGATGTACGGCAGCAGCATCGAAGCCTCGCCGACTCTTGGCATCGGCAGCATCGACAAGTTCCCGGCGACTCAATTCGAGATGTACTCCCCCATTACGACCGAGCAAGACGGCCTGCTTGATAGCGAGCTGTAAATACCATCTTTAGCCCCCACCAAAGCTAGCAATGGCACTAATGTCACTCTATAGAGCCAACCCTGATCGAGACTGGCCCGTCCTCTGCCTCATGCCCAACTGTAATGCGCGCCCGTTTCGGCGAAACGCCGACTTGAAACGACACTACAACAACGCGCACCCCCCGAACATGCACAAGGATAGCTTCGCCTGCGACTATGCCATGTGCCCCCGAACCGAAGAGCCGTTCAACCGCCGTGACCACTACTGGGAGCATTTGCAAACATACCACCGCGAGGACATCTTGAGACGCAAAAAGCCCATCAAGCAGGATTGGTTTGAGAGCCGCCACATTCAGCCAAACTGGTGGCGCTGCTCAAAGTGCCTCGTCCGCATTCCTATTCCCAAGCACGGCTACAAGTGTCCCGAATGCAATACCCCGTGCGAGGCCAAACGCAGGGAGCACCGCAAGCGCATCGAAGGATCGAACCCCCCAGATGCGACCCCATTGGCGGCTGAGAATCCCAGCGAGGACCAGGAAATGACGTCGTCTCGAGAACCCTCGGCCCTGAGTCAAACCTCTACCGATAGCCCAAAACTCGCGCCCTTGGCCCGGAAGCCTTCCAAGGCTGACGATTCGCCGGCGAAACCCGTCAAGAAGCTTGCACCTGCCAAAAAACAGGACGCCTCGCCCAAGGTCACAGCCCAACCACGAAAGAAATCCGTGGCAAAGACAGAGAAGGTGAAGACGGAAAAGGTAAAGACAGAAAAAGTGAAGACAGAAAAAGTAACTGGAGATTGAACTGCAATCAGTTGCCTTATTTCCTTTCTTTGATGAACCCAGGAGAAAAAAAATACATCCATTATGATAAACGAAAAAAAAGCGAGTCAGGATAAATCTTGGGGCAGTAACAAAATTTGGCCCGCCGCAGAGATGTGTGAGCATCGTTGGCCGTTCGAGCGATCAGTGCTGGAAGCTACAGTATTAATAGAGGTCTGCGAAAAATAATATCATTATCCATATCGTATGGCTTATGGAACATGGGCTGTGAATCGATGATTTCCTAATAGGTTGTCGGGAGTTTGCATTCATCTGTCGGCGTTGGAGCACCCATTAAAGATACGGAGGGTTTGTTGAGAAATCCGAACAACTTCGTGCGTATCAAAGGGAATGTTTTCTCGAAATGCAGTCAACCCGTAGACGCCGTGGATTCTTTCGAGATCGGCCGGGGAGTTTTTCGAAGAGTTTTATCGGTTGAATGGGGTGAGCATATGAAATATGAACGAAATTTTCTAACAAAATTATTAACATAGGCTGGCTAAGCTGTTAGAATTGACGAAACCAGACGCCATTCATCGAAGAGTCTTGGAAACGACGTGGCTCAACAAGAGACCCGGACTTGGCCAGCCTTTGGGTTTGATCTAAAGGCAGCAGCGAATCTCGGGCTGCTGCTATGATTGAAGAATGACGACTCATAACCCAGACCCTTTTTGGTCCAAGGGCGACATTTGTTACCGCACCTTCCGTGCCATTAACCCTCCGAGGCACTCCAGCCAGGGCGATAGCTGATGGCCTATAGGAATTGATGCCGCTACAGCTCCGGAAATTCCAACGGTTAAATTAAGTCCGGACCGAAAAGGTTTGGGCAATTCATAGCCTTTCTCGTATTTGGTAGGTGGTCGGTTTTGCCATCTGTTGGGCGTCATTTATTTCGGGGCGATACACGTCATGACGATATTACAACGCATTGGACCGCGTGACTCTATTGATCTAGGATTAATCAGTAATAACCAGGTCAAAGTCTAGAACGTTCTTCTGGAAAGGCCGAGGAAGTTGATGGAGCACCCGATGATCCTCTAGAGTTTTACGCATACGCACACCCCCTTTTCTCTCTCTCTCTCTCTCCCTCCCTTGAAGTTTGGTACCTGAGTGGGTTTTTCATGAATTATCGTACGTGCTGAATAACAGACATGTATCCGCTCTTGCTGGCCGACGAGGCGTTTTTGCCTCAAGAGTAAGACGTCGCTCACATCGATAACAAGGTTCCTCGGACGGGTTATGTGATTGCCACTCGGATCCTCGGGTTCCATAACACACAGTCGACTCCATGGGCACGGATAGTTTGTAAGCATTTGCAGCAGCCTCGGAGGGGAGGGAGAAGAAGAAGCCACTCATATCACTTAGCTAGCCTCGCGCCTTTGCTCATCTAGGAAGGCCAAAGGAGAAGGAAAAGTTCCCCGAAATGGGACCACTATTGCCTATGCAAGCATTTCCGTATTGATAGGGCACCCAACCACGGCAAGCGCATGTTTCCAAAAGGGCATGCTATTCCGAAGGGGCATGGTTTTCGGACTAATAAGCAGCTGTCAGCTACAACCGCAGATCAAGCGACCCACATGATCTGGTTGCCATGTTTCCCCTGACTCGCGGCAATGCGGGGGAAACATGATTCAGGACATGATTCAGCCGCCCCCAAAGGAGTCGTTGCAGTAAGAACCAATCTCCTCCGCAACCATCATCTCGAAAGCGGCAGGGCTTCGTGGGCAGCTGGGTGGCGAGGTGGAGAAACGTCCGTGCAGTAGACGGAGCTGGATGACAAGCGCGGCGCGCTAATTGGCCCAGCTCCAGTTGCAGGCTATCCGTGGAGGCCTTCCCGTTTCCCGCGATGTCAATCCAGAAGTTTTCCGCGCTGATACGACCCCGACTCGCTCTCTCACATGCCGCGCTCCCCCGCAATCCATCATGATGGTCGAGACTAGTTTTGCGGCCAAGTGGAACGCCAAGGCATCCGTATCATGGGGATTGATACATTTCTCCACGAGATGGGCCCTTGCCAGTCTCCTTTCCCCAAGACTGCAGGTCCAGCAGACAGTCCCACCCCCCAGCTAAGGGGAAGAGCCGGACTAAGTGTAGATTTATTCTTAAATGGCTTAACTTCTCCTTTGTGATTTGCACGTTTCCTTTTGACCTCAGTCGTTCTTGGCTTGACCCCATCATGGCTTCAGAATCCAAACAGGTTGACATGTCCGACGGCCTCGACCCTCGGGGCCGCCAAGACGTTGAAGGCAACACGGTCGAGTACGATGCTGTCTTTGGCGCCATCAACGATGATGGGCCCAACTATCGCAATGTTCGTCGGTTTCCCAAGTGAAATTACCGGTTTGCGCTAACATGAACCAAGGTCGGATGGATTGGTTCAACAGCGTTGATGATCAAGACCCAAATCGGCTTGGGCGTTCTCTCTATGCCAGCCGTCTTTGACACCTTTGGCATCGTCCCAGGCAACATTATTCTGGTCGTGATTGCCTGCATTACCACGTGGTCGGATTACATGGTTGGCGTCTTCAAGTTTAACCACCCCGAAGTCTACGGCATTGATGATGTTGGACGAATGTTCTTTGGCCGCCTTGGATACGAGATATTTGGCGTCGCGTACTGCCTTTGTGCGTTTTTTTCCTTTTCCCTTTGGTTTCTTTTTTTTTTCCGGCTCGGTAAGGGCTGCACTGGATGCTCATCGCTAACACGCCATAGTCTACACTCTCTCTGCCGGCTCCGCCATGATTGGCATTTCCACTGGCCTCAACGCCCTTTCCGACCACGGCACCTGCACTGCTGTCTTTGTGGCGGTTGCTGCCGTCATTGCCTTTGTCTTTTCGAGCATACAGACCCTGGGCCGCATCAGTTGGATTGCGTGGGTGGGCTCCATATGCATCATCATTGCTGGTTCGACCTGGTCTCTCCTCTGTACCCCAACGCATTGACTAACTTGTGAACAGTTTTTGTCCTCACCATCGGCGTTGGTGTTCAGGGTCACCCTGCTCTAGAAGGAATTGCCAAGGGAGTCGAGTGGAAGTCGGATTATAAAATTGTCAACACGCCTTCCTTCACCGAGGCCATTTCAGGCGTGTCGACGCTCATTTTTACCTACGCTGGCACCGGAGGCTTCTTCAACATTGTGGCCGAAATGCGCGACCCGCGCCAGTACAACAAAGCGCTGGGCGTCTGCCAAGTCACCGTTACTGTCATTTACATCATCGTTGGCTCCATCGTCTACTACTATGCTGGATCCCATGTAGCCTCACCTGCGCTCGGAACCGCCGGTCGGCTTATCAAGAAGATATCCTACGGCATCGCCTTGCCGGGCTTGATTGCCTCCGCAGTCCTCCTGTCACACGTATGAAGCATTTCCCATAACTCATGGTACCCAAGCTAACAGTTGCCCCAATAGCTGTCTGCAAAGCATGTTTTCATGCGTGCTATGCGAGGTTCGAAGCATCTAGTCGCCAACACCCCCACACATTGGATGGCATGGCTTGGCTCCACCGTCTCCATTACACTGATAGCATACATCTTTGCCAGTGCGATCCCAGTCTTCAGCGGGCTTGTCTCGCTGAGTGGTGCCCTGTTTGGTACGTTGTTGACTTTCCAGCCGTATGGATGTATGTGGCTTTACGACAATTGGCACAGGGGTAAAACGGACCAAACAATGGCTTGGCGTTTTGGAGTTGGTTGGAGCATATTTATGATTGTTGGCGGCACTTTCCTGATGGTTGCCGGAACATATGGCTCTATTGTTGGAATCATTGACTCGTATAGGGAGTCTGGGGGCTCAGCAGCTTGGAGTTGCGCTGATAACTCCAACTCCAGCTAGAAAGCTCAGCCTCATCCGCTTTCGAATGAAATTGAAATTGTATTTCTGTAACCAATGCGCATCTTTCGCAACAAAGAAGAGAGCCAACCGCTTTTCTGCATTATTGCTCATGTGTTCTGAGAAATTCATTGTCTGCCTTTAAGAATCTCAGTTAGGCGTCCACGTCTTTCTGTGTAGGAAAATCATTCATACAACGGAACAGCGAGCACGGACCAATCACACAAACAAGCACCCATAATGTGCAGACAATGATTCACTGACGCACACAGTGCGTACTACATCAACTGGCATTCACTGGCCTAGCAGCCGTCAGGTTGGATTCTTCTGGTAAATACATGGCAATGATTTTTCGTCTCCGTCTTTTATTTTGAACGCTTGCACCATTTTCAATTTTCTACGACTCCTCTTCAAGAGTCGCTTGCCTTTCAACATGGCGCAGCAACAGCAACAGCCATGCCACGACCGCAAATGCCACTGCGACATTCTCAAGAATTTGCTTTCAGCGGAAGACCACAGCGATATGGTGCTTCAACACCCCGAGAAAACATTCCGTCTCCATAAAGCCATAGTATTTGGTCAATCGCCCGTCATCGCAGCTGCTTTCAAGGAAGGTTTCCAAGTGAGTCCACAAATCCCCCATCTACAGGTTCGCCGTCGCTGATTCAGTGCCCGAAAGGAGTCAAAGACGGGTACCCTCAAGGTTGATAGCTCATTCGCCCTCGAGACGGTCCAAAGAATGGTCAACTTCTTCTACACCGGAACCTATTCCGTAGATGACAAAGGAAATTTGCCTTCCACCATCAACACCACCTCCGAAAAAAGCCCTAACCCGCCCAAACCCCAGGCTTTCTCACCTGGTACGTTTTTGTCCATACAAACATGAATTGAGCGGTATTCTGACATGAAACCAAACTGCAGAAGACGAAGCCAAAAGACTCATAATCGCACAACACATTGGTGTCTACGACATCGCCGATTATTACCACGTCAAGGCTCTCACCGATTACACCATAAAACAAATCGAATCGTTTTTCCAGACACAGTGGTCGGCCAAAGTTTTCTTCAATGCCGTTACCGGGGGTTTGAACAAGGCAAATGACCTGCCTTTGGCCAAGATGCTCTCCAAGCTGGTGACTATCCACTACTATGAGCTCAAGCTGGACGAAGTCAAAAGCTTGATGCAAAATCCTATCTTGGCCGTCAACTCTCTCATGTCCGCTTCCACCGAGTTTAGACGAGTGGTACAAAATGTCAACCGCGTGGGCAAGGGGTTGCGTTGTAAAAAATGCCATGGCCAAAACAACGTTTCAATTAGAATGACCAAAGAAGGATATTCGACTGAATTCAATGCCTTTTGCGGGCGTTGTGGTGTTATTCCTGATGCCTAGATCTTGGTCTATGCCACCATGTCATCTCTTCCTCTTTTCTACCCGTACGACCGAGGGATGCCTATATACTGCGGCGCGAGGCGATGCCATCGCCATTTTCGTTTTTGGCTTTCTGCGTCAATCTTGGTACAGAGTGGGGGCGGTTCGGGGATTTGGGAGAAAACGGTCTTTTGAGCATGGCGGAGTCTATGGCCGCCAGTTCAACCAGCTAGGTGAACTAGGCATCTAGGTAGTCAATGGTGTTCAAATGCAATTTTGACTTTTTATCATCGCCTGCTTGGTATTACACAACGCATGATGTGCATGCTATACCGTTGAGTGCCGTAGGCCTGCATCAAGGTACGTCACTTCAGACATAACGCAAAAAAAATAAGATTATAAAACCTAATCTAAATTTAGGTAAACAAAACAATCCTTAACAATAATATTATTATATACCCTAAAATAACATTATATAATCCCAAATAAGACGGTTGCAGCCGGCGACCTACTTTGCTCGGTACTTGAGCGCAGGCTTCCAGCACTTAAAGGGATGTGATAGCTTGATTGGGTCTCGTTATAACAGCTAAGTTCAAGTGGCATGCATTTCTGGAACAACACTCAACGGGCAGCATCAGGCCCACCGTGGGTACGACAAAGAACATTGCTCGACGCAAAGACTCTGACTAGCTTGGGGTTTCCAGCTCTACCCTTGACGATCATTTTACTATGCTGAGTGAGGGCAGCGACAAGACGTCTCAAAAATCCCCGAATACTGCAATTGTCCAAGCTGGAGTTTGAGCGAGCACGGCAGATAACGCTTTGCATGATTCGCATCAGTATAGCTAAGATTGGCCAAACTTGACTGGACTTGCAGATTGGCGGATATGTTCCGGGGATATATACTACGGCACGGTAAATCGAGTTACAAGGGCCTCGGCGCCGAAAACGAGAATCGCGAGCTGGACCCTGCGGGGAGAACAACCACCGTGCACCCTGCGGGCAATGATGTGCCTGGCGCCTTGACGAATACGGGAGGTGACCTCACGCGCCAATCTCGGCCGTATTTGCATCACCGTGAGGGATTCATTCTAAACAGAAAGGTCAATTATATGTCAATTATGAGAATGAAAAAGATACACAAATTTGCAAGTCGTTGCCCAATCAAGAATTGTTTCGCCGCTTCCTCGCTTGACTGGTGCTCGACTACGAACTGGTCAGGGGCCGCCTTCCTGCGACAGGCATGACTCCGGTGCACCCGATAGGGGAGTAGCAATGTTTACAGTGGAGAAGCTCGTATTGATAAGGAGCACTCGTATTTAGACTCAACACTTGCAAATGAGGATGGTCATTATAAAGGATTGCGCTCCGTTTTCCTCGCCATTCCACCTTCGAGCATCCTATTCTCCTCCACTCAACCGTAGGAACCATGCAAATCAAGGCGCTATCGACTCTTCTGCTGAGCAGCGCCTGCGCGGCGGCGGCTGAGGTCGCTCAGTACCCGCTGTACCTTGACGAAACTTGGGCCGGGCCAGTGCGTTTCGCCGACAAGTTCAACATATCCACCAACTCGACCGGGTTCACCATGGCCGAGGCCACGCTTGTCATGCCGCATTTGTCAATTCCCAAGAAGCCATACGGGACAGCGGAGTTGTACACAGCCTCCTACTGGATCGGGCTCGACGGCTTCCTGTCGTCTACGCTAGTCCGGGGACTGTGGCAGGCGGGCGTCATCATGTCGGTCTGGCCCAACGGAACAACTCAGTACGGGGGCTTTTACGAATGGTGCGATATTGGGCCCAGCTATTTTTCGAGGAATCCACTGACGAGTTGTTGGCGTATAGGATTCCCGAGGACCCAGTGCACGTCTCCTCGGCAAACCTCTCCATTTCGGAAGGCGATCACATCTATGTACAACTGAATACAACCAACAACGGATACCAGGGTACCGTGACGCTGGTCAACCTTAACACTAGTCAAATTTACACCCTGAGCCGGGATGCTCCTACAAAGTGGCGCGGACCTACTTGGCCATCCCAAGGCGCGACGGCGGAATGGTAAGACAGATGCCAATGTAAAATCCTTGGCGCACCAGCACTGACTCGGGACAACAACTACAGGATCGTCGAGGCGGGGACATATCTCAATGGACCGCAGTACATCTTCCCCGATTGGGGAACGGCATATTTCCTCGGCGCAAGAGCTTGCTACGACGATGGTGAATGCGCGCTTGCTGGCGACGGCACCGAGGACCAAGGGCGCTACACCGCCATGCAGTGGAATGATACCCAGACACTGTACACACGATCAAGTGCGAATGCCGATCTCGTATCAATCGAGTACGTCGAGGAATCAGTTGCGGCCTGAAGAGATAGTGCTCGCCCGCACCCACAAGGTTAGCTTCTGGGCTACACAACAAGCGCAGCGGCTCGGGACGAATGGGCCGGGTAGAATTGGATCCCATCGGCGAAGATCCAAAGGCTATTATAGTCTACGAATCATCGAGGAACGACGTGAGGCGTGGCTGAGGCTGAACCGTAGTAGTGCAATCAATCATGTTCCAGTCGGACCGACAGACAAGACGACATATTGTGCCCAAAAAAAGAACGAACCAAAATCTAGGTACTAAAACTAATTCAACAAAAAAATTCTGCCAATTACCCACACATCATTTACCTTGTGCTCTCACTTCTTTCTCGTTTGAGGTATGATGATGTAATGATGGGTAGATGGGACACGAACCCTCGCTATACCTGGGCGATGCTCCTACATGCCATGAAACGCTAGGTCAGTCCAAAATCTTTTAAAAACTGCCGGGATGACACGGCCAAGCGTTTGTGCATATGCACCGCACCGCCCGTCTATCTGACTCGGAAGGCGGCCGATAAGCAGGTTGATCATGCAGATGAAAAAAAAAAAAAAAAAAAAAGAGTTTGCCGAAAGCCGTGTCTCCAATTTTTTTTTTTTTTGACTGACGCGGGACTTGGTGCAGAGACAACGAGGCACGCTTACATTATGACATGTTCTCTGCTTTACGCGTAATTAGCTGCAAGCCCAAGAAATAGCCAAACAGAAGGATACTTTCCTTTTTTTCTTTCCTTTTTTTTGGTGGTTTAGGGCTCTATTCAAGCTTGTATCGGAGGGGGAGGGTTGTGAGAAGAGATTTTTCACCTAGTTATCCGGGCGTCGTTCTGCAGCATCTTGATACAACAACCAACCAACCAAGCACATTCTTTTCGCCACCCCCAGCAAAAAGGGTGCATCAACCCCGCAGAGTTCCCCACGCTCGCCTTGTTTGACAGCATCAAAACGAAGGAAACAGCATGATTTCCACTCTGCATGCAAGCGAGGTCACGGGATCTCGTAGCCCGTCTGTCTCGCCCGCCTGGCTGGCTGGAATGCATGCCCTTTCCCAGCTCAAACAACCGCGGTTAACGCGTGCTTGGCACACGCCCTCGGCTGATTTGGCCTTCTGGTGGATAACCTCCTCGGTTTATGTCGATTATTCACCATCTTCGTGTTGTGCCGAGTCAGAACACTTGAGGCCCTAACTCTTTTTGTCACATGTGCGTGCGTGTGTGAGTTGAGTTGATGATGAAGCATTTGACAAGCCCACAGGAAAAGAAAGCGGTCAGCGAATACTCTTCTACGGCATGACCTGTAAAAAACAAGAAGAATAAAAAGGCCTGCTGCAGCGTCTGCTTCTGCGCGCGCAGGAACGTCTACCAATCATGACCCCAGTTGTGGTAAACTATTGAAGTTGTATTGACAAGCCTGTACCCTGGCGCTTATACATGCTGCACAAGGGGGGGCACACGCAAGCTTGAAGCATAAAGGCGGAGTTTCCAAAATTGCCTTCGCTCTCTATTTTTTCTTCTTTTTTTGTTTCAAACGGCATCGTGCTGTTTTATATATATTCCTTTTACGCAGATCACAGAAGCGATCAGAGAGGGTTGTTTGAGGAAAGCGGAAGCAACCCCCCGGATCTTCCGGAACCGGGCGAGGTGTGGAGATCGAGATGCCAAAAAGGGGACCACCACATTCAGTCGGTGAAATATTTCGACAGCTTCCCTGAAAGTTTGTCCCAGGGCATTTCCTCTTTGGAGGCAGGGCGCTAGTCTCGCCGAGTGAAAGCTGGCTGAGTGACCTGATGTCCGGCATGAGCAACCCCGCTACTGAGGTTGCTAGCTTGCCCAGCGTCACAGGCCTGCACGCCCCCGCACCCGCAGTCACTGGATGCATTTCCTCATTCGTGCATGTCTAACGAAAAAAGAACTGCCAGAGCCCTGCGTGTCGGGGGAGAGCAATCCAGCCGGTGGGGGCGGGTGTATGTCGAGAAATGGTTGCCCGTCTTCCGCTGCCAAACAAAGACGGACAGACGCATGTGGGGATTCTTGTTTGACAGAGAGCCTCCCGCGTCAGGCCGGGCGAAACAAGTGCCCCCTCCCCTCATGACGCGTTATTTTCCTGCTGCAGATGGTTCATGGCAGGCTGCTGGCTGTTGTTGGTTGTCGATTGTTGGCCAAAGGTGCATGCAGGCATGCCATGCTCCAGTCACACAAAGGACCCCTGCTGCGTGTTGAACCAACAGCCTCACCACCTCTTAGTCTCTTGTGACGGACAAAGGTTAAAGAAGCAGTCCGACTCCCATCCATCGTGGGCTTCGGGAAATCAGCTTCGTTTTCTCTTTTTGCTTCTTCTCTTTTCTCTCTTCTCTCTACAAACAACGACCAAATGAATTCGCGACCGTCGGTCGGTCTTTGGCATTCCCAATTCGGTCCCTCGGACACTCGATGCCGCGATTGCGGGTTCGCCATATCCACCGGCAGCCACGCCCCTGCTCGCCTCTCCAGGACCATGTGTCCAAAAAACGAATATTCGCTTCATAATGACAAAGGAAGAGACGAAACTCCCACCGACCGAGAGTCGTTTGTGAACACGATCCCGAGAGCCTTTCGGGTGGGGCCCCTGGGCTTATACGATGGCGCAACCGAGCTGCAGGGCAAGGTATTAGAGAACGCTTGCATGACGACATTCGTCGAGTGCCTCGGGTTGGCAGAGGCCAAATACCTCGACGGCAGCCTCGTGCGGAACCTGGACGTGGTCATTGGCCTGTTCGAGGCCGCCTTCCGCAAGCTACACGGGCCGCAGGCTGAGCGAGTCCGCGAGGCTGCCTCCCTGTCCTTGCTCAAGACGGCCTTCCAAGCCCTCGAGGCCCGCGTGCCAAAAGAGGAAGTTGGAACGTTGCAGCGGCTGAGCACGATCGGCAAACAACAAAGCTCCCACGTTACTTCACCGTCGTCTATAGAAGAGTCGGCCGCGACGGGCCCGTCAATACAACAAGCCACTTCCGCGGAGCGCGAAACTGAAACGACCACGACGGGGGATGGCAAGCCGAGAGCAGGTGGTCAAACCCGAGAATCGGACCAAATCAACATCGCCCAGGCGCCGGAGTACTTGGCATTAGTGGCTAGACTGGACGAATGCCTGAGCCAAACTGCCATACGCGGCCGTGTCCCGCGGGATGACGATGCGTCCCCCCAGAGGCGGCCCCCGGAGCGCGTACAGACGGCCGAGAGGGCGTGCGCTCTGTACCTCCAGTCCCTCGTCATGTACGCCCGGATAGACATTGTCAAGCTCAAGATGCAGGAGGCCAGGTTCGCGGGGCCTCGCACCCACCTGGACACGGCCAGAAAAATAGAGAGCTCGTACCAAGACGTGGTGGAAAGCATGAACCGCGCGGAAGACGCCATGAAGAGGTGGCTACGCGAGCACCCATCAGGGCGCAGATGAAGACGCGACAAGCATGCGGAAATTATTATTTGTCAGCAAAAGAAATAAAAAGATACCCATTTAGATTAGAAGACGTCGTTTAGACAAGATCACGATTCAAGTTTTTTTTTTTTCTCTCCGATGCTAGTGATGCAGTCACGTTCGTCTGAGTGTGCTTGACAACTCCACTTTTTACCAAGTTGAAATTCTCATCGCATTCACTTCGCTTGACGGATTAATCAGAAATAAAAAGGGCAGAAAGATCAAATAATATTGACAAGTTATCAACATGCTGAATATATGTGCAAGAAAGTCACATCCTACCCTGTAAACACCAATCCCGAGACCCCTCGGAAAAAAGGGAAGAAAAAATACGCTAGACCAAGTGCCATGTCTCATCAACCCACTCCCATTTTAAAAATGGCCCAAGAATCGGGACAACTCGTACGTTGCCCTTCGGACCGGCAGAAAATAGGTCCGGTAGAAGTGAATAAAAATAGATTTTTTCTTCTTCTTTCTCGATGAGGAAGAAAAGAAAAAGAGGGAAAAAGATGGAAAAAGCTGCCGAGGCAACGTCCGTCCCGTTACGGCCAACGTCCGGTTTCTTACCAGATGAAGCCGCCCCACTTGTTGCGGCGGCGGTGGGCTCGGGTGTTGGACCAGCCGGGAATCTTGCTGGCCGGGGTGGTGATGGAGTCGCCGTTCTCGACCTCGGCCGAGACGGACTTGGACGTGGTCGAGTAGTCGTCGCTGCCGAGCCACTTGTTGATGCGGTCCTGGTCGGACCAGGTGAAGCCCTGGCCCCACGGCTGCGGGAGCACCTTTGTGCACTCGGTGAGGCCGTTGATGCCGTCGACGCCGAGGAGGCTGAGGCGGATGTACTCGCGGGCGTAGGCCTGGGGTGCTGGTGTTAGCTACAAATCGTGCGTATAGATGGCTACACGAAAATAGGGAGAGGAGACTTACATCGTTCCAGAGTCCCTGGCCGCCGTTTCCGGCAAACGCCTTGAACGTAGGGTTCGTTCGGGGGTGCTGCGACAGGCTGATGTCGCTGGGGAACATGAAGACACGCTCGGGGGTAGCTGTGAGGCCAAGCGTCTGCTGGTAGTAGAGCACGTCCCAGACGCCGGGTGTGCTGTCCTGAGGATCGCCGGCGCGGGTCCTGTTGACAAAGTTCTGCTGGGACGTGGTGTGGGCGCCGAGCAGGGCGATGAGGCCGTCGGGGCCGATGGTCTTGTCCTTGAAGAGCTGGATCAGGACGTCGGCGTCGGAGAAGGGGCTAGGGAGCAGGCCCTGCGGAGAAGGATTGCTGCTGTCCGGGCGGCCGACCCAGGAGCGCACGCGGGGGCCCAGCGGGCACACCACCGTGGCGATGTTGGCGCCCATCTGGATGAGGTCGGCGTAGGTGACGTCGTCGAAGCCGAGCTCGTCGTGGTACTTTTGGTAGATGGCCGTGTACTGCGCGCCCATGTCGGCGATGCCCTGGTTCTCGCGCCGCTGCAGCTCTCCGGCGAGGATGATGGAGCCGTCGGCGCCGCCGCCCAGGCTCTCGCCCGCCAGCGTCCAGGTCGCGGCGTCGTGGAAGCCCATGCGGATGGCGAACCGAGCCCACTTGGAGCACCGCCCGGAGTCGCCCTTGAAGAGCTGCTGGAGATCATCCGAGATGTACTTCCACACGCAACAGGTGTCCTTTCGGCACCGGCGCGAGTCGCGCGGAGGTACGTTCCAGTACTTCTCACGGCTCTGCGGGTTGCCCTGTCCCAGAAGGATCTTCTTGATGTCCTTTCCGGACTGGCTGAGCTCCCACTGGTTAAGATTGCGTAAATCTCCGAGAAGCTGGTAGGCATTGAAGCCGTCGTCGCTTGCAGTGCTGCGCTCCTTGATCTCCTGGAGCTTCTGCTCCATCTTGGGGCTGGCAGTGACGCCAGTCACGGCGGCGAGGGCCGTGAGGATAATGGGGTTGAACTTCATAATGGATAATAGGAAATGTAGCTTTTCTGTAAAAGAATGTCGATATTCGGTAGTGAGTAGCGAGTGAGTGTGTATGTCAAAGCAATACAACTAGTCTAACGAGTGACTGTGATAACCCAAAGGGAGAAAAGAATGACGGGGAAGACGAGGTTCCGGGGGAAGGAAGCTTGGCCGGTAACTAACCTCCATGAGAGGGCAGCCATTGGGTTGATATAGACATCGCCAGCTTCAACCTCTAACGGACCAACGGCAAGGTCCACAGATGCGCTGACCTGGATTGGATTGGATCCCTCTCAGCCACCGGCACCTCAGTTCCACGAGCCTCAGCGTGTGGACGGTCGAGAAGCTGACCCCGGCACGAGGCGCTAAAATCGGCATCTGTGGAGGGCAGCCACGATGTGGTCGAGGCCATGACCTTTGGTCTGGTCCATTCGGCTCAATCAGAGGCCATCCCCAGGTAGCAAGATTGGATTGCCAATATAACACTGCGTTGGGTCTGGGCGAACATACCAATCCAGCTCCTAGCATCTTGATTCGTGCTCCCGCAACAGTTGCATCCTTGGCTTTCTCCGTCCAAAAAGGGAATATGCAGAAATGGGCTAGAAAAAGTCGTCTTGTAAGTCATTTCCTATTGAGGCAACTGGCCATTCTTCGGACCACGGCACCAGCTATGGCAACCTTGTGGCGCAACCTCATCTTCGGCCATGGCCCTAGACCCCTTAGCTAGGAGAAACCATCTGCGTAGCTGCAGATAAGAGTGACATGCGCGTCGTATCATTGTGCGACGCTACTCGTGAGTGATGGCTTCGAACGGCTTAAAGCCAAGTGCGCCCCGTTAGTACTTGGGCTAGCATCATCTGCAAGGTTGTCAAATTCTCCGGTTCCGAATACACGGAAATGCAAGCAAAGATGGGCTAGTTAAGCTTCCTGCGTGCCGGAGAGCACAACGATGGCCCGCCGCCAAAAACTCACGCGCGGGCCACGATCCTTGAAGCTCAGCCCAACCACTCTTGCAACCATTTCATCCGAGTTACAAGACCATGATCCCTGGCCAACCACCCTGCATGAAATACCGTGTCTTGCACCGGGCGACCGCGGGAGACTCTCGAAGGGCCATGTGAACCCGTCACACAAGGCGTAATGCGGGACAACATGCTGGAAAGTGCGGCGAAGCGGGTTTCTTGCCCTCATGACGGATCGCAACACCACTCGACACATCAATGTTCAGGTGGTCAAGGGGCCACACACACGGTGGAATCTCAGATGAAATCGAACCAATCGCGTCATTCACTACACCCACTCGGCTCATGGCTTCTATCTCCCATCATTAAACCCTCGGCGCTAGCGCCAGTCCTGTCAGGGCAGGGCTTGTGCTGCAAGGTACCAACGCCACGCAGTACCGATGCCCGTCTTGGCAAAGTTTGGCAGGACTAGGATTGGCGATGATAGATGGTGCTTCTGATGGAATTGCCTGGTCCGCGCTCTCCAGGGCCTAGACCCAACAAGGCTGTCGAGGCGGACGGGACGGGAGGAGCTTGGGGACCCGGATACAGCGTTAGTCGGCGATGGCTCATGTCATGGCCGACTATTGGCAAGCCCATCATCTGATGGACCGAGGCGGTCTCCTTCGCGGCGCGACTCTGCCGGCTAAGACTGCGTCGGGCTTTATCTCCATGGCCATGCGTCATTGTTCCCTTTGCTGATTCATCGGCAGCGCTCCCGATCCTTTTACTTTGGCGATGCCTACTAAGCGTGAGCTAAATGCAGAATAAACGCAAAGGGCAGAACGTTGAAGCATGGCTGATCCCGACACCCGGTTCAACTCTATCAGAAGACAAAGCCAGCATCCCTGCTTCCGATAGTCCCAGCAGACGCATGTCTTCCGGCACTTCCTCCCCACATGCCGGCATCCGGCTTCAGCTGGCCATGCTAAGCCAATCATGCAGTGGCGAAAGGCAATAAATTTAACGAGGGGGGGAATAAAAAGATGCAGCCCCGGAGAATGGGGAGACGCATGTGCAGATGGATGAATCCCTGCGCCGATCCAGTTGTGGCGCTACAGAGTTGAAGCGACCTCCTTTTAGCATGGCGCCCTGCTGTTGAGCCGTGTTGACGGCCCGTCCTGCCCCGTCTACAGCTGAGTGAAAAAAAAAAAAAGAAGAAAAAAAACGACTTCACTGCACAATAGTCCCTTCTTAGCTTCATTTTAGCTTACCCTATTGTTGGCTATGACGGTGAGTCTCGGTCGCCACGCCTCCTCTGGATTGGCTTCGAAAACGAATGACTGCATCAAAACCAGTGGCTTCCTTCAGCGAGGCAAATGCAGGAATGTTGTTGACCTGCCTCTTAGGCGACTGTTATTCTATTGACCTCTGATAAATATTTGGCCTGCCTATCTGAGTTGAAGCAATATAGCCTTGCCTTGCAGTCAACAGGCTTGAGAGCAGACCAGCGTAGGAATCCCAACTAAGCTGCCATGTCCCGGATTTCACCATCAATATGACCTCGCAAGGTTGGTAGGGTTCCGCCTAGGAAACAGGAGCACCATCCGAGCGATCTCGCCCAAAGCGCACTGGAACGCCAGCCCTCTTCGCTTCCTCCTGCGTGTAACTCACCACGTCCCTCTCCACGCCAGCACTGTCCTTTAGAATGATGGAGCCGCCCTTGTTCGAAAACGGAACCTTGGGGACCTTGAACGTGCCCTGTCCTCCGCCGCCGGGGAGCTCGGCGTCGTCGGAGAGGGCCTGAGAGGTGCCCTGGTGGTTCGCCACGGTCCAGCCCTTGAGGGACACGGACTCGGTCGTCATGTTGATGAGAAGCAGGTACTCTGGGTTATCGACGTTGTCTGCGCCTGCGGGGTTGACCATGGCGGAGAGAATGCCCACGGTGGGTGGCGGGCGAGGCTTGGTTGGGTCAATCGGGACAGGTTTGGCGGCCTTGGTTGGATCCGGTCCTTCCAGGAGGAACTTGTAGAAGGGAAGCGCGCCCTGAACCGGGGCTCCATTCCCATCCGTCTCGATCGTCTGCGAAGCAAAGGCGGTGAAAAAGGCTTCAAAGTGGCCGTCGGGAAACTCGACAATGAGGCCGCCGTCCTGGCGAATGCCGTTGTCGCGCGTGAACGGCTTGCTGCTGCCCTGGTTCATGTGGACGTTGTGCAGGCCCTCTTCGGGGTTCCGGTAGCGCGACCCGAAAATGTAGACGGTGGCCGCGGAGCTGATGCAGTCCTCGACAAACGGCACGATGAAGTCGATGATGTCGTTCCTCGCTCCCGGGGCCGTGTGAGGCACAACCGAACCCGCGGCAAGCTGGACGAGCGCGGGCGTGGTCCTCAGCAGGTCCAGGGCGAGCCCGGCCGTGGCGGACCCGGACGTCTTGTCGATGGAGTGCCACTTCTTGCCGAGCGCCTTGATCTGCTTCAGATGCTCCCTGACGGGGTGGTTGAAGCGCGGGACAATCCAGAAGACGAGCCGAGAGTCTTCGGTGGCGCCCGACTTGATGTTGATGGCGGCCTCGCGGCGCGTCGTCTTCTGGTCGTCTTCAAAGTTGAGGTACAGGTGCGGGCTCTCCTGGTCGTTCGTCTCAACCCTGAAGTCCTTGGGTGTTCCTACCCAGACACCATAGTTGGAGAGGGGCATGCTTTATTTGTAGACACAAGGGAGCGATGACTTGGTCAAAGGAGGATGGAAATACTGGTGAGGAATAAAATGGTGTTGAGGCGATGAGGAAGTCATTGAAAGGGCTGCTGTGAGTTGTACCTTTTAATATAGCTGCTTGATACAGACCAGGGCACAGCAAACTCCTGGATTACACTCCCATCAAACATCTCATCTGTTGCCAAGTACGCCATGCACCACCACCATGCTACCTCCCTGCAGCCCCGCCCCAAAAGGGTTTCAGTCAGTCGTCTTACATGTGCGGCTGAGGCCATCAAGACATAAGCAGCCTTCGGGGAACGATGATGGAGGTACATGTGTGATGGCTCGTCCGATTGGAAGCCCGCAACGGCCCCAGGCTTCTGCCACACGGTAGCGTAGCAATCTGGGACCGGGCACCTGCTGCGCAGCAGATGTTGTGTAAAAGCAGGCAGTGCCAAGGTCCTTTTTCTTTTCCTTCCTAGACACCACGCCAAGCCTTTGACGTAAACACCAAGTACCTCGTTTGGCTCGGAGCGGTGCAATTGCAAAACCACAACTCAGCTGCTGTGGTCTAGATGGCGCCACGCCAGCTTCCCATGATGCAAGCTCCCCAAGCATGGCGCACTAGGGCTGTTGAAATGGCCAAGTCGTCATCCTTTCTTCCAATTAAATCATGACTGCAAAGCCCTGTGGCGGCTTATTCGACGAGATGCTCAGGAGCAGTTCCGACACATCACACCCTTCATAGCCGGCCTGCTCGGCGGCGTGGTCCAGACCAGCCACAGATAGATGCGGGGGTTAGAAACATGGCAGTAAGCTTAAAGTGATAGCTTAAAATCGGTGTCAATTCTTTCCTGGTCCGGACTAGCGGTGCGTGTAGGGCTGTGGAACAGCAAGGTCTCAGGCAAGAGAGGCGCTTCATTTTCGTTTTTGTTTTTCAGCTCGCCATGCTCGAGTGCTTTGCTTGGCATCACGTTGGCTTCAATCAGCCACTGGTTGGTTTTTTCAGCTCTATCACGGCCATCTCAACTGGATACAGGGCATCTATCTAGCTCTAGGGAAAACAGGAGGAATACTCGTCTTGCGTTTCCTTTCTCTAATGCCATCGACAAACAAACAAACAAACCAGCAAAAACGTCATCTGTCTAAATAAAACCCACCATCTATTTCGTTCCTTCAATCTTCTTCTCGCCCCGCACCAGCATGGCAATCGACGTACCCTCCCTCGTCTGGCACGGCAAGCTCCCGCAGGCCTCCTGGATGGCGCGGATGGCGTACGAGTGCACCGTCAGCGAGACAAAGTCGCCGCAGCCGGCCTCGTTCCAGACCTGCTCGAGGGCCCTGTGCTTGCGCGCGGCGTGCTGCTCGTCCGTCTCGACGACGCCGTCGCGGCCAAAGGTGCTCTCCTCGACGAACCCGGGCTCGAGCCGGTACGCCGGCCAGTTCTCGCGGATCCACGACGCCGGCCGGTGGTAGTCGCACGTGTGCTGCGTCATGCGCTCGCGCAGCAGCTCCTTGACCGTCGGCCCGAACGGCTGGCCGTGCGCCTTCATCAGCGGCTCAAAGATGTAGTTGGTCGTCTGCAGGCAGCGCGCCATCGGGCTGGTGAACAGCGTCTCGGGCAGCGGCGCGCCGTCGGTGGCCACGACGTCGGTCCAGAAGACGTTGAGGTCGCGTGCCTGCTGGATGCCCACGTCGGTGAGGAAGGCGTCGAACCACGTCTCCTTGTCGTCGCCGTTTAGAAATGATACCCGGCTCTGTTTTGCAACGTTAGCATCCCATGCCGTGCCGTGATGAAACCATGAATTGGCGGATACATACATCCCACTCCTCGGTGCCAACTTCGGCATGCTTCTTGTTGTGGAAGCCGAATCCGTGGCGTGTAAGGTAGAGCAGCTTGTAAACCACATGTTCCGGGGACTTTTCGTTGAGCCACTTCACGTAGGCTGCAAACCGAACCCAATCGCGCTTGTCCGTGGCGTTCTCATCGTCAGATGGGTATTTCTGCCCCAGCTTTAGTCCCAGGTGAGGCTGCGTAGTGACCTTGTTCCCGGGAGACTTCTTCTCCAATTCCAGAAGATCGACAAAGACGTCGGGGACAGTGGTAAAGTTCCACCCGCTGGCCATTGTGCTCACAGGTCGCCAATGGATGTGAATGGGTCAGGTTGTGAGATTCTTCCCAATCGATGTCTGGTATGGTATCAGAATCAAAGTGTTCTAGGTTCGAACCCCATGCAAAATGATACGCACCTTGAGTACATAAACTCGATAATCAATTTTGGGCAAAAGTCATCATTGATGCGGGGCATCATCAACCGGAGGGGAACCTCGCCGTGACCCCGCCGAATAAGGCCGCCCTGCAGAACCCCGTGTGCCTAAGCCCGGTCAGTTCCGTGATAGTTACCCTACATCTCAGACCGATGGGACAAAGATAATTCCAAGAAAGACAAAAGAGTTTATTTCAAGTAAAGTTCATTAATGGTTGTCGTTACTCCATTACCACCAAAAAGTCCGTTTCTACCCTTTGTGTTTTTCAATGCTCGCAGAAATTCCACTCCACCGATTTGAGAACATTGTCGGTCGCCTTTTGGTACACTGTTCGCTCCGCCATGAGCTCCTCACGTATCTTCTTGGCATCCTTTTCGCTAATGGGAAAGTCGACATTGTCCATGACCATATTGGCTACCTCGGCAGGTAGGTTGTTCAGCTTATCAAGTGGAATAACCCGGGTTGACCACCACGGTTGCTGCTGAGGGGGCACGTTTGCTGTTGAAATGACTGGGATTTGCGGGTCGACGAGGAACATGGCCAGAATCTTGCGATGGCCGGGTCGCGTCTTGTCTGCCAACTCAAATGGACTGACGTGGTGTTGGTACACATTGGGGAAGAAAAGCATGCGATCAGATTGGGTGAGAACGCTCCCGATATCCTGCATCGTATCACCACCTGCACGAATGGCAAAAGTGCTTTGAATGCCGGCGTGATCACCCTGTTCGTATCTGAGATCGCCAGACAAGTCCTCGCGGTTGGCACGAGTTCTAAGATCCAGATGGCATTCGGTGATGTTGTCATTGTCATAGTAGTAGAGCGCCGTCGCGCAGATGTGCTCATTGAGCTGGCCTTCCACATGCCAGGACCCGCCGTCGTATGTGGGTTTCTCGGGTGTTAGATGAATGTTGGCCAGCTTTACAATGACTTGCACACGAGACGCATCATTGAAGAATCCCGTTGTCTTGACGTGGCTGGGGTTCAGCTTGATCCGGTCCTCAAGATCCTTCTTTGGATCAGGGATATCCGCCGTGTGGTTGCTCTTGAACCATTCATTGTCTAGTCGTTGGCGTTCAGAGCCCTCGTACTCGTCATCTTCTTCTTCATAATCCTCTCTGGGATCCTCCCCTTCGTTCAAAGGTCGGTTGATCGGCTGGCAGGCATAATTTCCATGATCGTCTCCCCAGCAAATGTCCTGGGCGCTGCAATCAAGAGACGCATGATTGGTGTACACGCGCTGAACTGCAAACTCTTTGGGCCATCTGTAAACTATATCCCATGCTGGAAGGGCTTTGGCGATGAACTTTTCAATGATGGGGTAGAGTTGGGCGTGCTGGACAGGGTGCAGATTGTTGATATAGCTCTCAATGCGAGGGTGATCTCCGCTGATGTCGACATCGCAGGGAAGCCATTGGAATTGACTGGAAAAGCTTTGCGCGCACATGCTGAAACCTCCGTGCTTGGACTCATCATAGATGTCTTCGTCAGGGGCAGTAATGACTTCGCCCGAGCCGCAATGGTCAAGGCAGTCGTCAACAGTGATGCGTTTATTCGTGAGTATGCGGGATCGGCCGTACACCAAAGGCCAAAGAGAGGGATGAACCAAATCAAGAACTTTGCCATCACTTCCTGGGTGCCAGTCTTTGGACCCTTCTGGAACATCTTCTAAGCGTGTCACGGCGGATTTGAGGGCCTCACGGAGCTCGTCTGGAATAAGCTTGTCTGACTTGATGGCGCAAGCGTCATAGTCCATGATGGGAATCAAGCCTGTCTTTTCGTACAGCTCTGCCTTTTTCTGGAGCTCTTCGATGCACTGCCAATAGGGTCAGCAATAGAAGCCATCAATCATAAGGATGGACACTGACAGCATCGGCCATTTGATCTGTGAAGGAAGCATAGGTGTAGTACCGGTCCCAGGGCATATCGATGGCCTCCTTTTTCCATTTGGCGGCGATTTCAGGGTCATTAACCTTGCGCCACCATTCGGGCTTGTTTGTGAGCTCCTCCATGACCTTGAGCATGCATACCTCACAAACAGTGAGGGTGTGGGCAGTCCAGTCCTGGTCTTCATCTCCCACGAGAAATGCAAAGTAGTCGGCGGGAAAGTAGCTGAGGGGCAGGTCGTATCCAGGGAGCACAAGTCCATCGTCGCCCCTCTTGAAAACGGTCCCGTCAGCCATGGTGAAAGATGGCCGTGAAGGAGATGGGAAATGTGGTTGACAGAGGTGAGACTGGCAGATAAAATATGGCCCAGGTCACAGACGGCGGCAAAGTCTGGGTTACGACTCCAGGATTGGAGGGAGGAAAAGGGCTGTTTGGGTAAAAAGTGTTGACTTGGGCAGCTAATTGTAGCCCACCGCTTTCTCCATCCAGCACCAGCAGCCTCAGCTTCAGCTGCGGCGGCAACGGCCCACTCGCTTGGGAGTCCCAAGAAACGCCATTGCAGACGGGCAAGGCTGACTCAGGCAAGCTGAGATTCCAATACCAGAAAAAAGGCTTGGCGAGCCATTCGTAGCGACTGTAGGCCACAGGCTACTGTATGCGCAAACAGCAAACCGTGGCACGTGGTCGAAAGAAAACACCATGGAGCAAGTCACGGGCGTCTGTTTTACATGTGCCCAGCACGCGTGGAATGGAAATCATTTATGATGATGGGGAGAGCAGTGGACGCGCTGCACACACGAAGTCACGTTACAGGCCTGAGAGCATCAAGCAGGATGTCTAGTCACGTGTCTACAGATGGCCTGGTCAATGATGGATGCACCCTCGGCAACTTGCGAGATGCTTTCGGGGAACGAAGCAGGTTCGGTCTCACAGACAGCGAAGTGAGAAGTGAGTGAGTGAGGTGGCAGCGACCGGCCCAATTTTACGGGACCTTGTGTGGGGTGCACACACCTGGCTCTCACTGCTTTTACCGGACCTAGGCAAGCTCGGGAGAGCCAGGTGTGGGGGAGCTAGCGGACTGGCGCTGGGTTCGGCACATGGGACAAACAGGCCACAATGACTGGGGGCGGACGGGATGAGCAGAGGGAGAGGTGCGAGGCAAACTTTTCTTCTCTGCCCCCCCCGGTTGGCGTGTTCTTGGGAGGGCCCCGTGTATTTCAATGGGCATGGGGACCCACGGCTGGCTCTGGTTATCAGGAGCCAAGCTCCATCTTATCTGATCAAACGGCCGCTGCCGATGCAGAAATAGGAAAAGGGTCTTGGGGCTCTGCGCTGTTTTCTGCCCTTTCCCACGCTTTTAGTGGGACACGGATACGTAATGATGGGCCGAAGGACGGTGGGATGAAATCTGATAATAAAAAAGAGAGAGGGAGGAAGAAGGAAGAAGCTACCGAGTGTGCCCGGGTCAATCGATGCACATCCCGGATGCAGGCACAGAGCCGCAGCGTCTCCTTACATGTCACTGTAGTATTTTTATGACAGGACTCTCGGTTGTTCGTGACCTCAAGCCAACATTACCGAGACCTCGGGTGTGGGGACTTGACAGTCTGTACACCCCTTCCTGTCCGGCCCCAGCAGCCCCCCCGGAACATGAACAATCTCCCCTAAATTTATAGTGCTACAGGCTTGTGAGTCGCCCATGATTTTTTTTTTTTTTTTGCTCTGGGTAATCGCGGGTAAAGGCCCCAACTCGGCCATCACTAAACTGCCTAATGCGTGTTCGCGTGCTTCTACTTTGGTCAGAGTAAGACTGCCATCGACTGTCACTCATCCATATTCCCTAATTGAGACATAATGAAAATGGATGGAGGGGGGGGACCGAGCCGGCTTTTGGGACGTTATTTGGTTGACCCCCATATCCCACGGTCCTCCCCCACGAATCACCTTCAGCTGCATACCGAGGCACGGCTGTTTTTCCGGGCTTCTGACGTATAACCGGGAGTGTCCTGGCCGTGCCCATCCAACCAGGGCCCCCCTCGGCCACCACTGCGATTGACCCATTAGCGTCGCAGTAGGAACTCGGTGTAATGTACTTGTACCACCGCCCTTTGTATGAGGCCATTCCCACCCTCTGATCTTTTTTCCTTTTCGATTTACTTTTTGTCCTTTTTCCTTTCTTTCCTCTTTTTGCTTTCGGTGTCTTGCTGTGGTTTTCAACTCGTTCCTCATTGCTCGTCCCTCGCCTAATGCGCGCCAGCGACCCGTGACAATCCCGTCTGCTCCCTCCCTCCGTCTCTCTCCCGCATCGCCGCAATGACCGAAACCGCACTCGAAGCCCCCGCCATCGAGATCGAGGCCCAGGTGCCTCTCTCCGAGCCCTTCGTCAACGATGGCTCGGACAAGAAGAAGAACAGCAAGGGCGAGGCCACAACGCCGGCAGTAGCCAAGAAGAAGGAGCCCTTCAACCTCGCCACAGCAATCGCCCGCACGCCCGCCAACGTCGACAGCTTCGTGCAGCACCTGCACCGATGCCTGCGCACGCGCAGCGGCACCGACACGGTGCTGCTCTTCGTCGCCTACACGGCCCGCCTGACGGGCGCATCGCTCGACATCCTGGGCCGCACCGCCCTGCGACACTCTGCGTCCAAGCTGGTGCAGCTCGCATTCCAGGCGCCGCCCACGGGCAGCGTCGACCTGGCTTCGGTGCCCGTGCCGCCGCTGGCGTCGCTCGCCATTGCCGTCGCGAAGCGTCTCGAGGCCTTTGTCGGCATGCTGGGCGAGTGGCGCACCATGAACCGACTGTGGGGCATCGTTGCCATGTGGCTCGCGACCAAGGACCTGCTGGTCCGGCTGCGCAAGCCGGCCGCCGAGTCGGACGAGAAGACGCCCGAGACTGGCAAGTTCAACACGACCATGGAGGCGCTTCAGATCGCCTCGCTGATCCTCTACCACGTCGGCGAGGCCACCGCCTGGTTCACCGCAAAGGGCGTGCTTCCGTTTTCCCCCGAGGTGCGCGATCGCTTCGGGCTCATTAGCGCCCGATCATGGGGCGCCTACGTCTTCATGGAGCTGTTCCGCCTGCTCGTCGAGCGCAAGCGCAGGACCGTCTCCAGCGACGCCGCCGCTGAGCAGGCCTACAAGGATGACTGGTTCACCAAGTTTACTCACTCGCTGGCCTGGGCGCCCCTGACCATCCACTGGGGCTTCGGCGACGGCTTCCTTCCCGAGTTCGCCGTCGGCGCTCTCGCCTTTTACCCGTCATTGGCCCTCATGAAGGACGCATGGAGAGAAAGCGCCTAGAGCGGAAGCGCAGCAACCACATGCGATACCCCAAGTGACCGCTCGGAAAACACGAATAAAACTATCAATATCACAAAGTAGGAGGAACATTTTTTACGGGTTACAAAAAAAAAATACCCGAGGCGATAAGATACCAACATAACATATATGAAGGGGGAGATGTAGGAGAGAGATATGATTGATACTCGTCTCCAAACGAGTACGTGCAAGCAGTGCACATTTCAAACAGGAAACACGAGACACACTGCGCCGTGTTCAAAACCATGACACAAGTTCATGTTCAGGGACTATGACAATATATTCTTTTCCATTTTTTTTTTCCTTTTCGAGGGCCATCCATAATGACACCAGCGCGCCATGCATCATTCCGCAGTTATATATACAAGTAGAGCTGGATGTATGGCCTTGTGCGGTAAAAACTGAACATAGCTAGACAAAGAAACAAGCAAAATTGGACGATTCCAGCCGGCTTTCCGTGTCATGTTTCGCATGTGATGTTGAAAAAAACCCCCCTTCGCCACTCCCATCTCGCTGGCGACGTCCGCTTCACATGGGCATGCGCAGCATCTCCTCCTTTGTCCAGTACTTGCGCATGTTGTCGGCGCCCAGCGTCTTGACCTCCTGGTCGAGGTGGGTCCAGAGCACCTCGCCCCACGACTCCATCTTGGTCTTGAGGACGGCGAGTTCAAAGTCGCGCTCGCCCGAGCGGCAGGCGGCCAGGTACTCGGTGAAGGCCTCGAGCCCCGCGTGGATCTGGCGGTGCTGGCGGAGCAGCTCGGCGGCGCCGCCCCCGCGGCCGTCCTTGAACTCGGCCATCTTGCGCGCCAGGTGCGGGAACACGTACCGCTCCTCGATGCCGTGGTGGCCCTCCAGGTGCTGCGCGAACTGCAGGCCCTCGCCGATGAGCTGCCGCGCCGACATGCCCTGCGGCCGCCGCCCGGACGTGCACGCCGTCCAGAGGAGGTTCCACGACCGCCGGAAGTGGTCGTGCTGGTGATGGGTGTTGTTAGCGACTGGAGTTTGAATCTTTTTTTCATGGGTGTTGGTGGTGGTGGTGGTGGTGTAAGTCGTACCACCGAAGCTGTCATGTAGTTGAATAATAATAATAAAAAAGACCCTCTTACAAAGTAATTCATCTTCTCGGCCATGCGGTTAAACACCTTGAAATCATGGTCTGAGAGGGGCGGAAGCACCTCCTCCTCCTTCTCCTCCACGACCGGCTTGACATCGTTGCTGCCTTCGGGGGACGTCTCGTCCGTCACCGTCGTCGTCGACATGGCGGCTGCAGTGTAATTTTCGACCCTGTTAGTTGTCGACAGCCTGGCAACCCTTGTCGGACCCTGTCCCGTAAACGCAGCAGGTCGAGGCAGGGACGTCGTCTGTCGTCCAGTGAAAGCGAGGCTATTGTAAATGGCGGCAGTCGAGCGGCGGGTGTAACTTTGTCGAAACAGCAATCTCATGTCACACACACCAACCACAAAAAAACGTTTACAAAGGAAGAAAGACGAGAGGGATATATCGGGAGAAAAGCCACCCCGCGTCTTAAGTTAAATTCTCCATTGGATCTGGATTCCTACTATCAAAAAAGGGGGGGGGGGGGGGCTGTGGAAAAAGAGACAAAAAAAAGCCCTGTTCCGTAAGACGCTGCCCCTCCATCGCCGGGCTAAACCCAGACCAGCCAATGGCCCAGCTGGAAAACCAAATGGCCATGGCGGCTACCCGACGACCCGCGCGTCAACTTAGTCATCGCTGGCGCATCGCTGTAAAAGCCCACAGGCGACGACGTTCCGGGCGCGGCGGGTATGCACCTCGGCGTGCGAAGATTGTCCGACCCGCCCTAAGCCTGCCTGCCTGTAAAGGTGTGGAAAGTAGAAATAAAAGCTGCAAGTAACAACTTGACGCTTTGTCACTCGCTGGTAGGCGCTCGCCTGACAAACCAAGAGTCCCACTGCGTATATGTAAGTCTGGCTAATAACGAGGGCTCGGCGTCCGGGCCTTCACCGACCGACAACGCTGGTCCCTGCTCTCGGTAAGAAATCCGACCGATAGGTGCCGACTCCGAGACTGGATATCCTCACCCCTTGTGCAAGGGACACGGCAAGTTTGTTTTATTTTTGGGACACTATCCAAGTATGGAGTAGTTTCTCTATGACGACAAGCATCTTGTCTGTCTATGCTTATACTCGTCAACATGCACGCCAATGGAAGCCGAGTTGTGGCATCATGATGTATGCAGGCATAAGAACAGCCCAACTCTTAACCGGCAAATAAAACAACAACATTTCTACGCACACCCCAACAGGAACCACACATTTCAGCCCTGTTAAGTCATCTCGACATCAAGCAGCCAAGTCGCAAAGCATTCGAGCATTGGATGAGCATTACCCGATCCACGCCCAAAGAGACATCTTCTTTTCGGCAAACGTACCTCCACATGACTCAATTCAAGAAACAATGTCAAATATGTTATTTACCCAAAACTTTTGTCCAAGAGCGGTTGCTCATAATTCATTTAGCAAATTGCACACGTATCCAAGTATAATGCAATGAGTACAGGATTCAGCGCAGCTGTATCATCTTCTGGACTCTCACTACACAAACACGCTACTCGCTTCACCACAAAACTCCAAGTATTTTAATAACCTTTCATTTAAAATCCAATCGGCGTGGAGTGTGCCATCTCTCTACCTGGACCTTCCTCCCGCCAAATAAAAAACACATACATATGCAATGAGACGTTCCTTTTTACTTTCACCACAAAACAACGCAGATATTCACACGCGAGTGGAAGACTGGCGAGTTCTATGTATCCTTATTCCGTTTCAACCTAGTGGCACGTTGCGAGTTGCCCTCGCATCCTCGCCCTTTTCATTAAAAAGCAACCATCCCATGCAAAATGCAAGCAACGTTAGACGCCTTCATCTCGGTTTCATTCCATTTCCTCTCAACCCCGGACAGCCGCACCCAGCGCTCCGCCCGTGAACTGTGTGCCACCAGCCTGTCGCTGTGTGTTGCCACCTGCTCGTGCGCCTCCCCGGCCTTGGCGCTGGCCTCCCCTCTGGCCGCCCCGGCCCCGTCCGCCTTGTCGCTCAAAGGCGTTTGATGTGCCCTGGGTACGCTGCTCCAGCGTTCGCTCGTTGGTCTCAATGAGCGAGCTGGCCTTGTCCGACAGAGCGAGCGCAAGGGATTGCAGTCTGCTGAGCTCGACGCCCTTGCGGAAGATGACGGTCGAGGTGACCTGGTCCAGGGAAGCGGCCAGCTCCTCGTGGCTAATCATCTTGCTGACAACAGCTGACACCTTAGTGGCGTCAAGCTCGAACATGGTGCTGAGGGTTTCGATGGCGAGGGTGTCGTAGAAGGGGGCGTAGGTGAAGAGGTAGGTTCGCAGACCCTCCTCCTGGATCTGCTTGGAGAGCATGGTCTTGATCTCCTCGGCGTTGGGCATGAGATCCCAGATCTTGATGCTGTGGATGAACTCAATCGACTTCTTCCACTCACCAGCAGCCAGAGCCTTGGATGCCTGCATCACATGATCTCGGGTGTTCTCAGGGGGGCCAGTGAAGATTTGCCTCTCGTGGTACTCGAGCATGCGACGGTAAGTCTTGCTGATAACACGCTTCTTGACGTCGGGGGACGAGCCAGTCTGGGCGAGCAGGGGGATCTCCAGGAGCATGCTGCAGGTGAGGTACACACACTCGAGAAGCTCGAGGTTGATGTGCATGTGGAAGGGAAGCTGTCGCTGCTTCTCAAGGCGCTCCTGTTCAGGAGAGACCTGGCCATATCGCTGCATCATGACGCCCTGGGCGAGCAGCTCCTTTTGACGGCCACTGCCGCAGATCTCCTGGAGGGTGTTCTGGGCATCGTAGACGAGACCCTTGCGGAAGGCGCAGAGGCCGACCTGGACAAGCGTTCGGTTGTACAGGATCTGGCTCAGGACATCAAAGTTGGGGATGTTCTCCTGAAGATGGGACATCAACATCATGTCACGAGCCTTGTAGTACTCGCCGTGGAGGGCAAGGAAGTAGACCTGGCAAAGCATGGCTCGGGCACGGATAATGCCATCGCTGTTGCTGAACAGGTAGTTGCAGAGGACGTTGACAAGGTTGCCAGCATCCTGAGCCTGAGCCCTGGGAGTAATGACAGACTCAACGGAGTCGCCGACAGTCTTCCAGCAGTTCTCCTCGAAGGTCTTCACGACCTGGGCGGGCTTGAAGTAGACGTGCTCCAGGCGTCGCATGACGATTCGGTTCACGCTGTCTTGAGGTGTGTCGAGCTCCTCATCCTTGCGGAGGTGCTCGTAGTACAAGAGACCACGGAAGATGGTGTTGTAGAGACCACCCTCATCTTGCAATCGCTCAATGTACTCTGAGGTGTGGGGGTCGATGCTCTGCAGGGAGCGGACGAGCTCATCGTCAAGTCGCTCAATGTACGAAACAATGCTTCCAGGAACCTTGATGTACTTCTGGCCGGGCTGCAGGGTAGGGGGCTTCTCGTCGTCGTCCCACTCCTCGGCATTCTCAACAACGACGTAGTCGTGGTTCTTCTCAAGGACTTCGAGAAGGGAAGCAAGCTCCTTCTCGGCAGCCTTCCAGTGCTCGAGGGGCATGACATTACCAGTACCGGCACCAAGGTCAAATCGAGCAGAGACCATGGTAAGGAGAACACGGATCTTCTGGTAGGGGGTGTTGGCAATCTCGTTCAGCTTCTCCATCACCTTGATCTGCTCAATGCGATCGGTGTTCTTCTTTCCACGAGAATCCAAGATGCCGCGGAGGTGCTTGAAGATGCTCTCAGGAGTGTACTGGAGAGTCTTGCCGCCCTTGCCAACAGTGGCGAAGCCATCGTCAAGGCTGGCCTCGTCAGTGGCGGCAGGAGCCTCAACCTCAAACTTGGGGGTCTTCTTGGGCTTGGGGGCCTGCTGGACCTCCTCCTCAGAAGACTCCATGAAGCCATCCTTGTCCTCCCTGTAGGCATCGAGTTGGGACTGGAACTCCTTGTTGTTCTTCTTGATCTTCTGCTTGACGGCGTTCAAGGCTCGGGCCTGGGTGGCGTTCATCTTCTTGGGGGTGACCTTCTGCTTGGCAAGGGCCTCGTTCATGAAGTCCTCGAGCTCGGCCAGGATTCGGATGTAAGGCTTGGGGGGCTTGCTGCCGGGCAGCTTGCTGACCTGACGAACCAGCTTGTCATACTCTGTATTTAACATTAGCAACTGTTTTTTTTTGTCTCCTTTTTGTCTCATATTTCTCCTTCCATTTCGAAGATGAGGTTTCGAGAGGTTCTCAAAGGGGTCGTACCGGCCGAGATCAGAGTCCAGTCGCCATTCTTCTGGCCGTTCTCAATCTGCTTGATGGAGGCCTCGAGTTCATCAAGTCTCTTGTCCTTGGCACTCTTGACTTTGGCTCGGACCTCATCATCACTGTCATCGCTTTCCGAGGACGCGTCCCTCAAGAACTTGTTGGCTCCTGTTCGACCGTCATCGCTGTCGCTGTCGGAGTCATCAGAGTCCTCCTCCTCGTCAGAGTCCGCCTGGGAGTCCTCGACGTCCTTCTCCTCCTCCTCCTCCTCGGAGTAGAGCTCCTCCTCGTCGCTGGAGCTGTCGCTGGAGCTGTCGTCGCCGCCGCGGAAGAATCGAGACATGATGGGCGAGTTGGGACTTGTCGTTGCCTATTGAGTCAAACTCGCTGGGTGCGTGCGCGGGGTTGTTTCGACACAGGGCAAAATTGAGGATTTTTGGTGGGAGGTGGGGCGTGCACCTTGGGGCTTAGCGATGCCCAGCGTGCGAGTCACAGGCCACAAACCATTATCGATAAGCGGGTCAAGGGGGGATGCCAGTATTACATAATCCTAGTGGTTTTTTTTTTTCACACACACATTGCCGGTTCAGCGAGAATCGGACGGGCAGTCTGGGTGCTTGTACCCTCTCGGCCAGTTGCGGGCGAGCTGGTACCTCGGACTCCGATTCGCCTTTTCTCGGCCCCCGGTCCGTTCCCAGAGCTGTGGCGCCCAAGAATTTCGAGATCGAGCAAACCAGTCACTGGCTCGCAGTCTTGCATTTCTCAGCAAAAAAGACGCTTACCGCACCCATCTCGACAACTACCCACCATATTCCTTCCCACGTCCTTGCCATCAGCCTCATTCCTATTGCGACACACCATTCCCATTTGCAAGCCCATTAGCCATGCCTCGATTACGTTGTGAAAACGCACCTTCGGCAGCTCGCTCGTTCCTGCAGCTTGCCCATCGCACTTATTCCTCCTCCGCTTCGCACTCCTCGGCGCCTTTGGAGTTCCTCCTCCCCCAATGCGCTGCGCGCTCCGCTGCTCGATCCGCCCAGTTCTCTACTAGCTCACGGAGCCTTGCAACCTATTCACAAAGCTCTGCACCTAGGCCCTCGCATTCATTGAGCATCCGAGCTTCCTCAATACGACACTTCTCCAGCTCTACCCCTCGCCAACAAACGCTACCCCTCTTGAACAACCCCAAAGACGAAGATGGAAACGACATGACGCTAGAAATTACACCCCGGGCAGCTGCGGTATGTCTCCCCTAGTTCTTCCTACTCCCAACAATACCATTGACAACCCGAAGCGTCTATCCAAGATCATGGAGAAGGATGGTAACCCCAACCTTGCGCTACGCATCCAGGTTGAAAGCGGCGGCTGCCACGGCTTTCAATATCTCATGAGCCTCATAACGCTTCCCCCAAAGGACTCTCCCGAATGGGATTCTGCTGTCAACGAAGACGACACCATCTTCCAATACCTTCCCGACGACGTCGACCCGGCCACAGCTTCCGAGAATGGCCCCAGAGTTATTCTCGACGAACCCTCTCTCGATCTCCTCAAGGGAAGCAAGGTGGATTTTACAATGGAGTTGATTGGCTCCCAATTCAAGATTGTGGACAATCCATTTGCTTCAAGTAGTTGCGGATGCGGAACCAGCTTCGATATTAAGCCATAAGAGTGTCCATGGTGGCATCGGCAATTTGCCCCGATGATGTAAACTACCTTGGGGCCCGGCCCACATGTACATAGATTATTCATACCCCTGCTCCAATCATGCTCCTCATAGGTCCGAACTCTTGCCTGAACCGGCATTTGAACTGCAAGGGAACAATCATGTCTACAGTCCATCCATCCATAGCACAAGAAACACGACGGTCACAAGTCACAGTGAAATGAAGCATCACAATTGAAAGCGGAAACTCGAGTGTCATTCATCACGGTATCAATTTCCATAAATCCCTGTCATGACAACACAAACGCCGAGCAACCATGCAAATTTTGAGTCCTAATGACCAACCCGATTTAACCATTTTTTGTGCAGACCCATTTTAGTTCATCTGGCGGATGAGACCGTTGATGGCGTCCTCACGGTTGCCAAGGTCACCACCCTCGATGAAGTGCTTGAACTTGCGGGGGCGGAAGCCACCGTTGGGGTTGCTGAGCTTGAAGGGCCAGAGGAAGTTGGAGGCCTGCTTGAAGTTGGGGCCGACAGTGAAGATCTCGTGGATGAGATCCTCCATGCAGACAATGCCGTACTTGCCGAGGGTCTCCTCGATGATGGCGTTGTCGGTAAGAGCAACACGCTGCTTGTTGACCTTTCCGTATCCACGCTTGTAGATGAGCTCCTTGATGGACTTCAGGTTGGGGTAACCGTAAGCGATCCAGGGCTCGACAACCTTCAGCATCTCGGTGGTGGCCTTGGTGACCTTGATGAAGACACCGTTGTTGATCTGGAGGAGACGGAGAAGCTGGAGGATCTTGCGGGGCTTGGGGGGCATCTTGTTGATACCCTTGATACGGACGACGAAGATCAGGTTGGCCTCAGCGGGGATGTAGGCAGAGTCCTCGTTCTTGGCAACGCGGTGGAGACGGATCTTCTCACGCTCGGCATCGCGGTACTCCTTGACGTACTTCTCAGCACGCTTGAAGATGACGCCACGCTTCTCCTTGTTGGCCTGGGAAGACTGTTAGTAACAAAGTCTTCATGATCGGTTTCGAGGCGAAGTGGTTTGGTCAGGTATTATCAGACCCGAAAGAAGGTTAATTATATCAACAACATTGACGATTGTCTAGTTGATAGGTGTGTTGTGCATCATAATACCGGGGAAAGAGATGGATAGTACTCACAGCCTTCTTCTTCTCGACGGCGTCGGTGCGCTCGGCGCGGGCCTTCTCCTGAGACTTACGCTTCTTGAGAAGGGTCTCAGGGACCAGGATCTGGTCGTTGCTAGGGACACTAAGAGGATCAGATTAGTTCGCAGTCCAAATACCAGCAAGTGGTATGGAGCAGAGCGCCGGTGCGAGAACTGTTGCAATGCGACATTCTCCGCTTTGGCTAACTCGAGAGATGAATTTAATCGGTGAGACTAGAGACGCCACCGAAGCGGGCATTCCTCACAGGAAAATCTCTGCATCGCTCATCCGACAACACCCCGAGCATGTGCATGCTCAGGAAAAAATCAGTCGAGGGTCGACTTGGCATCGTGGCATTCTCAGCTCCAATGCGCAAGTCCCCGGACGACAATGAATTTGAGAGAGAAGACCAGAAGCAGACTTCATCTCCAACACCCCAGGCGACATCTCTCAGTGTCCAATCTGTATTCCAAGCTTGGGCAGCCGAGGGAGAAGTCCGAGAAAGATCGAGCTGGCAGATCACGGCTCGCGTCGAGACCGTGACTTATCCAGCGAGAGGACCACGACAATCTGCGAGAGGATTCGCGACCGGGCATCCGCCCATATCGAATGGATCAGGGAGGAAGCACATACGTAGCACCCATTTTGTCGACGGCTGTTGTGAGGTCGGTTAGTGGTTGAGGGTCGGTGAAGCACGGGGAGACAAAAAAAGAGGGAAGGCCAGCCTTTTTCCTTCGAGCTCGGGGGGGAATTGCAGACCCACCCAGCGAAAAAAAAAATCTCGGTAGGGCAGGGCTTTCGCACAACTCGAAATTCGCGAAGAGGTTTTTTTTCTGCCGCACCCCACCGCTTAACAGCCCACCCCGACGACCAAATTGGCGGCGGCGCGGAAAACCATTCGGAGAACCTCATTCTCAACAGCCAAGTGACAGTGTACCCGTCGTCGCCAATTTCAAAATGCCCCCCAAGAAGGTTGCCCGTGCTCCCCAGGAGAACATCTCCCTGGGCCCCTCCGTCCGTGATGGTATGCGCCCCCGACGACGAATTCCTACACAGGAACCGAAATCTCGACATCTGAGCAGCTCAGCTAACATGGTATTTTCGCAGGCGAGCTCGTCTTCGGCGTTGCCCGTATCTTCGCTTCCTTCAACGACACCTTCGTCCACGTCACCGATCTCAGGTTCGTCAACCCATGAATAAAGGACAGAGCTAGATGCGCTCAACCAAGACAACATCGAAAAAGAAATTGGTGGTTCCTGAGGCTAACATGGGTGATTCCAGTGGCCGTGAGACCATCTGCCGTGTTACCGGTGGAATGAAGGTCAAGGCCGATCGTGACGAGTCCTCCCCCTACGCTGCCATGTTGGCTGCTCAGGACGTCGCTGCCCGCTGCAAGGAGCTCGGCATCAACGCTCTTCACATCAAGATCCGTGCCACTGGTGGTATGTTTACGACCCCTCAGCCGTGGCTAGGTTTTCAAGCAAGGATGCTAATTCGCAACTAGGTAACGGTACCAAGACCCCCGGCCCTGGTGCTCAGTCTGCCCTCCGTGCCCTTGCCCGTGCTGGCATGAAGATCGGCCGCATTGAGGACGTTACTCCCACTCCCTCCGACTCTACTCGTCGCAAGGGTGGTCGCCGTGGTCGTCGTCTCTAAGCTACTCGCTTATTGGATGGCCTGGCTTGGGCAGGAGTTTGGCTATCTGGTTCCTCTGTGGCGTTGAGAATCACGAGGAGAACGGCTATTGTGCCTGGTCTCCAGTCTACCTTGCTATTCCTATTCGGTTAGGAAGCTATAGACAGTTATGAATTCGCCCGAAGAAGGCCCATGAATCATCCTCCTTGTCACATCAATTCTCCCGTGTGAGAGTTTTCGTGATGTCATCTAGATGTAGTCGCGAACAATGAATGATGATGACCAACCAATTATTTATATTTCCCATTGTGATTGTCTAAAGCTCCAGTAAAGGGGGTATCCGAACTCCAAAACCCATGCCAAACCATGTAAACGCTTCCAAAGCTTGTAACTCTACTTCACCCCGGGTTTCAATGACCACATACCCCTACCACTTCCGCCGGTTTTGGATAACACAGCGGTTTTGTCAAGCGCAGCCTTGAACTCGTCGCTCTGTTTCTTTCCTGGGCAATAAGGGTTGAAATGATCTACAAGCATCTTGCTGGGAACACGTCCCCCATGACGATTAATAAACGTCTTAATCATGGCAACGAAATCTTTGGTCTTGAGATTCCGATCAGAGCCTGGGGTTCCTGAACGAGAGCTGCTCCCGCTTCCGCCATCCAAGCCTTGACGATCGGCAAGATTGCTCATGATGCCTGCAGAGCTTGGCCCTCCTCGCCGACGGTTGGGCCCTGGACGTCCTGCTTGTCCTACTTCGCCGGTCCAGGTTACGGTGCCAATAGGGACATTGCGGGCTGCAACTCCAGCTTGGCGAAGATGTGCTGCCGCTTGCCGAGCAACCTGGTTCGCCTCATGTCGAAGCACACTCATGTCTGCCTTGGCTTTTTGAGGGCCGTTGACAATCTGTTCATGGTCATAGGCGCTGTTGACGGATTTGGCAAAAATGCCCTCGAGCATTCGCCTCTCATCATGCATAGCCTTATCTTCTTTGAATTCCTCCATAGCAGCCACCAAGTCCATTTTTTGAAGCTCGTTCTTCTCTTCATCTCCTACATTGCTAATGGGTTGAAGATTCTTCGCTTCTGCATCATTTGGAGCTGAACCACCAATGTCCACCTCGGCACCTTTAAAAACTTCGCTTCTTTGAGCGCCAGCCTCTCCAGACGGGTTGAAACTGAAAAGGTCGTAGAGATCTGACAAATCATAGGAACTGCGCTGCTTGGGGTCTTTCAAGACTTTATTCGTCATAAATTGCTTGAAAATCTGGCGGTGATAGATCTTTTCTTCTATTGTGCCCTCGGTCATCAATCGGTAGATTTTGACAGGTTTTTTCTGGCCCAATCTCCAGGCTCTCTCTCTTGCCTGCAGATCGGTAGATGGATTCCAGTCAGGATCGAAAATTATAATGCGGTCTGCCCCTGTCAAATTGGTTCCCAATCCACCTGTGCGAGTTGTCATCAAGAAAACATGGATACTAGGATCCTCGTTGAAACGATCGATCATCGGTTGCCGTTGATCCACGGGTGTTTCGCCATCCATACGAAGGTAAGAGATTTCGCAGTCTCTCATACATTTCTCGATAATATTCAACATTTGTTTGCCTTGGGAAAAGAGCAGGCATTTGTGTCCATTTGGAATCATAACCTTTTGTAAAAGGTCCTTCGTGAGCTGCAATTTAGCCGAAAGCTTTGGGTTGCCGAATTCATATCCAACCTTTTGCCCAAGATTCTTGTCCAAGAGATCAGGATGGTTGCAGATTTTGCGCAAGATGTCGATACCATACAACGACTGCCTACGTCGTTGGATGATTGCCGAAACCTCGTCCGACTTGAGGAATGTTTCATACGCTCCACGCTGCCCGTCGGTAAGCTTGCAGAAGAGAACCTGCTCTGTCTTCTCGGGAAGGTCAGCAGCGACATCTACCTTGAGACGCTGGAGCAGGTATTGACTAATGGTTTCCTTCAGAGCCTCAGCACACTTCTCTGCTGTCATGACTTGCAAATTGGAGGCATTTGCATAACCGCCCTGTCGAATTGGAATCTCAAACTGCGTTCTAAAGTTGACCAGGGTTCCCAATCGCATTGGATAAATAAAGTCGAACAAGGACCAGAGCTCAGTGAGGTTGTTCTGGACCGGTGTTCCTGAAAGAATGACCCGGTTTGGGGTGTTGAGCTCTTTGCAGGTAACAGTGATTTCGGCATTGGGGTTACGAATCTTGTGTCCCTCGTCCAAAACTGCATAATCCCATTGAACAGGGAGCAGTTCCTCCGCATAGGTTTGAAGGCCGGTATATGTTGTCACCAGCACATGTCCGTTCTTGACCACACCATTGACGATCCTCCTTGCAGCCTTTCCAGATTTGCTTGCGATCGGACGATAATTGTCCAAGTCATAATCGTCCTCATGCTTAGGGTTCAACATTCCACTGCCTGAGGCGTGCAGAATTGAAACCCGGAGAGGAGGCCACCATCGGTGGAACTCGCTTACCCACTGTCGAAGAAGAGTTGCAGGTGCCACCACAATCACAGGTCTCTTAAGTTTCTTGCTGTAGTGGAGCGCTGCAATGAATGCAATCAGTTGCACCGTTTTTCCCAATCCCATTTCATCACCAACGATACCACCAACATTCTGCTTATGCAATTCGGCAAGCCACTGAATGCCGGTTTTCTGGTAACCAAAGAGTGATGGATGAATGTCGCCAGGTACTTTGAGGCCATCGCCGAACTGGTAATCAGGAAAGTCCGGTGCAGCCTTGAACCATTCCTCCTCCTCTTCGTCACTTTCCTCCGTATCACCCGACACATTTTGCCGACGAGCACGTCTTGCTCGGCTTCTCCGAGTCACCCAATCGTTTAGCCTTCTTTTAAAAAAAGCCTCGTTTCCATCGTCAATTTTGCTGAGATCGATTGTCTCCTCCTCATCAGTGGCCTTTACTTTCGCCTTCTTTTTACGGCGGCCCTCCCGAATGACATCGTCGTCTGTCCCTTGTTGCCACACCACCTGATCTGGCTCAGATTCGGATGCATCCTCGGGCTCAAAATCAGAAGAGGGGTCATTGTCCGCTTGAATTCGCCTCTTCTTTCTTGGTCTAAGCGAAAATTCGCTCTCGACCACAGTCGCCACCGGTTTCGCGAGTTGGGGCTCTACATCATCCGCAAATCCAGGTCGGCGAAGCAGCTGGTGAGAAGAAGGCCCTTCTGTCTCGCCGTCTAATTGGTCAGCAGCTGCTTCCTCCTCCGCGTCTAGAATTGTATCCGCAAGTTGTCCCTCGATACCTGCTGGTCGAGGTCCGCCTATCTTGGCAAAGGGAGTGATTTTTCCAGTCCGAATGAGGTAATCGCGATGGCTCTCGCCAGGCAATCTCTTGGACTTAGAGTGCTTGCCATCGTCCAGCGTGCTTTCTTGATGGCGCTTGTCGATTCGTGTCTGGAAGTCCGAAATATCACCGCTAACTTGGTCAATTTGGGCTTGCAACTTTGCAATTTCTTTCTGAATGTTCCGTGCCTGATAAGGATTCCCTGAGGCTTTCTCGAGACGCTTTTCTTCTTTGTCTAGTTGAAGCTGAAACCGGTGCCTGGTTGCCTGCAATTTATCGATTCGATTCTGGTCCTTTTTGTCTTCCGCCTCCATCAACGCAGCATTGGCTTGAAGGGTAATGTCTCGCTCCAAATCATTTTGATCCCTGACTGTCCCTGTCAAGTTTCTGAGCGCATCGTCTTCATTCAACCCCTCAGTTTGAGGAGCAGGCTCATCGTGATTCTGCGAGGTCCCTTCTTGCGCCGCGGCTACCATTCGACCCAGCAAAGCAGCGCGAGACGCGGCTTCATCCTTTTTGGAATCTTCTTGAGAATCCATGTTTTGAGGATTATGGACGTTGAACCGAAGTTGGCGACGATGAAAATGAGGCGAGCTGAAGCAACCGACGAGGTACTCCTTTGTCGCAAGAATGAAGAAGTTGACACCAGTGACAAACGTTGAGTTGAAGTAAATTCGTCTCTCTCCCCGTTTTCCTATCGATTCTCTCGCAAGCTACACTGTGATGGCTGAAAAAGAGAGAGGCAATCTCAATGATGAAGAGCGTGAACTTGAGAGTAGGGAACACCCTTCCCAGGCTCCCCCTAATACCCTAAAACCCACGTAGGCAGCTCAAGGATTATCGCACGCGTCCGGGGGTCATCTTAAAGAGCAGAAATTCTTGTATTGGTTAAGGGATGAAATTTCGAAGATGTGAAATGATGACGTTGAGTGTTGCCTTGATGCAATGATGCACAGAAGGTATGAGAACACTGAAATGATGACCAAAGGGCGCGCTGAGTTTAAGTGGCACGTGCTCTGATTGGCGTGTGAAGGGATTTTTTAGGCATCCGACGGAGCAGCAACGCCACACCAGACAGTTGCGAGGCAAATCACTGTAAAGCCCCACAGCACCGGCCACTATCAGGCTCTCAGCCACACCTCAACATGCCGCATCAACTCCGCTTTAACCACACCCGATTTCAACGACATGGCTCGGCAATTATTCCGAAGGATTTGAGCTAATACAGTAACTGCCGCCTCTACATGACTCTACACAACCATTTCAGGGGATTGAATGAATTGGAAGAAACAACCCCTCAGCATCTTTCCGCTCAAGGCCGGTGCCTCAAGATCTGAACCATCATATCATTCGTTGAAGAGGGCAGTCACAGACTTACCCTTGAGCTCAAGTGAAAGTAACACACTTGCACAGCTAGAGGATACTACACATTTCAACCCTCCATCCAATAATGAGACCGGAATCGTCAATTGCAAGCCGCAGTCGATTGATGTACACTCTTCGTCGTGTCTCCCGCAGATCCATCTCATTCTCGACAAGAATGTCGGCTCAACAACCATCATGGCTGGGTGATGTCTTGGCAGACAGCAGTTCTCCGCCAAAGCTATACGCGTGGAGTTCCTCAAACATTGGGCTCTCGAGCGAACGCACTTCAGCTGTTCGCGATGACTTGAATCGCCGTATTTTTGTTCTCGGAATTGGTAACCTTGGCCGACTTTATGCAACCAGCCTCGTCAAATCACCAGATGGCCCGCCCATTACTCTTGTTGTCCACAGGAGAGAACTCTTGGAGCAGTGGGAGACTGGCCAAGGCATTGAGATACTTCGCTCAGGCGTTGTAGAAGCAAACAAGAATTTCGACATTGAGTGGTGGACAGACTCTCAGCCCGAGAATGGACCTGTCCATGAGGTCTTGGGTGGCAGAAAGTTGAACAATCTGATCGTTACTACAAAGGCATCCGCCGCATTGCCACAGGTAGACCGACTGCGGAGATATCTCGATCATACAAGCACGGTTGCTTTCGTTCAAAATGGCATGTCTAAGCTTTGGCCTCCTCATGGACTTACATACACGTCACATCGATATGCTGCCCAAGATGCACCGAATTTTCTTGCGTGTGTCACAACGCACGGGGTGACATCTCAAGGACCATTCAAGAGCTTTCATGCATCATTGGCCGACGCTGTCATCGGGCCGGTACTTCCGAATCAATCACTAAGCAACACATGTGACTATCTGATTAAGCAAATTATTGATGCGCCCCATCTGGATGCGAGGTCTGTTTCGCGATCTGAACTTTGGATACTTCAATTAGAAAAGTTGGTCGTCAATGCGATTCTCAATCCTTTGACCGGTATCCTCAATTGTAAGAACGGGGTTTTATTCACCGACCCAGACGGTGTCCTCGCCAAGATAATAGGCCAACTTCTACGCGAGGCAAGCCAAGTTCTTCAACTTCTTGTCTCTCATGAAAGCAGTGCTGAGATTGTCGGAAACCCGTCTACGAATCAAGAATCCGGGTCCGCACTTGACACATCCCCCCAAGCGCTTCATGATAGGTTTTCATATCCGCGTCTGAGGGAGCTGGTCTACAGAGTCGGGCACAAGGTCGGAGAAAACACGAGCTCAATGCTGCAAGACATGCGTGCCGGGCGATCGACTGAGGTCAGGGACTTCAACGGCTGGCTTATTGAGACTGCGGCTTATCTTGATCCGAGCTTGGATGTAACGGGACATCGGACGCTGGTCGAGCTGGTCGAGGCCGCGCGAACGTTGCACGTCGATCAACTCGCAACTCATTTCGACACCGAGGTGTAGTAGCCCGTTTGGGAAAGCATACAGGGCCCGTTTGAAAAGAGACAAGAACTTATGCTTGACATTGCTGCGCATGGGCCGCGCTTCCCCCACGCCGATGTGGTTTCCGATGCCAGAGCCGGGCTAGTCGTCCGAAACATAGGCGACATCAAACGGCGGCAATAACACGCCCATCTGCAGGGCTACATAGGGCTCTGGGATTTTCTGCTCCACTCCCCAGAATTTAACCTATATCAGAAGCCTCAGGGTTTTGTGCCGTGAGTGGCGTGTTTTTTTGTTTCTTTGTTAAAAAAGTGCCAGGATCGTCACCGGTAATAAGACTTGACATATAGGCCCATAAGACGGCAATTATCGTCCCGCTAGCCACACTACAACTGAATTTTCACCAACCAAGTGGCTTGTCTGTTTTGGGCCTGTTCGCCCTTAGCCGCAAGAGAGGATAGTGGTGCCCATATTCCCAGACCAGCGTTGCATTGCAGCAACCACTGGGCCCCCGTCTCCGGTCGGTATCGCGAGTCGATTCTGGCCTAGGAGGCGAGCCGATGCAACCTCCAACCTCGAGCCACTATAGCCCCCCTCGTCTCCTCGCTCCGAAAGGCTTTCCTGTCCTTTCCGGTTTACAAAGCCATGACGAAGCATTGGCAGTTGGTTGTTTAGTTTTGGGGTCCGTCAACGTCGCAGTGGAAACATCCGGGGTGTCGCAACATAGATCAAAAAACCCGGACAGATCGGAGTCCTGGGCCCCCCTCGAGAGGCACCGGCCGTCTCTTAGGCGAATGCGGGTCGGAGATTTCTCTCAATCGCCCTTTGGCCGTCAATGTTTCCTGCCCTGGGCATGTTTCCTGGATGCCAACATCACGCATCACCCACACACACGCCCACGCCCAGCCTCCCCCCCCCTCCTCCCCACGTTTTCAACTCTGGTTCACAGCTACACAAAGAGTCAGTGATTGAGTGACTCAGTGACAGCCGCCCGCAACAGCTCAATGCAGTCGGCAGGTTTCCGGTGGACAGGGACAGGGGCGTGAGGGAAGCGTGCCCCCATTCCCAGCATCGTCGTGAACTGGCCAATTCCGGATGACCGCTGTCGCCGTTGTCGCCGCTGTCGTCGCTGTTGACGACGACAGCGGCGGCGGCGGCGGCATCCACTTTGCGCTTCGCGCCCATAGAGCTGTATGCGCTTAGCCAGCGCCAACGATGTCGTTTCAGCCATTTAGTCCCTCACCGCAAACACGTCACCATGAAACACAATGCCCACCGGCGAATCGTCTTCTTTCCATTGTCTCCGGGTCTCTGGGTTCAGGGCCCCCCCAGTTCACCCTCTTGGAGCCCAACTGGCCGCCCTGCTGCAATGCAGTGTGACGAGCATTCGCGGACCAGACTTTTTAGCCCCCTTAGCACCTCAGCGCTGCCTGGGCTGTTGCCCTTTTGGTCTCTGGCTCAACGCAGACCATCCGATGATGCAGCACGCGGCAGCCTCCGCGCCCATTCTGTCCGCCTCTCGCCTCCTCCCCGTCTTGGGGAGGGGGGCCTTCCCGGCGCCACGAGGACAAGATACGCGGTCGACGGAGTTGAAGGCTGCGGCCGGTTGATCCTCCCGTCTTCCCAGCCCATGCCCTTTCCCCCCTACCTGCCCTCCCACTCATACTCATACCCATACTCCTCCTTGTCCTTGTCCTTCTCCGTCTCTTCTCAGAGTCGCAGGGCAGGCAGGCACGCACGCCGCCGTTGACGTTTCATGGCGAATCGTGACCCAGCACACCGACTGGGGGGGCTGATCTACACAACCCCCAAGCTCAATGCGCTGCGATACGGATTCGGAAATTCATGGATCGTCATGGTCCCGTGACGCCTACTCGCGTGCTTTTTTTATTTCTTTATTTTTACTTTTCCACCCAAGCCTCACCACTCCGCTGTCCCTCACCGAAACTTGGCTACGGTAAGCCATCTTGAAGACCTACGTGGCAAGGGGGGAGGGGGGTGAGGAGTCAAACAAGAGAGAGGAAGGGGGGGCAAGGAAAAGGGTGTGTGCGAGGGGAGGGGTGTATTCTCCTGACCTGCTACACCCACCTGGACCTACCTATATCGTCACAACATAAGAAACGGACGCCTATAGTCGATGATGTATCGTCATGGCGCAAGGCCGGGACGGGAGAGGGGTGGCGAATGGAAAGCAACGAAAAAAAAAAAAGTTTGGTACGGAGGTACGTGAGGCGTTTTTTTAGCCGTCAGTCGGTAAGAGGTAGTACAACCCTACAAGGCTTTCCAGGTCAAGCCTTTGAACCGGGATGGCTTGATGCCTTTTTTTTTGTGCTGTATTCCCCGTAGTGGTTTGTTAGAGTGTGTGCATGCTTGCAGAGTTGGGGTGTCGTAATGAGGCAACGAATCCGTTCGAGAAGAAGAAAAAAAAAAAAGTGGTTGTGTTATGTTTTCAAATAACTATGAAGCAAAAAAGAGCCCTTACAGGCATTCGCAAAAAAAGACTATCATGTTCCCCATAATCTAGCTGTTCCGTCAGTTCCAGGCCCATTCCCAAATGGTAATCCCCAGAAACGCCTGGCATTGCTTCCCGCATCATTGCGCACACACACACGCCCCCGCCCATCTTCCCGGCCTCGCTCTTTTTTTTTTGTTTCTCCCATCATGTTCCTTGTTCCCAAAAGAGAAAAGCCCCATCCCCTCTCTCTCCGTCCGATCTGCCACATCACCGGCAAGGCTGCCCACTTTGCCGCCAAGTCATGCTTTTCAGTCTCTGAGCTTCCAAAAAGTTCCACCTCCATCGATTCAAAGCGCCAAAAAAAAACAAGTACCCCCCCCTGGTGAATCACGAGCCGCCCAAGGCACCTTGACCATGGCTGGAAGATCCTAGAGGGGCGTGTGTGTTGTGTTCCATTAAGTTACATGCATTGCTCTCCTGCCAGCTTTCCCAAGTCTATTCAGATTTTTTTTCGTAACACAAAAAAAAGAAACAAAGGAGATCGTGGGACATGTGTAGTAAAACTAAAAAAAAAAAAAAGTAAAATAAAATTGCGAGTTAAGAAGAAGAAAACATTAGAGACTGAGATCCATAAAAAAAAGGGGAAGTTAATTCGCAAGGGCTCTAAAAAGTGTGGTATAATGAAGCCAAAGAGTGTAAGGAAATCGGTGTCTGTGAAGGAAGGATAATGATGCCGATCTGCAAATAGAGTAGTTCGAAGAGGAGTGGAGAGAGTAAAGAAAACAAAAAGTCAAATCGTTTCAAAAGGGTGCTCTGTTTCTAGATTTCATACTTCGCATACCCCGGGTGTCGTGCAATATCAGATTTGAAAGGGGGCAGAAGAGGAAAAAGGGGGGGTGTGTGTTATAGGTTGACTGGTGTTGGTGATGCGCTTGTGCGTCGAATGCCGGCAACGTTGCCTTGAATAAGATCAGGAAACTCCGGCGCCGAGAAGGATGGCTGATAATAGTCTCGTTAACCGTGATTATTCGGCCGTAATGTCGGACAGAAATCCCAGTGCTTAAGGGTAATAGAACCAGACCTTGGACCAAGCGATATGGATACTGCCACGGAAAGCTCGCCTCATTTCGTGCATTTGCTATCTTGCCTGTGAGGCGGCACCATGTGCAACTTGAGAATCCACGCCTTGCGAGCAAACCTCGACATCACTTGCTCCATCAGGGCTGTGCCAAGCACAAGCCCCGAGCCATGCCGGTCCCTGTTCGGTGACTAGTAGCAAGAGTCACCGCTTCCTGTCCTCCGCTTCACTGTAGTTGCTGCGTGTAAACCACATCACCAGAATCAGCTGCCGAGGCCGCAACGGGCGACATTGATTGCGACAAGGCTGTGGGGTCTCCTCCTGCCAGCTGTTCAGCCCGCTCCCGGCATGCCACAGGGGTGAACCCCGTGCCAACTTTGTTTGCTACAATCCGCCATTTTTCGTTTTCGTAGTCTTGGAGGGCGTTGCGGAGTTTCTGGTCCTATACACACGCACTAGCTGTTAGTCTCGTGTTGCTTTAGTTGGGGTTTGCGAAACGTGGGAACTAGTTAAACGAAGCGCCCAAGACTATCTCGGGGAGAGCCAAAATGAACTACAAGAGGGAGGGAAAGAAAAGAAAATCTCAAACTTACCGTCTCTTCAGTCCAATGTGTTGTCTTAGCTTTAAGCTTAGTGCAGTACCGCACTTGCAAGGTTCCTGAAGATCGTCCCGGGAAGAAATCGGCAATCTGCTTCCAGGTCAAGTTCTTGTTCTCCTTCAGCTCTATGAGCAGCTGGTCGTCCTCGGGAGTAAATTTCAACTTGGGCCCTCGCGGCCGAGGCGCCGGAGAGGGCATGCCAGCTTGTCCCACCACGCTTGGAGCGCCTCCGCCCCCGTCGTCCCGGCGCATCATCTTGGAGGGCGGCCCCGATTCGGGGAGGTGATGGTGGTGATGGGTCGGCTGCGACTGGGACACGACGGCGGCGGCTTGGGCGTATGCGGCGCCTAGGGGTGTCTGCTGGATGCTCTGCAGGTCGGTGTGGTCCAGGTCGGAAAGCCCAGAGACGGAGAGGTCGAGGTCGCTCGGGCGCGGGCGTTTGGATCCGGCTCCGTGGTGGCGCGAGTGGGTGGGAGTCGGCGTTGACATGGCCTGGTACATGGGCGCAACGACCTGCCCCGGAGTGCCAAAGTGCGCCGGGCCCAGGCGGTGATGGCCCAGCTGGGACGGGTCCATCACCATCTGAGGGGTCGGGTGTTGGTGATGCTGGGCCATGGCCGGGTGCTGGGCGTGCGGGTTGGCCTGGTGCGGGTCGGGAGCCTCATGGAGCCCAGCAGACGCGGCCCCCGGGTGGTGAATCGACGGCCGGTGCTGCTGCTGATGACGGGGACGTTGGTGCGCGGGCGAGTCATATGCGTGCTGATGCTGGCTCTGCTCTCCCGGATGGGACTCCTGGCCAGAGTAGTCCACATTGTAGTCCCCTACTCGATAGGTGCCCGCCAGCGTGCCTCCGAAACATGGGTTCCGCCAGAGCGAACCGCTCTGGACGGTCGCCGGACTCTGGATGGAAAGAATTTGATGAGAGGGAGCCCTTTCGGGCTGCGTCGCGGAGGAAAGGGACTGGGTTGCCTGAGAGAAAGACGTTGCGGCAGCCTGCGGGGTCGCGTGCGACTGTCGTCTCGTCCTCGCGGTGAAGCGTCGAGCTATAAGTCAACTGCGATATTAGCTGCCGAGAAGCCGGGCACATGTGTCGTCCGAGTCGGGATGATTGGGTACGGTCAAGAAGCTTTCCCGGTTCCGTCAGTGGATGAGACAGTAGCGGCCCTGTGGTGGATGGTTGAAGAGCGTTGCACGGCGGGGCGGAGAGGTGAATTATCGTCGTCGATTATCGAAGCGTGGAAAAGAGTGTGTTTGACATGCGAATGATGCAAACCGGGGTTGCGAGGCCCAACATGCAGAGCAGAGGCAAGAAGCGTTGATTATATAAGAAAACAATACGAGTCGAGAGAAGAGTCGAGAAAAACAATTATTGTAAAGGAGCGAGTCAGAGTGAGGGTGCTATTCTTTTTTGTAAGAGCGTCGCCGTTTCGTAGAGCAAGAATGTCCAGAACATCGAACTCCGTCTAACAAGACGACTTGCTGCTTTTCCGGGCCAGGGTTCTTATTTAAGAATTGGAGAGCTAGGAACACAACGAAGCAGGGCCTGTCCGAGGGGGGGTAGGGACGCATTACATCGTCTGATGATCGAGTCCCAGAGCAGGGTCACAAAGAGGGTGGATCTTGTGCTGCCGCTCTTTCATGCTTGCAGGCTAAAAGCCATCAAGATGCGTCCTGCCCTGCGAAAAGGCACCGTACCCCGTCCTGTGTTAGGCTGCGGAGACAGGCTGCCAACCATGGCCAGGGAGGGGGAGGCTAGTCAATTAGAGCATCTTATGCCATGGCCACGGTCTTCCTGGGGTGTTGGATATACATAGAAACAGCACACACCCCTCCCCGGATGCCACTCATGGGACGGTCCCCCCCTCCCAAGGGCTTCCAGGGCTTCAAGGGCTCCAAGGGCCATGATGCCCTACCAGGAAGGGAGGGTAGTACGCTCAATGCACGGCTCTCCTGTCAAGACGGCAATTTGCTGCAGTCAGATCCCTGTCCACCAAGCCATTGAGGAGGAGACTGTCTCGAAGCAGACATGGAAGCACACAAAAAGTCACCGCCTATTGGGGGACAACCTGACATGAAACGCGCCTCGCTCCAAGCGTTGCTGGGCTGGGTTAGGCCCGAGTGAGCTGGCGGTGGACAACAAAAGCGGCATGACAACCAGCAGACACCCTTTCCCACAGCTTTCCCTGGTGCCGAGGGAAAGGGCCACAATAGCTCAGATGCCGGGCGAATTGCGTGGCAACGGGGTAGTAAAAAAAAAAAAACTGTTCTGCTTCTTGCAGGACAGGGAAAGATCCACCAAAGTTGATGGGGGGGGACAGGGGGTGGTATAATGCAAGCAGGGTCGCTATAATATTAGATGACACGCCAGGAATCACGGACGCCAGCTAAGCCGATCGTGACCATAAGAAAGCTTCTCCACCAGCCAGGAACTGTCACTCGACAAGTCTAGTCCAGGAAAAAACAAGGAAATCCATGTCGAGGGCCGACGACAGAAAGAACTGGGGGATGGAGTGTGTCCAAATTGGTAAGAGAGCGCACGCACGTCATGGTGGCACCTCGCAACCTATCCATTTGACCCCCCTCCAGCCAAACTGTGGCTGGAGCGTCCCCCTCCAGGGCCATGGCGAGCTCTGATGGGCCACGGATGGGCCATTGACGATGGACCACGGACCGCCACTGGCAACGGATTGGGCAGTGGTACCGGCGTGCAGACGAATAGCGTCGGGTTCCCGAAAGGGCCCCCAAACCGGAAATGGGGGACCAACATGAGATGCAAACCGATCATCCGGTGCCGAGCAAAGTGTAAAAGGGGGGGCGATGATAGGGCCGGTGGTTTGTGGGAATCCTTCCACGACGGAATAAATGATTTCCGAGATGAGGTCGATAGCGCTGCCCCGGCCCAGGACCCTGAGCTGGGCTGCTGGAGGCGGCCGTTGTTGCCACCCAACGCATGTCACGGCGACGACGACGATGACGGGTGCGGGTGCGGGTAGGCACGCGATACGCGTCCCCCGAGCCCGAAGCCATCCCATCGCTTGGGAAGCGGGAACCAGGACGTTGGGAAATTTTAGCTGCACTGGCCGACGCCGTCTCGCAGCCAGCCCTGCCGGCGACCCACGATCCATCCTCCGCTCGCTCCAAGCGCATTGGGCATTGGCTTTTTTTTTTTTTAGGTGTGCAAAGGCTTTGTTGGAGCATCGGCAGCTGAAAGCAGCAAGAAGACACGGGCCACCATCGAGAGGAGATCAACGCTGCTGCTTGGATGGGGGGGCAGCCCTAGGCGCCTTTGAAATTGCACCAGTCAATGCCTAATACCTGCCCTCCGGGCCCTTTGCGCGCCCTCCTCGATCCTCCCCGCGAAATGCACGTCGGCGGCGGCGACAGCGACAGCCCAGGGCACCAGTCAGCCGTTGAGGGCCTCGCGCCCAGGCGACGTGGAGGAGGGCTGTGTCGATCCAGGGGGTCGCATCTGCACGCGGCATCCAAGGGGGGAATAGAGTCCGAAATCTCGAGTCCGTCGCCGAAAATGAAGAATACAGCCCTCGACCACGGGCACGGGCAAGTGGGCGCAGGGGCCCCGTCAGCATCATCTCATCGAGGATCCGGACCCGGGGTCCTGGCAAAGGGAGTCGGGATGCTTTTTCTAGAAGCCCACTCCTAGCGCGGGACAGAAGTCCATTAGCGCGAGCGACCCCAGCACCAGAGACGGCAGTGGAGAGGCACGAGGCCCATGGGAATTGATGTCATTACCATGTTAGACGGAGATGTCGGCCTTGGGAGCAGCATTCGGACGGGCTGAGCACACGCGGGTGGGTCGAGGAGCTGCGAGTTGGATGTATAATTTTTGGGGGGTTCTCAGCGCAAGCAATGGAAGAATTACGTGGAAGAGACGGAGAAACAGGAGAGCGGCGGACAGGGTGCCAGAACGGGTGAGGCCGCGACGAGGAGAGCGTGTGTGCGACGTTGTGCGTACGGGTGGTGTACGTGTGTGGTGTTGGCTGGAGTCGAGGTTGTATTTTTTTTAGAAGGAAGGAAATGAAGTTAATATCAGGAAGGAAGCGAGGTGAGAAAAGAAAGGCGATAGAGAAGGAAGGGATGAAGAAAGAGAAAGAAGGAGAGAAAAAAAAAAGAAACAAAGTTGACAAGGCAGGCACCAGTCGAGATACGAGAAGCAAAACGCAACAAACAAGTGGATGCTTTATCGATACATCACCATCGTGAGACGACTAGACGCAATTCTCGCTCACGCTCGCCAATGGCATCATAACTTGACCACTCTGACGGCCACGCAGACACGGCACGGCAGACCTCGATGCGACGGCCCGACTATTCCGGGTGTCTCGTCCCACGATGTACGCAAGCGGTGCATCTCGGTGTGGTGCTCGCTCAGCTGGCCGCAGTATGACGACCACGCACGTCTCCAACCCAACAACCCAATGTGCTTATCCGGGAGCGCCCATTGCATCGTAGCCGCATTTGCAGCCGCATCCATCGCTGCATGGCATCGCATGCGCATCACATCGCTCCGCATGGCCGTGTCCTCACCCTCCCTCACTACTCGCCCCCCCCTCCAAACGTTCCGCCACTCGAGCTAAAAAACAGTCCGGCGAACTCTTGCTGGCTCGCGCGCGCGCGCACGTCTGCAGCGCCGTCCTGTGCGGAGCGTGAGTTGCAAATCCTCCATGCTGGGTCCCAGGAACAGAACCCACATCAAAACGTTAGGCGAGCAAAACACGCCATGCCCGTTTTACTCTCACTTTTTTTTTCTTTTTTCTGTTTTTTTAAACAACTGATCCATCATCGGCTGCATGCCGAGTCGTTGACAAGCGAGAACAAGAAAGAAAATGAAAGATAGATCGGCCCTGGGCCTGACCAACCCCGACCCCCGACACGACCCCGACCCGGTCCCCGACCTCGACCCGGTCAATGATCATCGGGGTTGGCACCTCTTCTCGTACCACGTCCCACGTACCACCGCTTGCGCAGGTACCGGCGCAATTGCCTTCCCGTAGAAGGCCATCGACGACCACCCCCCGGCCTGCAGAAGCCAAGAATGGCTTCCCACTTAGACTCGCCGTGCAGGGCAGGGCAGGGTTGATACGAATAGCAACACGACCCTCCCCCCGGAAAGGAGGGTAGCGGATCGACGTCAGCAGAAAATCGCCAACGGCCGATACGAACGTCGAGGGGTCCCAGACCTGCCGCCATGACAAAGTCAATGGCACCTCACGTCATCACCACCGCGTCATCTATCACTGCTTCCATTCTTAAAATGGAAGCAAAAGGCAGATTGCAGATCTACGGGGTCCATCCCTCCCCTTTAACGCCGTATCCATGTCGCCTGTTTCCATCCCATCTCCTGCTAGTTCGCCGGTGCTGACCACGCGCTGCTCAGCTGCCAGGTACTAGCTGGCTGGGCAGCTCATGTATACACTTTAGACGACTAACATGCTATACCGATGTGGGTGTTATTCCCTACAGCCTACCTAGGTAGGTAAGTAGCTGCGCTTAAACTTGTATTGCCCCTCCGTCCAGTGCCTCCCCCTTCCCCTCCCCTCCCCTCCCCTACTCCGATCTCCATCATCCACCACCCCCCCATCCCACCACTCCGGCTCCGAAAAAGCACCATGGCCCATGGAGCTACCCACCCACCACCCATGGAGCTCTCGGCCCCGCTCTCCCTCTCACGCAACCTACACCACCTACCCTCCCTTCCCAACGCTCTGGCCAACGTCGCCCCAGCTGCCCACCAGCGCATGCCTAGGCGATATGCATGAACGCATAAACACCAATTTCAATCCCCACATAACATAACAACATCACGGCGTCGTTCCACGCCCATACCCTCGGTCAAGCCGCCCACAGGCATCATCCTGACCTGTCCCTCTCCTCTGCCAGCTCACCCAAAGAAAGCCTCGCCCTGCTCCCGCACTTACCCATGCAACTTCCACTCTCCGAGCGTGCCTGGGCCGAGAGCCAACCGACTCTTTCGGCTCTTCTCCCGCCCGTCACTCAATTAAGCACTGCCGGATCGGGTAGCCCAGTCCACCGAGCTACCCCAGCATTGTTGCTGCGATATTGCGAGCAAACGAAAATTGCCGTGTTCGTCATCTTATTTATTTGATTTTTCTTGAGCTATCCCACCTCCCGGGGCGCATCATCCCCCCTCCCCTCCTCCATATGCCTAATTTATCCCTCTTTAACTAGTTTTACAAAGTCCAACTGGCATGCATGCCGGCCAATTCAATTACAACAGTTGCTCTACCAGCTGCCCATCTTTCATCTCACAAAAGGAAAAAAAAAACGCCTCCCCCGCATAAATGCACACCCACAACCTCTGACACTTCGCTTGGCTGTCGGCTTCCGACACGTCCGACCTGCTACGCCTCAAACCCATCCCTGTACCGTCGTCCATGGCCTGTCAAACATGTCACATCCCGCGACGACGAGATCGGGCAGCCGCATCGTCCAGCTTTGCTCCGGTCCGTCAGCTTTTTTGGCCCCCTCCTCCTGTCTGTGCTTTTTTGCATGATCATCATCCGTCCCATGCCCGCCCTTAGTCTCGCGCCCAGTGCTCCTCCCATTGTCCTCCTTTTCCCCTTTGCCCGCGCGCGCGCCCCCGTATCTTCTAATGGCCGATGCCATCCTCGTGCTCATGCTTTATGCGTTTGCCTTACACGTCCATGTCCGAAGCCGCTTAGGCAAAGTTGTCCGACCGGTCAACCCAAATGTCCTCCAGCTCAGCAAAGCTGTGGAAGTGCACGGGGCGGTGCTGATCGCTGTAGAAGGCCTGCGGCGTATCGAGCTTGACGTGCACCGGCTTCTTCTCCATGCCGGCAAACGCACTGCCCATGAAACTGTAGTTCCACTTGCCATCATCCGGAACCAGGAAGAAGCCCCTGAACCGCGGGCTCAGCAGAAGTTTGCGCTTCTCGCCCAGTGTCGTCGTGAAGCCCTGGGGCTGGTCGCTCTGCGTATCCTTGTTCTCCGCTCCCCACTTGTAGCCGTTGGGAGTAAGGCCCCAAGCAGAGAGCGACACGCTACCGGGAGTGAATGAGACGGACACAGTCACCGTCTTGTCCTTATCCCACTCGGGATGCGCGTCGAGGAGCTTGGAGTGCTCTGTCACATCCACAGCGCTCATGTACGGAAGCTCATTGCCCGACATGGTGTGGATAACGCCAAGGGGCTCCATGCCCTCCAAGAATTCGCTCTGAGGCAGCTGCTGAGGGAGTTGGACGTTGCGGAGACCGCCGATCTGCGGAATCATGACGATACACTTGATCTCCTTGACTTGGTCGTTGTCGGGGGCAGAAGAGCCGTAGAGGTAGCCAGCCACCTGCACTCGCAAGTCCGCAATCGTGATGAAACGCTTCAAAATGTTGTTAGGCATGACATATGTGATGTCGTCCACGTCGTTGTCCACGGATGACACGTAGATATTCTTTGCCCTGGTCCGCAGGTTTGACGTGGCAATAGCACGAGTTCGCCATTCCGTCTTTGAGGCAAATGTCTGCTGTTCAAACTGTGACGTTGTTGTCACAATAATCTCCTCTCCGTGGACGTTCTGCGTCTTGGTAGTTACGGCAGTCAACTGCTGCTGCTCTTGCTGCTGCTTCTCAATCTCAGCAGCTTGCTGTCGCTGCATGGAAGGAGCAGAAATCTCCATACCCAAGATAATGTCTCGCACTTCACTGCTCGTCAAGCTGGAAACATTGACATTGTTCTTCTTTCCGTAGTCGTTGAGGATGAGATCTCGCAGCTGGGTTTCGATCTTGATCCATTCCTCATCCGACAGCGAAGGCCAAATGTGGTGTTCATGAGTAATCACAGTCTTGTCTGGTCGGAGAATCAACTTAGTCTTGTCAGGATTGACATGTAGGGCACGGAGAATCAGAATCAAACGCGAGAACGCGGTGTAGGACGAAATGCTCTTAAGCCACTCGTCGTAAAGATTGAAGAGCACCATCTGAGGCTCAGTAGCACGCAGAATCATGTCACCCAGTTTCTCAACCTTCATGGCAGCCTGGAAGGGAAGTTGCAATTCCGAGGCTCGGATGGAGATGTTGGGGAAATCAAGCAGATGGACTTCGAGAGGATCCAAGAGACCCTTTCGTGTCACAATGAGCTGCTTCGGCTGTTCTTCCACAGGCAGCGATCGAATCAAGGCGGCGACTTCTTCGGCAGTCTTCCACTTGGCTAGTTGACCAAGACGCTTCTGTCCCGCCCAGACACTGGTGTGGATAATCTTGAGGAAGAGCTGGCCAGTACGAGGGTTGAAGATGAAGATGGCACCGTTGATGGGCTTGGTGGTCAAGTTACCCTCGAATGTCTTGTGAATGGTGACACGGTAGACATTAGTATCATCAATAAACAGCTGGGTCTGGTTGCTGAAAAGCTCAGAGTAGTTCTGCGAGTTCAAGAACTCCTGGTTGCTCTCCGAGGCGTAGAGCTGGAGACCCTTTCGGATACGCTCACGCAACACGTACAGGGCCGGGTTGGCCTTCATAACCTTGGCCATGGCCTGCTGGACGAGCACCTTCAAACCAGGGAAGTACATGCCGAATGCTGAGTACAGGTTGTAGGCAAGATCAATTCCAATCATGAGACCAGTGGCCGAGGGGTAGATACTGGCACTGTCGGTGGTGTAGTCGAGATACTTGGCGCGAGTATATCGCTCAATGTCGTGAGAGTCGTAATCACCGTATCGAAGTTGCACATCAATCCAGAATTTGTTGGTCGTTGTGGGCTCAATAACATCCTTGGTATCGTAAAGAAGAGATGGTCTAGTGACGTTCCACTTGTGGCTAGCAAAGAGCAAGATATCGGCGCAAGAGCTGTTCATCTTGTACGACTTTCGAGGATGAATCGTCTCCTTCTGAACAGTCTCAATGCCAAGCGACTCCAGTTCCTGGTCAAACACCTGACAAAGATCCATCACCACTGACTCGTGAATCTTTTGCCACAAATGAGCTCGGAAAATCTGAATGAGAGAAATCTTAAGAGTAGGGATCTTTCCGTGCAAGAAGATACCAGTAAGATCCAGCTGGACTTGGAAACCAACATAAACGTTGGCTCGGTTGATGGTTGGTGACCACCACAAAGTGAAACGACGGTTGGGAATCTGGTTCAAACCGGATCTCTGAGCGTTCGTAAGCTTCTTGAATTTCATGCTCTCTTCGAAACCGGAAGCCCGCTCCCAGAAAAGACCTTCCCATGATGGGAAACCAGTGGCCTTGAAGAGGGTGTGCTCAAGAATGGTTTCTACACCACCAAGGGCCTGGATAACATCAGTACGGTAAGCGTTGAGGTTCCAAAGCTTGCCGTCATGACGCTGGCTAGTCCACCAGAATGGATTGCTCTTCATGAGCTGGTAAATCTTGAATTCGGCACGAGCACGGAATCCCTTGTCGAAGCTCAGTGTGCTTCGATCCTTCTGGAACAGCGTGTTGATTCGGGGCAAACCACGGTCCCAGCTGTCTTCCAAATCTTCAAGTGTCAGGCGTCGGTTCTGTTGGTTGGCTTCCAATCGCTTCTGCGAGTACTCTGTCCAAACTCGCTGAGAGTCGATGAACTCGGCCTCCCAGGGAATGATGTAACGGAAAATGTTAGGGATCAAAGTCTCCTCGTCGTGTGTCATACCAGCACGGTAGTGAGTGACACCAGTATCGGTTTGCTTAGACCAGCGCTTGTCACTGGCTGGAATCAAGATGTGAGAACCAGAAATCATACCAAGACCACCCAGCTCCTTGGGGGTGTAAAAGACTGCAGGAGGGAAACGCGAAGGCATCTTCGAGTTCAACCCAATCTTCACACGAGTCTGGATTTTTGTTTCGCACTTCACGATAGTGTCAAGCAGGTTCACAGTTGACACAGCTGCCTCTCGGTAATAAGTGAACAGTGCAATCAAAGCAGTGTTCCACTTATTGGCGATTTTGGTAAAGGTAGTGGATCCAGAAGACATGAGAATTTGTCGAATGCGGTTGTTGAATTTCTGAATGTCCTCCTCGGTAACCTGAAGGAAAGCATGTGAAGTTCGCTCCTTGGTGGTGTTGTCCACCAAGGACCAGACGCTGTCCTTGACGGGGAACTCCTCGTTCTGGTTCCTAATTTTGGGCAGGATACGGACCTCGAAACCGCACATAGAGAAGAGCAGATTCGGGTTGTCACGACTGTACACACTGACAAAGCTTTCATCCCACTCGATGGTGGTTACCGATCGAGGTAGACGGTTCTTGATGTCCCAGAAGACAGCTCGGCCAAGGTTGACATCGTGGCGCATCAAGCGCATACGTGAATCTCTGGGCCAACATTTCTTGCTCTTGTAACCAATGACATTCTCAAAGTTGGGATCCGGCTGCTCAGTGAGGAAGCGCTGGATGAGGTCCCTGGATTCGTCGGCAGTGAACCGGAAGAAGATCCAAATCTTATCAATGTACCGAGTGTAAAGGCGAATGGGGTGTCGAGTTTCCGTCTCGCGGTCACGGAATTGCAAAAAGTCATTGGGGCCTTGGGGTGGACCAGCAATCTCACTGGCTCGCTGGGGACCGAGAAGGAGCAGATCGAGAACAAGGCCGTAGTACTGGAACACAAATGCGGAGAACTGGAGGCCACGGATCATACCGTAGCTGTTGACGTGGTTCATGTCTTTGTACGTGAGCTGAACGTTGTTCTTGGCGGTGATGTAATCAGCCAAGTTGTGATCCATGATCAATCGAAGGAGGGAGTTGAGCAAAGTCAGCTCCATCTTCTCGTAGACCTTTGAAAGCTCAGTCTCGATCAAGACGTTGCACTCTCCATTCTCTGTCTCCCACACACCGCTGAGGTTGTTGATACCTTGAGCCCACTTGTACACAAGGAGAGGAGGCACCTCGGAGTCAGAGGGCTTGATCCAGGCAGGGAAGAGATGTCTCTGATCAGCCTGGTACCAGAGGTATTGATCCAAGTATGCATCGCTGATCTTCTCAATAGGCTCGATGTCGTACACGGGGTTGATAGTGCTGTAATTGTCGTTCATATCAATGTTCACCTCTTTGAAGGCTCGCTGAGTCAAAAGGAAACGCTTGATTCGTTCAAGTGTAGTTCCAGGGCTATCATAAGCCTGTTCAATCAATGCCAATTCTTCTCGCTGGCTCTGATTGAGGCGGCCCTTGACGGAATAGGCTTCCCTGAGTCGCTCCAGTGCCAAGATTAGGATCTTAGTGTCGTGTTTGTACGAGACACTGGGGAAAGGAATGGGAGAGAACTTGCGGGACTCGAGCCAGTGAACAGTAGTGGTGTAAATGGCAACGGCCTCTTCGGATGATACATAGGGGCCATCCTTCATGTGGTTGTGCTGCCGTTCCTGCTCAGCCTTCAACCAAAGTCGAGTAAGACGACCAACATTCTTCTTGGCGACAGTCTTGTCGACAGTGGCTCCTCGTCGAATACGCTCACGGTTATAATGGGCAACAGAGACCCACCAATCAGCCTTGGACTTGACATATCGAAGAATGATGTTCTCGATAGGGGCAGGCAGACCAGGAACCTTCCAGGGAATGTTACTCTTCCAGCATCTCCAGGCCTCGGAGAGATGTTGAAGAACAGTGTTGACCTTGTTCTGCTTAATGCCCTCGGGCATCATATCCATCAAATCAGCCATAACCGACGCACGGAGTTCCAGATCGAAGTGAGATTCGACACGCTGTTTGGTGACAGTCTTGGCAACACCCTTGCTGTGTCGACCCTCAAACTGACGAGAAAGCAAATTACCCAACCATCGCTCAAGCAAGGGGATAATTCCTCGCATAAAGAAGAGCCACACTCTCCAGGCAGGTGCCCAAAAACCACAACCAGGACCCTTACCGACAGGTCCAGAGTTGAAGCGGTAATAAATAAGATGCTTCAAATCCTTGCAAGTTCGGATTTGGTGCATCAGCTTGTACTTGTATCGGTACATTCCTGTAAGCTGACCAACGTGGTTAAAGGCATACAAAATACCATCAGCAAGCTGGAAGGCATCAATATTGCCCAGTCTGTACTGAACTTGAGCATCAACAATCAGCTTAGTCAATCTCAAGATTTCACGCATGAGATGGAAAGCATTTCCGAATCGCGACTTCTTTCGCTCCTTAGTGGTGAGCGTCTTGACAGGCTTCAGGTTGAAGTTGTAGTCAAGGTGGAGATAAGTGAGATTCTTTCGGTGAATGAGCAAGTTCAGCATGTTAAAACCTTGACGGCAGACTTGCAGACCAGCCTCCACCCAGTCAATTGTGGTTTGCTGGAAGAACTTGGTCTGCTTCAGAGACCTGAGGAGACTCTGTTTGTTCTGGGCCTTGGGTTTCTTCTTGTGAAGCTCATTGAGCACGTAGTTCTTCAGCAACTTCTGGTACGAGACTCGAACCTTGACCGGGGGTCGGTCAGAGGGAGCATGCTCAAGGTACCACTGTTTGACCAGAGGCACATCTTGGGCACGAACCATTCGTCCTGATCGTCGGTCGAAGGGATATGGTGCCCACCACAAGTCAACTGCAGAACAAGTGTGTTCATTCTCGAGGTCTTCGTCAGCGAGGAAGGGCTCGGTGCCAGCGGGGAGCTGGAAAGCATCCTCTTCAGGCTCTTCGTTGCTTCCAGGCCCGAACAGCTCGTCCTCGTGTGAAACTTCCACGTTCTTCGACGCAACCGTTCGAGATGAAATAGGGCTGATGCGACGATCGAAGTGGAATGTTGGCAGATCCGGGTCTTCAGCTTGTTTAAAGACAATCTGGGGGTGAGAGTGCCATGACTGGTGAACGCTTCTCGGCAAGGAATTGTAGAGATAGGGATATGCGACCCGAGATTCAGTTTGAATGGGGGTTCGGAAAATAATTCGATCAATCGCATTGAACTCGCCAAAATCCTCGTCATTAGGGTCAATATCCTTGTACAAAGGCTCAAATCGAGGACCGCCTGGCAGAGCAACGTTGAGCGCCTTGGCTGACAAGAGACTCTTGAGGTCGAAGAGATAAAAGTAATTCTTGTCGACAACATCAGAGATGAGAGGTCGACTCAGGCGAAAGAGGGCAGCCATCTGGGGCAAAGTAAGATTCCAAGACTTGTAGCTTGGGCCATTAACATGGGGGGTATCAAGAAGGGGACGGTGGTCATAGAACCACTCGTATACGGCCTCATCATCTTCCTCGTCCAGTTCCATCTGGATAGGCTCCAGCGGTTCCACATCTTCAATGTTCTCAGACCACGACAACGGGGGCTCCTCGTCGTCGAAGGGAGGGAATCGCATGCGCTTGAACATTCTTCTGTCAGCCTTTTCCTTTCGCATGAAGGTCCACATCATGGCCCACTGCGCAAAGAAGACGGGCTCGATGACTCGAGGAATCTCGTTGACGAGTGTGAGACAGCCGTTGACATGGTAGAGAACCTTGACTTCACGGGCAGATTCCCATGGCATAGGCATGTTCTCAAGAAGCTTGAGAACCGCGTGAGGCATGAACTTGAGAGCTCCGAGATAACTTCGCTTGTCATTGGTGTATTTCTTCTGTGAGACATCACCAATATCCTTCACAATCTTTCGCAGATGCTCAGGAGGCATGTCGGCTTTTTGTGTCTGGACGAATCCCGCCTTTCGCTTCTCGCCAAACCGGTTGCGCTGGTTCCGAAGCCATTCCTTCTTCTTCTGCGCAAACTTGGCGATCTGGGGATCGGTAGGGGGGCGATATCCTGGAGGCGGCGGCGCTGGGGTCGATGGAGCAGGCGGCAGCGAGGATGGTGGTGGTGGTGGAGGAGGAGGAGGAGGCGCGCCCCAGCCTGGGGGGGGCGGCGGTGGGAGTTGCGACATGATGGCTTCGTGATGCGCTCGATCGTCAATGTGCCGTGGAGCTGCGTGTCGAAGGCTTCACGCCGTCGCGCCTGTTCCGACGCGATTCCACTCCTAACTCCCTTGCTACAAAATGAGGGTGGAGGGAGTGTGGTGATCGCGGTATTTTGGTGATGAAACAGATGCCGGTCGTGCGGATATTTGCGCAGCGACGACCAAGGCGACGTTGTTGCAGAGCTTGATTAACAGTTGCCTCCCATCACGACAATTTTCTGGCCAGGATCAGAGACGCGCTAGATGCGTATAAGTGGGTCTCTCACGTGATCTTCTTCCAGAAGCTCTGATGAATAACACGAAAAGACTGCACAGCCGACTGCACAGTCCACAATGTGAATACGGTCATTTTCCTGCCCTCGTTTCGTTGGATACAACCCTTTCTGTTGTTTTGGGGTTTTTTTTTCGGGGGGTGACGGCGCATACCCAATTTCTCCACTTTGAATTCGATAAGCTTAGGATCTTGTTGCTGTCTCAAAGCATCCAGTGTAATATGTGGAGAAACCGGACAAGCACGATCTTACTGATCCATGCAATCAAATGGAGGTATATGGTTGATTAGTTTTAGTTAAATTTCCATTGCATTTGGTTTGTTAGTATTGTATATTTGAATATTGATGTTTCTTTTTCCATATGCGTTGAATTGTTACGTGGACTGCAAAACAAACTTAATGTAATCAGCATTTAATGTCGTTGAAGCTTCTAACGAGGCACGCAAAGAAGACATAACAATCAGAAAATTTAAAGGATAAATAAATAAATAAAAGCTTGACAAAACACCAACGAATATAGTCTCGAAGTTCAATCAAGGTCATAAATCGCGGCTATTTCTGGAAACCACCAAGTGTAGGGTAGGTCAACTGAGAGATCAATCTGGCCAATCATGTCAATTTGAATTTGGTTACCTAAGCGTTAAACTTCAACTCCCGCCCATCATCGGCCCAGGTGTACGACCTCCAGCTTGACACCACGCCGGCCAATTCGCCTCCAACCTGCCCCATCAAGACATCTGCCGCTGTCAAGTCAAAATGGCGCACCTTAGTATGCATCCCGAAATCCCAATTGGCCATTCTTGCTAATCCGTCCCAGACGTCAAGCCCGACCCGGCTTACCTGAAGTATCAGGGTGCGTGACTTCCCTCCACCCGTCCATTGTCCCGATCCGACGACTCCCTCGAGCATCTCCCCTAACGCTATGAAATACAGCTATGCAGAAGACCCGACACCAGTACTTCCGCTGGAACGCCCGTACCGCCAAGATCTCGCTCATGTACGTCGCCGTGATCCCCACCATCATGGGTTATATTGCCTACAAGACAGACGTGAGTGATGCCATGGTCCCCAGGACAAATACAGAGAGCTTACCACGCAAAAGGGCCTCTGGGATTTCCGAGCGAAGCGAAAGGGCGACCTCATCTACGAGTGATGGATGCAAACTGAGATGGTGGAGGTTTGGGACTTTGTGTACATATATTGGGTTCAGTCCGGGATACAGCCTACGCGGAAATTCGCCTAGGACAACGAAGCTACAACAATCTGCGAGTCTCGCTTGCCGTGAAAAGACATTGCGCATTGATTCGAAAGATTGGGTATAATATAACGTGACGTCGCCCCTCCGGTACTGTAGCATGCTCTGGGTATCTTTCACTACCGCCTTCCCCTGCCTCTCGGTCTTGATCCAGACCCAGGCCCATCCGGCAACCTCTCTCCTCTCCGCCATTCTCCGGTAGGAAACCCCCCACCGACATTATCCCTCCAGCCCCCTCTTCCGCTTCCTCCACGGTAGCCACCCCGGCCGAAGCCGTTTTCTCGGTCCTGGAATCCTCCGCGATAACCGCCGCGTCCTTCCCTCGGTGGCATGGCCTGCTCTCTACGCACAGTTGATGTCGGGGCAATCGAACCATCTGATAAGGGTGGCAGGATGGCACATGATATGTAGTCTCCGACGACGAAGCGGGCATCATTTAGTGTTTTGTCCTTGTCCTTGATTCCCTTTGTAGGTCCATATCCATCCATGTTGACATCGTCTGGCACTTCGGCACCGGGCTCGCCCTCCCCAATGACAATGCTTCCCAGATCCCTGACCGCAAAACGAGCTTGAGAATTGTTGACGGCGCTGGTGCTTCTTAAATCTGGAAAGACGAGCTGGAATGCTAAGCGGGTGCCAACGGCGGGGGTGGGGATGGCTGAAGGTTTGGCGGCGGCGAGCTCGAGAGCAAGTTCTTTGAGCGTGCAGTCGGACCAGGTGTATATCGAGACATGAGATGGGAGAGAATGCGCCCCAAATTCATCCGCCCTGCAAATTGCACTTGTTTAGCATCGAGTAGTCCAATCCACTATGGAGACGGCGGACGATTTGTCGTACCTATGGAAAGCTCCCTGGCGAAAGAAGAGCTGAACAAGAAAGGGGGCCATGTCATCGCGGACAGACTTGGGTGGTGGCGGTGGCGATGGTGAATCCATGGCCAACGTATTTTTGGTAACAATGAATATGAAAAGTTCTTTCTTTACCGTGTCATTGTTGGGCATATATCATGGTCATGATTTAAAAGTTACATGATCGCGACAGGCAGTTGCGCCAGTGCTCACTAAAATTAGCCGGGATATTTCCGCAATCGATAACCTTCACCTTCTTACGACTCGCGCCGAATAACACTTTGCGACATCTTCTGCCATTTGGGCAACATTGAACTCTGCTCGTCTATTTTATTCTATTTTGGCCGTACTGTTGGCTCTCCCCGGCATACATCAAAATTACGCCCCAACCATAACCACAACAGCCCTCACGATGGATTTCGCAGCGTTGATGAACAAGGAGCTTTCCAAGTCCAAGAAAGATGGCGGCAGCGACAAAAAATACCTGAAACGCTCCGAAGTCGAGGCCCAGCGCAAGGAAGCTTATCTCGCTGAACAAAAAGCCCTCGAAGTCGAACGCGAAGCCAAGGCCGCCGCCAAGCGCAAACGAGAAGAAGAAATCGCCATCGAGAATGTAGCCAGAGAGGAGAAGCGTCGCAAACTCGCCGAGGAATCGCGCAGGCAGCGGGAAGAAATGGAGGCGGAAGAGGACCGCAAGAATCGCAAGAGACTTGGTCTTCCAGAGTTGAAGAAATCGGAGAAGAGCGAAGAACAGGATGACGACAACGAAGGCGAAGATATTCCCGAAGAGGAGCTATTAGCTAAGCTGAGAGCACTTGGAGAGCCGGCAGTACTCTTTGGCGAGACTCATGCAGGCAGGCTGCGGCGCCATAAGAAGTTGACGACAGTGCTGAGCAAGGGCCCGATACCGACGACGCTGGAGCTTGTGGAAGAGAAGGACATGAAGGTGGATGGCAAGGTGCCTAACGACAAGGAGGGACGGAAATGGCTGTTCAGACAGCTGGCCAGCTACTTCACAATGATCCTCACGGAGTACGAGAAAGCCATCGTGGCCGAGAAGAGGGACACGAGCGCGGGTAAGACGGCATACAATGCCATGGTCCAGACCCGTGAAAACATGAAGCCGGTAAGTCACCCACCGCCTCCTCCGGCTACCTCACGCCCGCATATTCTGACGCACAAGCTAGCTCTTTCGCAAATTCGAACAAGGCGACATAGAGGACTCCATCCTTGAGCCCGTCATCGAGATCGTGCAAGCGCTGCAGGAGCGCCGCTACGTTGATGCCAATGATGGATACCTGCGTCTCAGTATCGGCAAGGCCGCGTGGCCCATCGGTGTCACCATGGTGGGTATCCACGAGCGAAGCGCCCGTGAGAAGCTGCATGACGGAGAAAAGGGCCACGTCATGGGAGACGAGGTTACGCGGAAATACCTGCAGAGCATCAAGCGCTGTCTTACTTTTGCTCAGGTACGATGGCCACCCTCGGATCTCCGGCAGTTGATGGGCTAGTGAGGGGAAATATGGAGAAATAAGATCATGTATAATACTGCATACACCGTCCAATGGACAGCGAATAATGATACCCACGCACTGCAACCATATTCAATAGCGTCAGATCCCAGTGCTGCCGCCAATCTTGCTGATGCGGGTGTGGCTGTAGTCAATGCCTAAAGCTTGAGGTGTTTCACAGTGCGCTACATTGGATGCGGTGCCGTGAATTGTTCATTTTACCACCCCAGATGAACCATTATTGTTATTTCAGAGGGGGTTGGCTTATTTTATTATCTTGCTTCCTGGTGTATAGGAACTAATAAAGGCTGTAGATGGAGAATGTAAGCACATACACTTGTCCTGGTAATGTGAGGAGCATGTGGCGACAAGGAAAACGAGAGAGGAGAACTCACGGTGCCCATGTTACAAAGTATTGCAATGAATCAGTGATGCTAGGGTGAGTATTACACTTGAGCGGCAAGTATACCTGGTTATCTGTTTCCTCTAAATCCTCTCACACAGCGGCTCTCAGTTCCCGAATCTCATTTTCTTCTTCTTCTTGGACTCATATGGGCATCTCGCGAATGAGCTCTGTCTTTTCCTTGATCAAGCTGATATTATGGGCGGATAAATTGAACTCTGCAACAAGGGATACGAATAATTGAAGAAATTCTATGCGTATTTGGGTTACGTTGGTATTTATCGCAAGGCCAGGAGGTCCCACCATCCCTTTGTCGTTTGGCCGCCTGTTATTCTTTCGAATTTGAATAGCAAAAAATGTTCTTCTGACTAGATTCGCTAGTTTGATAACCTCAAAGTTGGTGACTTGTCACTGATTTCCGATTTCAATAAGTCATGTTGAAGCATGCCTGCCTGGAAAACCTGATTACACAGAACATGTGAATGCATGACCAAACAGACCATTCTGAATTGTAAATACTTGCCACCAAGCTAGCCGTGGCTGTGAGATTGTTTCAAATAAGCTTAGGATTTACTTGGATCAACGTTGCCATCATGGGAGTGATAATTGAACCACGGTAAGCACGTGATTTCAACATGCTCGGGACGATTGAGACTTTTGATTGGGGACTCAACTTGAATATCATTCCTCATGCCATAACATGCGACAAAGAGGACGAGTGTCTAGTCCAGGAAATGGGCATATTGTTCTCTAATAGCCAAACGTGTAAATTGACGGTTCAATAAAAGCTCGTTTTGTGATTCAAGATATAAAAATATCCATTACATGATACAGCAATGCCGACGACGAAAAGGTATCACAAAAAATGGTGCCTATGATTGACTCCAGAAAATACCTATGGGATCAGTCATGGGAATCTTGTATTTATATGTGAAGTCATAAACCCAAAGGAATGTCCTATGCAGGTTCACTTCTCACGTGCGGTGGAGATTAGACAGGTGCTCATAAGCACATTGTCAACAGTTTGGTTCAGACTTGAGAGCAATATTAGGTGCAATAAAATGAAGGCGATGATCAAAGATAAAGCTCTACAACAGAAGCATCGACAGGATCGCCCCTCGTTGTAAGCGAGGTGCTGCTAATTCATGTTTCAAGGCTAAATTATGAAGTTGGCCAGCTTTTTTCTATCTTCCCCCCAAATACAAATATCAACCCTCAAAGAAGGAGACAAGTGGTGATTCGTATTTCAAAGTATTTAAATTACATGAAAGGCCGACAATGACTTATTGTTGAGGTCGTATAGCTGGTCTAAAGGACTGCCCCGGCACATGATTGAGCTGACATGCGGTTGCGAAAGACACAGCAGCCAAAGTACCGGCGACCACCAGGTTTATGTTTTATCATGTAGCGCCATGCATTCTAAGAGTAAGTTCATAGAAGGAATTTGATGTCGTGCGATTTTGGGGGATGGTTCGTCAATTGTGAACATGTTCGGGGACCATCTGCCATGTGTCACATTTCCATGACATCAACAACTCCTCGCTTTGTATTCTAGAGCACGATGAGCTTGAACAACTCAAACTTGGACGGCTAAACAGTCGATCACCTAAGATTGCAAATTGAATCAACTCAAATGTCTCCAAAGACCTGGGCAACCGGACACGAGCGCCGCCCAACTTCACAACACGACAACCAAACACCAAAAATAAAATGACACCACGGCAGAGACACACCGAGTCTGTCCGACTTGGCCCGGCAAATCTCCTTAACCCGTGTTTTTTTCTAACTTCATAGAATCCGGTTCGGGCCGGAATACAGATTGCATGCATTGATGTACATATAGTACGATTGAGTTTGGCCTTCTGTTGGTAGTGATCATCTACCTCGAAAACATTGCATAAGCATCATCCATGACACTCGACAACGCGGTGCCGTTTACTCCGGTTACCCGAAGTTGGGGCTGTGTACTCTTTTTTTTTCTTTTCTCAAACTGATCCAGACCATTGACTGGCTTGGTCTCGTTTAAAAAGTACCAGCGTGTCGGGCGGTGAGCCGGAATTGGCTGGGTGTCTTGTCAATTATCAACAAACGAGAATTCGCGAATAAATAGCCCAAACACTCGTTTCTCTCACACGAGCATCACTATTGCACAGCCCACCTCCCCTGGACCAGTGCGTGCCGTGGCCAATTGGTCGCGTATCCCACACGCGAATTGACTTTTTTGGCCTTCTGGTTAATTTAATTAATCAAAGTTTCAATTAATCCTCAGAGCCAGCTACGTAATAAGTAATGCTGCAACTAGCTCCGGTTCCTAAAAAGGACAAAAGGGGGCATCCCCAGTCTTGGGCTCCGTTTCCCGCTCTTCAGAAAGACTAAAAAATAATCTTATTTAGAAATTTCTACACATACTTAGCACGCGCACTAATCAAATTCTATTGAATTTTATTCAGTGAGCGTGTGCATTTGGTTCACTCAAATCACCTCACATTTAGAAGCACCATCCTTACCTCACATACTGGCCAATGCTTAACGAAACCGAAGACAGGAAACCAGTTTTGCTGCTCTGGTTGATGCGCGCACGCACACAGTGTCCGCGTTTGTGAAGAGTAGCCGCGGACATGGCACAACAGAGCCTGCACAGACCGACGTGTCGGGCCATCCGCCGGAGGTTGGGCGGAAATAAAAAGCAACTTGATCAATGGGGTTTGTGCAGTTGTGTACCAACTTATGTATGTATGCCCCTTTGCGCCCTGATCTGATCTCGCAAAGCTGTGTCAACAACACATGTGCCGAAGTAACCGGGACCCCAAACGCCTGGGCCGTTATTGTATGCATTCTCATCTCTGATTCGGCACCGTCAAAGTAGCCGATGCTTCGTTACACGATCTAACCCCCAACTCGAAATAACAATTCCACCAAATCGCGCTCCTCATTTGCCAGAGCGGCAGCCCTATTTTGCGGATGCCTCCGCGTCCTGCGGATATTTAACCCGACCGGGTGCTTAGGCGTGAGCCTCAACCCCACCAGAAGGAGGCTGAGCATCGTCATACCACATTTCATCAATGTTTGAGCGATGCCCCTGGCCATAGTGCTTTTTGTTGCCAGCAACTTCGAGATTAGCCGCCATTAGGCTCATACGTCGCAGCCTCTCTTTGGCCTCCTGTTCGTACTGGCGGGCCACCTCCAAAGCTTGTGTCTGCATCTCCAGGCGTGCATCCGGCTGTACGGCAATCAGCAGCTGCGGGTCGCGAGTTAGTACGTTTACGGTAAATTAGCCCAATCTGGGGTTTCCTTACCTGGTTTTTCGCGTCGATACGCGCCTTGAGGGTCCCCTGGCGAATCATGGAGACGAGCTCCTCCTCGATAGATTCCCCATTTGTAGCAAACGCCTTATTCATGCTTTCTAGAGTGACGCACGAGAACGGCACAAAATACTGCACAATGCACTTGCTGCGAATCGCCGAGTAAATTGCCGGTACGTATTTTTGAAGGTAAATGTCCAGCAAGTAGTCGTTCCGAGAGGATTCAAGAATCGATAAGCAGCTCGAGTACCGACCGTTGACAAATAGACTGATTGCCTTCCGAATATGGGGCTCATGCTCCAGGAAAGTTCGGAAGGATTGGTTGTCTAGCACTCGAGTCTGGAGCTCGTTTCGATCCATAGTAGCCAGGGCAAGCAACCCGCCGTAGACGGCAACATCGTTGGCGCTTGCAATGCCGCTGTAGGTTGACGATGGGGTGTTGAAATCTGTTTGAAGGAAGCTCTTTGCAGCCTCCTGGAAGTGACCCATGCCCAGAAGACCGATTCCAGAGACAATTTTAGTGTAAGCGAATGAAGTCTTGTCGTCCTCGCCGCCCTGGACACCGGTGACCTTGCCAAGGTTGTTTAGGACCATGGTCCAATCTCGGCGTTGGAGGGACACGCTGACAAGGTGCATGCCACAGTCGATAATGTGTTTGGTTGTGCTAACATCTTGGCGCATGCGGCCATAGGCCTCAGCAGCTTCGTTGAGGAGGCCGATGCTCTCGAAATGTCGGCCTAGATCTTCGTTGCCCATCTGATGAACAAGCCTTAGCATTTGTTTCCTTGTACCTCTTTCCCTGGCAGACTTTTACTCACTCGAATGCTCTCTTTAATCAGGTTGTTCTTGTAGCCCTTGAGTTCGTTCTCGAGGCGTGCCGTCTCCAGCTTGTTTGCACGTTCAGCGTTCTCGATCCAGGCATCGTCTCTCTTAGCCTCGGGTTCGTTCGGGGCGGCGATCCGAATGCAGTCCCAAGCCTCTCTGTATCTCGAAACGTCGGAGCCAGCCTTGGCTTCTGCCACGGCAGCCTTGAGCGCATCAACACATAGCGGCACGGAACACTTTCCGACGAGGATGAGGCGATCGTATCTCGTTCGACCTGGGGTGCAGCGAGAATCCGCGTTAGTGGGGGAGCTTGTCGGAGGGAGTTGGAGATGGCGAACCCGTGTAATTTTGAATGTAAAGGTCGAGATCGAGCTTGGGCTGGTCTGGAGAGCAACATCATGATCAGCACAACGACATTCATGAGACATGGACAGGAGCAGCACGGCGACGCACCTTTGACAATGACACCGCCCAGGTTGCTCATCTGGGTAAAGTAACCCAGTAATGGGCCCGACGCAGCCATGGTGATGTGATGTCAAGCACTGGTCCGCAATGCTTCACGTATAGGCGAGCTTCCAAAGCTGGTGGTTCAAGGCGGGGAGCACGTGGAGTCGGCCTTTGCGGGCAAGCAGGCAGAAGGTCGTGGTGGGGCAGCTCAGCTTGCCCAACGGGGTGGGGATCAAGGTGAGCGTTGACCCGTGTCTAGGGTAGGCGACCCGATTTTGTTGCAGCAATGTAACTTTAGCTATTACCACCTTTATCCAGCTGCATCCTTGGGTGGCAACACTCTCGGCTTCATTTCTCGGATCCGAACAGCTTTTGACCACGTCGGCGAGTGTATGTAATATCCCGAAATGGCGTCATAATGCGAATATACTGCATGTGACATCCAGTTGCAGCTATTTTTGCACACCGATATTGAGTGATTGAATGATTACGAACCCCAGATACGGGCGCTGCGGGACCGGGCCTGCTTCCCAAATGTGCATCGACTCAGTAGATCTCTGCCCCAAACATTGCAATCCTCCTGGCAAGCTTATGTGCAACACTACATGTCAGATTTTGCAAGAGATGGGATTGGGCAAGTAAGTTTCACAGGGGATGGGCATTGCAACGGAATAGATGCCGCTTGTCTGCAGCAGGCCGGTTTAAGACCGATTCCGATATCTACACGATTCACGCAGGGATCTTTTTAGCTTGGCAGCAAACATTCAGGGTCCTCCTACACGAAGCATGCGCATCGCGATGGAGACGAGATGGATATCGGCACTTGATCATGTCATTCCGGGCGTTGCCGTCATCTCACCTTCCAGAGGTGTACTAGAACACGACAAGTGGCTGAAGATAGTGTTATTCCTGCGGTCTTCTAGAAACCCGGACATGCATCTTCCAAGGTTGCATGAGGACGAGCGTTTCCACAACACAGGACACTTCAGAGGCGAACCACTCAAACCCCCCTCCAGCCCTAACATTAGGGTCCAGTTTCCCCAATTGCTCGGCTCGGATGGGGTTTGTCGCCTGATTACTTTTCTTTCGCCCACCGTTGCTCATTCCCGGCCGAGATGACGTCCGCGTGCGGAAAGCTCGGCTTCTGTGTGTAAGCGACGAAGCTCACGATGGAACATAACATTGAGTCTTTTCGGCCACGGCAGCAACACCCTCGACGCTCCTGGCAAAGCTATGACGCCAGTGCGTGTGACGAGAAGGGCGTGAGGGCGGCCGCCGCCACATGATTTGAGAAGCGACACGGTTGAGCGGCAGGAATTGAGCTAGCAAAGTCGCGCGAAGCACGGATGCGTTGCATTGAGAAGCACGGCATGGCGATGGACTCATGAGACGAAGCTGAATCTTACAAGTCGCACCGGGTGGATCGCGGGCATGATTCAGGGTGGAATGTCGACGTAATCACACAATGGCACTGAAAAAAAATTGACAAAGGGGGTTGAAACAAAATGCTTTGCCAAGCCTTTTCGCCAAGACCTGGGCAAATCCCAGCTGGGCTGATGGCAGACACCATCCGCGGTCAAACTGCCGAGATTCATATGGCTAATACGCGCAAATGATAAAAGAGCCAGAGAAAAGCCTGTGGATAAGCTAGATAAGAGACAACGCCGAGATGCCGCGGCATTCCCACCAATCAGACCGCAGCTGATTCGATTAGGAATACCACTTCATGGTAAGATTACTGTTGTCTGTTTTGCTTGGAAGACTTCCCACTGCGCAGAGGGACAGACAATGTAGAATTCAATAAAGTGCAATAAATAAGGTCTTAGTTAAACAAAATAAACTTATATCTGAGCAAAGCATACCGTATTAGTTTGTTGGTTAGGCTTTTGGTTTTTTCCCACCAGTGTATTCTTGTGTCCTTGAGTTACCCGCTGGCAAGTTCCAGGCGTTCATCCCCATGGACGCTTGTCTGGCAGAAAGTCTTGGCGCCAAGCCTGAAACACGGTGTCAGGAATCCCGAATGACCGGAAAGCGGCCAGGTCGAAGGGGCATAAAGCGAGAGGTGAGGGTGAGTGTGATGTCATTTCAAGCTCGAGGGCATTGTTTTTTCTTCTTCAGTCACTATTCAGCTAGCCCATCGGTGGGCGAATTCGGAGATCGCCTCTAAAATACCGAGTGCGCTGTCTCGGAGAATTAAGTGTCGTATTTTGAACGCGCGCGGCTCACTTAGGTTCGAAGCCATGTCTGAGGGCAAAACATCCCAGTTGGGGGCACTGTACCGGTACTGTCACGGCGTTTTGGTGGCTGACTCGTGAGGCCTCTCGAGCGGCATGGGGAAGCATGGGGCAGCCCTGCTCGGCAGCTGGCACATCTCGGCGCGTGGCGTCTTTGATGCTTTGCTTGAAACCAGGCTCATCGGTGCTGCACGCAGAGTCACAGCCACGCTGGATGCAAAAAGACCACTTGTTGCGTGGGCAGTCCCAGGGACGTCCTGGCCGGAGCCGAAGAGCCTGGGCGAGCCTGGGCGAGGCCAAAAGAAAAACTCACTAGTATAATTTAAGGTTCTTGTCCAGCTGGGTGCCAGGACGGAATCACATCCACCCATGTTTTGGGGGTATGTATGCGTGTATCAAGTAAGCTGTGACTGCACAGCAGCATCCCGTCGTCTTTGCTCTTTTCTCGTCTGTATGATGGCGTAATCCTGCAGCATGCGGGTCGTGTGGGTTGTCGGAGCTTCCGTGCCTGTGCTCTGTATCGAAGGTGACTTGATGGTTCTGGACATGGGCTGCTGGATTTGTGCACTGCTTCTCTCCTTCTGGCTGGTGGATTAGTCCAGGTTTTTTCTTCGTTTCCCCATCTGGACCGCCGCGTGGTATTGCCCCCCACCCAAGGGTCGGTTCACAGCGCACCCATGGGCCACGGCTCTGCTCTCCATGGGCTTTTGCCCAGTATTCTCTACTCTAATGCCATCAGAGTTCGGCCCGTCTATCGTGTGCTGGGTTTTGTCCATTGCTGTCGGATTGTCCGGGCACTCGGGTTGGCAAGCAAATTTGGGTTTTGCCGGCACCAGACGGGAAGGCCTTGCGCTTGGAGCCTCGATGACCCGGGCTGACAGTCTCCATCACGCAGAGCATCACGAACTAGTGTAATCATCCCCTCGACCGTGACAATAGATCGACGAATATTACCCCGACATGCGAACGTCCTGTGCCGGCTTGGCTATCGGCAACGGCTCATCGAGGCCGAGATGAGCTGACGAGCACAGTGTCGTGGATAACACGGGAATAAGCACTCCCCCACATGCTTGGGTCCATGACTCTGTGGTGGTATTCGCCCTGTGCCCCCGGGGCTCTTTTGCCCAGTGTCTCGTCAAGAAAGTGGCACAACCCGGTTTGGGTCCGCTTCTTTTCCTGCTGAAGGTTGCATGGGAATGGGTCCCTTGGTCCCCTTGAATGATGGAGATCTGGTGGGTGGTCTGGACCATTTGGCTGCCCTACAACCACAAGCGTGTATGAGCAAGTGAGCCAGTGTATCCCGTACCGCGCTGTGTTGCATCCAACAAGCCCCATTCCTCGCTGCCCCAGACCAGTCGAGGTCAGCCATGACCAAGCCACAGCAGCCCGCGCCCAATCCCGCATGGCAATCCTTTTTCTCGGTTGGCCGCAATGTGTGTTTCTGCATGCCTCTCTGCCTTTCGCGCTGCATCTTCACCCCACCTCTTCTTTTTTGCCCGCTGATCATGCTCGCTTTTCGCGGCTTGAGTCGGTTTCGTTTAAGCGGGACTTTGGACTTTCGTGCGTGTTGTTTGTCTGCTACCTTAACCTTAGCTGCCACAGCATCTCGCGCCGTCTCTGAATCTGATCGGATGTGCCTGGGTAGAGCTAGTACAGAGGTGGCACACCACCGCGAGGCGATCAAGGTTGGCACCGCTGTACACACATACAAATACGCCCGCTATCGGGCCTGACCTTAATGCTAATGAGCTAAACCTTGAGTTGAGACTGTTCGATATGACGATGCGGCGGAGGCAGTGTGTCGGACTTTGACTGCCAAAAGAAAGGTGGCAATTGATGCCGGCGAGACAATTACTCGAGCCTCAGATTTAGGGATAGGGACCATCTTCAGTGACGGCATGGCTTCCGAGACCCGGTTGAGCTTATTCTTCAGAGCCCCTGTGGCCGCTGCCATTTCACGCCCACCAGCGCACCCCCTCCTCACCTCGACCCCTTTCCCCCAATGTCCCAGAAATCTGCTGTTTTACAGGATGCCGCTGCACAGCCCGGGAGGTGGAGGTGTTCTCCATCCTCACCGTCGGCCAGCCTGAGCCAGCCAGGCGCCATAGGGAAGGCTGGCGCCAGCCTATGTTCCGTGTTAGCCGTGAGACACCTCAGAATTCCCGGTTTGACGAGTGCACAACAAAACACTCGGGAATGAATGGAGAGAACCTGAGAGAAAGGTTACCAAGGGGGGGAGGAGGATACTGGCCCTCCCCCTCCCTGCGTTTCCTCTAGCCACCCCTGGCCCACAACCATCTTGAGTTACTGCTGCTACTGCTGTTGCTGGCACCAAAAGGTCCCTCTCGTTCTGCCCTTTTCCCCCCGTCAATTCGGCCCCAGCCCAGGGCCGATCCGCAAGAAATGGCTCGACGATGCCGGCACTGTGCGCCCGTTTCTTCTTAGTGAGCGAGCGAGCCAGCCAGCGACAGGAGAGACGTCGCGCGCGTTTTCGTCAAGCGACAGGACGGCGAGCAGCCAAGCTTAGGGCATGCCGGTCCCCCATTTTGCATCCATCCCCATGCCCATGCAGCCATGCCATCATCCCGCGCCAATTCTCGTTCGTTGCCTCCGCTCGACTGGAAAGATGCTCGGATATCGGTCGTGATCAGAGCGGACGGGACCCGTCTGCGCCCTCGTCGGCCGCTGCTCGCCTGGGCCTGGGCTGGGCTGGGGCTCCCGGGCTGCGAGTGGGCTCCTCGTCTCTGTCTTGTTGCCCAGTTGAGCCACGCCTCCAACGGGAAACCCTGTCGACCTAGACACCCTCTCTGGCCTTAGTCGCCTCATCCTTCCACGTAGTGTGCACACTTGCATGCTTCTGCCCCCGTCCGCTCTGTGTCCATACTCGTCAAATACGTAGCATGGCCCGTCTGGCTGTGTGTTGTTTAATACTTGCGTCCCCCCGACCGCCGTGTTTCTTGGCTCTGTCCATCTGGCCTCTGCCTCTGTCGCATCCCCATCTCGGCCGGTCTCCACACTCGCTCACCTCAGGTTCTTGGCGTCGTCTTCTCAAGGCCTTGGCTTGCTTGGCTTCTTGGTATTTTTTCTTGGCGTTTAGCCTTGGCCAGAGATTTTATTTTTTCCTTCGACGCCTTGACCTGCAGTAATTGGGCCCTGGACCTCCACTGGGCACAGTCTTGCTATCTACTACCACTACAGCACCGCTGGGCCGCGCTCGCTCCCAACTCGCCGACTCGCCGCACCGTGCTACGCATACGGTGCAGCCTCCAGTTATTGACTCCCCTCCAACAGAACTGGCCCCAGGCCCTTGACGAAGGCTCTCCACTCGCTGCCGTACGCGCTGTGTGCGTCGAGCGCTGACTGAACGCACTGAACTCGCCCTTGCACCCCCCGGCTTCTCCTCTGCGCTTCCTCTCTGGTTCTCGCCCGGTCTCTCGCCCACTACTCTCTCTCTCACACGGCGCGCCCTCCCCGGTCGCGAAACCCGTTTTCCTCGCCATTTCGCTTTCGCTCCTAGCCAACTTGCAACCTTACTCCCATCCGCAATTTCTGGACCAGCACGATTCAGAATCGCCCTCATTCACGGCATCGCCAGCATATCGCCGCGCCACGCAGCCACCGTCTCTCGCTGCGGGAGCCGTGTCAACCTTTTCTCCCGCTGATGGCCTGGAACTAGGCCTGCGACTCTTGGGGCAATTGGGACATGAGCTTGCCGCTGCATTTGCTTTCTACGCCCCTGCTGCTTGTTCCGCCGCATCCCCCCTCGACCACCCGCCGCTGCACTCGCACCAGCCGCCCACCGCACCCTCGCTCGTATTCTCTCTACTTCAACTTTCCCATTCGCAACTGAACACAACCGCCTCTCTCCTGCTACGACATACGAGCAGCCTTGACACCGGCCTCTGGCCTCACGAGTGGTGAGCCCCGCCCCATTTTTGCAGACACCTGCCATTGCCATCCGCCCGAAAGCTGCTTGGTCCTGGCACTCGTTGCGTGGTACATGCATGGTGCTCCCCCATCCATGTTCCGCGCGCCCTTCTTCCTCCCCTCCCCTCGACATCATCCGGCGCTCAGCGCTCTGCGCACACGCTCTCTGCATCGCACTCCTCGTCACCACCCTCGTTTGCTGACCCAGCCCAGCCCAAAATGTCGCCTGATACCGCCGAAGACGAGCCTGGCCAGGCATCTAACGACTGGCAATCAAACGGTCCGCCAACGCCGTCTGGTGCGAGCATCAAGTCGGACAATGACGCCGAAGACGACGGCATCAACAACGGACCCGACGCGACCTCTCAGCCTATCCAGAAGCGACGACGAGTGACCCGCGCCTGTGATGAATGTCGTCGCAAAAAGATCAAGTGTGATGGAAAACAGCCCTGCACGCACTGCTCCGTCTACAGCTATGGTACGCCCGCCCATTTTTTCCTCCTCCCTCTCGTCGTCACCACGCCAATTCTCCGAGCACTTGCTCTCGTGGATCTGGAAACTGACCACTTTTTGTCTCACAGAATGTACCTATGATAAGCCTTCAAATCGAAGGAGAAACCCCGCACCCCAGTACATCGAGGCTCTCGAGAGTCGTCTGCAGCGCGCTGAATCGCTTCTTCACAAGTTCATGCCCGATGTCGATCTGGCTGACCCTAATCTCGATCCCGCCATCCAGCAGGAGTTTCGTAACCGCGAAAATGCTCGCGCACAGGCCTCCAAACCCCGACAACCTCCCGCCAACACCAGCTCACAACCGGATCTCAACGACGCCCATCTGACTTCCATGATTGATTCTATCGGACAGCTCGAGATTGATGATCGCGGAGGTTGGGATTTTCACGGTGTTTCGTCAGGCGCTGTCTTTTTGAGGCGGATGAAGGATCATTTCCGAGGCATGCTCGGCCCTGCTGGAAAGTCCTCTCTCTTGCCACGATCTGATCGAACTCCTGGCGGTCTCGCAAACCTCGATTCGCCTTCACCTGCTGCAGCCGCGGCATCTCCATTCTCAGCCGTGCCAAGCGTTCCAGAGCTACCGCCCAAAGAAGTCGCTCGCAAACTGTGCTACTACTCGCTTAGCTGCGCGACATGTCTTGTACGAATCGTTCACGTTCCCAGCTTTTACGAAAAGTTCGAAAAGATCTACGAGAAGCCGCTCGACAATTTATCACAGGACGAAACTCACTACCTTGGACTACTTTTTGCAGTCATGGCTCTTGGCTGCATGTACAACAACCTTGATGATGAATCAGGGGCCGACGCGTTTAGAGAGGCCACTGATGAAGGGTGAGTAAATGGTGAACGAAACGGTTTCAATCCGCGATGCTAATTCGATACCAGTATTAAATACTATAACAACGCCCGCGCACTTCTGCAGGATGTGACGGAATGCCGCGATCTCACCTCACTGCAGGCTCTACTATTTATTATTCTCTTTTTACAAGCCACCTCGAACCTGAGTGGTTGCTATTCATTTGTTGGCATCGCCCTTCGCTCCGCTTTAAGAATAGGTCTTCATCGGCATTTGCAGCACGAAAAGCTCGACACAATCGAGGAAGAAATCCGAAAGCGCGTTTTCTATGTGATTCGACAGATGGATATTTATGTTTCAACTTTGCTTGGTTTCCCCCTGATGCTCCACATCGACGACATCGACCAGCCCTTCCCCGTCGAGGTGGACGACGAATTCATTACACCAAACGGCATCCTTCAGCCACCGCCCGGCACCTCGTCTTTCTTTGAGGCATTCAACGCCCACTCACAGCTCATGGAGATTTTGGCCAAGATCACCAAATATGTATATCCTATGAAGGGATTGGGCCAGAGCGTCATGAAGGACAACAAACCCACATCAACGTACCTCATCAGCTACGGTAGAATCAAGGAGATTGAGGGCGACCTGCATTCTTGGTTTGAGAAGTTGCCTCAAAACTGGCGACCGAGCGCTGATGGGCCTATTGAAGTGGTTCGGTAAGTTCACTCACGTCCATTCGCTAATGCAGCGAATATACTGACCTTGCTTGTAGCGTCCGTCATTTGCTGCGATTTGCCTACGCCCACGTCCAGCTGGTTCTGTACCGACCCTTCCTTCATTACGTATCCCCTCGTCTCAGCCAAGGTACCAAGGTCGATGAGTTGTCGTATGCATGTGCAGCGGCCGCGATTAGCGTGTCGCGCAACATCGTTCACATTGGCCTTGAAATCCGTAAACAGCGTGTTCTGAGCGGTCCTTACTGGTTCATGCTTTACACAGAGTTTTTCGCAGTCCTTTCGCTCGTCTTTTATGCTATCGAAAACCCCGAGAAGCCTGGCTCTAGCGAGGTGTTGGCCGATGCTCGTGCTGGTCGACAGATGATTGCTGCGCTTGCAGACAAGAGTACATCGGCGGAACGAGTCTCGAGCGTTCTCAATGTATGTAACCCACCCAACAGCTGTTCACCAGGCACTAACCCAAAGTTGCAGGTTCTGTTTGATCAGCTACCAGACCAGCTTGACCCTGCCCAGATGCGTGCTATGCCGTCAAGAAAGCGGTCTGCACCCATGGGCAGGCCGTCCTCTGTATCATCCCAGCAGACGACAATCCCCCCAAGCATCTCGTCGAGGCAGACTTCCGACTTCGCACGCAGCAGCCAGATCACCACTACCAGCTACGCAACCAGCTTCACACCCAGCACCATGGAGCAGATGCCAGTCAACGCAGGCGTTGGGTTCCAAGACGGCGGATTTTCGTCAGCATTTAACGACTTCATGTCACTAGATATGCAGGCCCGAGATACCCCCGACTCCGCGAGCACGGCAACCAGCTCGCAACGCAACCCGTACGCCGGCCAGCCATTGGGCATCCACAACCCCGTGAACAAGCTCGACTCGCTCATGTTCCCATCCGAGGACCCGTTCGCGTACCCTAACCAGCCCATGATGGAGCTTGGATTCCCCAGCAAAGCCGACCCACCAACCAGCATGTCGGAAAACAACCAAGACATGCAGCTGTTCCTGACGGGCACATTCGATGATGTGGAGAGCCAAATTTTCGGTCAGCCCCCACCGTACATGATGCACCAGGGCCAGCCGATGATGAACCTGTCGAATCAAATGTACGACCCCAGCAACATGATGGGTCTGCAGTCGTCGAGTCACTCAATAGTGTCGTCGGCATCGACGCACTCGCAACCGTCGAGACATGGCCAGCCTCAAGCGCAGCTACACCGATCACAGCACCAAGGCCAGCATCAGGGACAGCACTCGCACATGATGGCCAACAGGCGGGCACATACGCAGCGAGCTCAGGAGAGGCAGATTCAGCAAATGTTTACGGAGCAAGGTATGCAAGCGGACTGGGGGAGTTTCTTTGGTTCAGGACGGGGTGGATTTCAAGGCATGTAACGGTCGCTTCATTGATACCCATTTTACGACTCGGGAGGCGTGCAGGTGCCGGAAGCTTTTGCAAGTGGCTTAAAGAGACAGCTGAATGGGAGAGATGCCACTGATGCAAGGTCACAAAACGGGCGGCATTGCTTAGAGGGATACTGGCAAATAGACGGAGCAAGCTGTGTGATTTTATTTTCTTGACTAGTGTATATATGAGGGAAGCGGGACTGTTTCTTGGGAATGATGATGATCTGGGCAGTGGAGGAGGGGAAGGGGAGCAGCGGTGAATTGGAGAGAATTCACGAAGCTTTTTTGTTTTGTTTTGGATACCTCTTGGGTTGGAACCAAGGTGTCGATGAGCTATCGATGCACACACATATGTAATGAATAAGACAGCCGTTGCCGATGCTGTAAAAAACATGATGCAAGGATTCAGAGTGATGACAGTTGTCTTTCAAAGTTCGTTGTGTTTCCCCGTGTGTACCGGCTGTGTCACTCGATATACCTACAATTCCTACCTGCCTTGGAATATGTGGAAGAAGCCAAAGCATGATTGACTTTGGATCGAGCTGCCTAGAGCCAAGTTTATTCCTTTATTGCTTATGACGTTATTCTAATGCTTCTTTTTTATTTTCTTTTAGCAGGGCTCTGCTCTGGCTCGAGGTTTGCGCCATGTCGTGGGAGCTGGCAACCCCGCCTGGCTTTCTGGCCGCCACTTTGCAAGGCGGCGCCAAGGCCAGCCATGGGGGCAGCGTGGCAACAAGGTGACGGAACTAGCGCTGTCTTGGTTGGCAGAATGGAGCAATTCGTAGCTCACTTGTCATCCCTTGTCTTGCTTGGGGCAAGAGGCGGGCGAGTCAGGAGTCCCAAACGTCATTCCCCTCGTCTGCTTTAGGCTACCGGGGGGGGGGGGACAGCGCACGGTGCGTGTACCCAGTGTCAAAAGGTGGAGGCCGATTCGGCACCGGCGAGCACGAAGGTGACGGCGACGGCGAGAGAGGCACAGTGCGTCTCGGTCATGTTTTTGGCACGGAGGTTACGTTGCTTGCCGTCAAGCTTGGGTTCACGTTGGCGCTCCGAAATGGGGAGGGGGCTTGGTCAGAGTTGATGGCCTGCGAATCTTATTGGTTATTGGGGAGGGGGGAGGCGGACGGAGAGATGCGCGACCTGCTGGTCTCGGTCGTTCCTTCCCCCCCCTTTGTTTCTTTTTTCCCACTTTGTGCTAATGTTTTAGAATGGACGAGGGGAAGGAGCTATTTGTGTGTTGGGGGAGAAGCACTGTCATGTGCGTGTGGGTGGCTGAGCGTGGGTGTGAATACGTCTACGTGCCATTTTGATTGAGCCTTCTCCAGGGGGAGGGGGACATGCAATGTGTTGGTCCTGTCGTATTGATTGCGGTCCCTGATCTTGTGAAAAGGAAAAGAGAAGAAAAAAAAAAAACTGTGGAGAGGAACAAGGGGAGGGGAGCAATTGCCGGCCGTCCGCTCATCGTGTGAGTGGGCACGGGTTGGGTGCAGCAAGCTGGAGCTGTCTTGGGTCGTCTGCAGGTTTTATCACAGTTGACGGATCCGAGATGCAGCTCGCATGTTGCAGCGTGATAGCCAGACGCAGCCCTGTCGCATTGCAGCAGAAGCAGAGCAGGCAGGCCGTGTGGGCTGCGGAGCTGGAGGGGCGGGCGGGCGGTCGTCGTCGTCGGTCATTGTGCAACTTGTTGCGGGGGCGGCGGCGGCGGTGATAACACGGCCGTGCTGTCCCCAGTCGCGGTTTTGTGCGCTGTTTTGCGCTACCCGCCTAATTCGCTGCTGCTGCTGCTGCTACTGCTGCATGTCATACAATGCGACTTTGCCATAACCGAGCTGTTCCATCTGCTGCATCTCGCATTCCTGAACGGCCATGGCCCGATGTGACTTGCCGCGAGCAGGTGAGAAAACGAAGCGGATGAAGGAATCCGCCGCGTACAAGACAAGGGTCGATGATACAACCAAACATCACGATTGACAAACAAGTACAATACAATACAACCCTTGAATGATTGTGACTTGGACACTTTGCTGCTGGAGTCCCTTGCAAAAAGCATCCCAGCTGTAACATTTTTTGCTAAGATAAATAAAAAGAATACACCCCAGTGAGCATGATTTGATAACCAAGATCTGTTGAAATTTTCTTTTCTTCTTTTATTTCAGAGATTGTACTTGGTGTTGGATAGGATTACTGTTGCGCAGTGACCATGGCAGAACAATAACTTGGTTACAATCATTCAAGGGTTGGATTGTACGTGGAATTATTATACTCGTCAATATGATTTGTCCTTGCTTCAACAGTATTGGCCGCATTTTTTATTTCATTATCATTTGATTGAAATCTAGCATCGTTTTGTCCCTCGTTACTTGGTAAAGTTGGTATGGCTTGATGTTTGTTTAGGCAAACGGCGGCTCACCCATGCACGGCAGAGAGGACCCGTGTGAAGGCAGCGCATCTGACCAGGTTGAGAATTTGCCTCGCATCACATCATACATACATACGTGTATATATGGTTTTTGGGAAATCCTGCACGAGTCAATCAATGCATCATGCTCACAAGCAAACGAGCTGGTGCTCGTCCCGTTTCTGCGCCTCTGCTGGCTTCTAGATTAGCAATGTTCCGCTATTTAAGCTCAGGTAAGCAGAATTGGCCCGCTCCAGCTTAGCCTAGCCTGCGATAAGCAAAGGTTTGCGGTTGGGGGAAACTGGCCCAAATCGGCACGCGCTACCGAGGCCAGAGCCAGCCTCCACACTCAACCTCTCGCACCTCCGACTCATTCAGTCGACTCGACCCGCCGGCACCTCTTCACCAGCATCGCCAAGTCCGAACTCATCAAAGACTATAAGAGGATATGGCTTCCGAAGTGCCCAAGCCCATTTGGCCCTCGGGTATATGTGGCGAGGGGAGGAGAATGACGCCCCCAGCCTCCCGAATCCCGGCTCCTCCAGCCCCAGCTGCTGCCCCGGCCACATCGTCGTCATCATCATCCTCGCCATCACCAGCACCCCGAGCAGCAGCAGCATCCAAGACCAAGACCAAGCCCAAGGCGCCCGCCCCGCGACGGTCCAGCGGACTCGACTTTGAGCTCGTCCTCGAGGATGAGTTTGATGCCCTGTGAGAGCTGCCCTGCTGGCTGGCCCAAATATCAGACAGTCAAGACAAGACAGTCGGGACCTGAGCTAACATGTGTGACGTAGTTGCATCGAGGTTAAGAATGCTGAAGGTAAAAGCACCACCAGCGCCCGCAACAGATATCCCGGTAAGTAATCGCGAGACACAATTGATGAAACAATCTCATTGTTCGTGTCAATTGAGACCATTGTCCCTTGCTGACCCTTCCCCAGCCAAGCTCCATGCTCGCAAGGTAGCTGCCGAGCTCGGCGTCACTGATGGCCTCATCTACCTTCCTGGTGAGCCAACCAGGCTCTATGAGGACTCTGACCAGTCGCCCCCATTTAAGCAGCGGAGATAGTATGTCGTCTGTCCATCTTATTCATGCGCCGCTGTTGTCTAACATGTTCCAGTTTCTACTACCTGAGCGGTGCCGACTTCCCAGACTGCGCCGTCACCTATGAGATTGCTAGTGATCGCCTCACCCTCTGGATCCCTTATGTTGAGCCTCGCCAAGTTCTCTGGGTTGGAGCTACCCCAAATGCTGTCGAGGCCATGCGCAAGTATGATGTGGATGATGTTCGCTACACGGCCCAGCTTCCCAAGTTCCTTCACGGCCAGCTTCGTCCCGCCACCACTCTCTACATTCTTCACCCTGACCAGGCCCCCAAGCTGGCTGATCGACCCCGTGGTCAGACACACATCAACTACTCCAAGCTGCGCCCGGCCATGGATCAGGCTCGCGTCATCAAGACTGATTATGAGGTTGCCCTTATTCGTCGTGCCGTCAACATCTCGGCTGCAGCTCACCGCGCCGTCGCTGAGCGCTTGTTGACCATGCGTGGTGAACAGGATATCGAAGCCGTCTTCCTGGCCGAGTGTACATCTCGCGGCGCTCACATCCAGGCATATCCTGTCATTGCTGGCGCTGGTGTCAACGCATCCACCCTTCACTACGAAGCAAACAACCAGCCCCTTGCTGGTAAGCAGGTGGTTGTCTTGGACGCGGGCTGCGAGTACTCGTGTTATGCTAGCGACATCACTCGTACCCTGCCCATCTCAGGCACATTTTCGAAGGAAGCCGCCGAAATCTATGCCGCCGTCCAGCGCATGCAGGAAGAGTGTATTTCCCGTGTCCGTCCCGGTTGCGTCTACTACTCCCTGCACCTCCTTGCCGCTGACGTGGCCACCCGTGAGCTGATCAAGCTGGGTATTCTTCGTGGAAGCTTCGCTGAGCTGCAGAAGGCTGGTACTGTTGCTGCCTTCTTCCCTCACGGCCTCGGTCACCACGTCGGCTTGGAGGTACACGATGTTAGCGGCGCAGACCGTTTGCTGATGCGCGAGACTTTCCATATCGAAGGTGGAAAGCGTGAAATGGTGACGCCCGCGACATTACACAGTCTGCGACGTATTGCTTCGGCGCCCCCGCCTTACCATGGGCGACAAACTCTCCAGCCAAACATGATTGTCACTATCGAGCCTGGAATGTAAGCCATCACCAATCCCCTTACACGTAAATCCCTGTTGTACGGCTCTTACTGATCTGATATAGTTACTTCTGCCGTCCGTATATTGAGGGTTACTTCCTCAACAATGCTGAGCACGCAAAGTTTTTTGACCGCAAGGTGCTCGAAACTTACTATGATGTCGGCGGCGTGCGCATTGAAGACGATATCCTAGTCACTGAGAAGGGCTATGAGATCCTCTCGGCTGCAGCACCCAAGGGCGATGAGCTCTTGGATGTGGTTAACGGTAGCTTCGAGAAGATCTGATGTAAGATATTGAGACTATTCTCTATTGAATTAAGTGATGATATAGATGGGTGTCTGACTAGAGTACCGGATTTTATGAGAGGAGCGGATTTGGATTTCACTTTTTCTTTCTTTGTTACCACAGGACACACTAGAATGATAACCACGTTGGAATTTACATATGAAATGGGTAATTTTATTTAAACAACTACAACCCGAACGCTTGACTTTTAGATGACTCAAAATTGGATTCATGAGGTTTTGACATTCTTGACCTGCACCATGTACACCTCCATGACAGCAGGCTAATGATACATATAAAATGATGAACCGAGTCAATTAACATAATTTATGAGGAAGTCATGGCCTTTGTCAATGAAGAGAGTGACCTAGTAACACCACTTAATGCAGTCACCGCTTTTTTGAAACCATATCTGAACCAGCATCCCAATGGCGAGTAGCCAGTTGCGGAGACATGTACAATTCATCCTTTTACAACTGGCCGGGGACAATCCGCTTGAGAGAGAGAGAGAGAGAGAGAAAGAGAGAGAGAGAGAAAGAGAGAGAGTAGATAGGCTCATAAATGGCAGTGATTGGTGAAGACTTAACGTTTACGCGGATACAGAAGCCCTGGTTCCAGAGTTTTGCTACTCGTTCAAGTCACTTGGTCGAAATATCCAATCAGTGCCATGCCCAATGGTGAAACAATCGACTACGAGCAAGGGGGGGAATGTGTTATGAGCATCCTCCAAGGGTCAGAAGCATGGCCCTTCATCCGAATAAGAAAAAAAAAAAGTCATGGATTGATTCAATGAAGTTGAGGCAGCCAAGACTGCCGCGTCCGTATTCAACGGCCTGTTCCTCGCCTACGGCTAAACAAGCTCCGACATACATCCATACACAAACGCGCACACATATACATGTGTAATTCTGTTTCATCCGGCTGATGAAAACAGCTGACTACAGCTAGATATCACTGGAGCGAGCGCTTTCCGGCGTGGAAATTCACCAGAGCAAGGGCATGGGTGGGTAGAATGGGGCCATTTGATGCCGTCTGGTTATTTCACGACGAGGAAAAAAAATCCCCGAGCAGGAGAAAGTTGACCATTTGATAGAAGATTTCATCACGATGGAATGTATACGCCTTCCTTGAACGGTGACATTGGCTTCTGATTTGAGACTCGTTTCTTCGTTTTGCATTTACGTTCGCAATAAAGACTGCGCCGCTCTTGGAATTCTTCATTTACGAAACATGATGAGGTGGGAAGATAATCATAGTCATTGCTATCCAAGAAAAATAAACAACAAGCATCTTTCTAGTCATGTGCATCGTGCGTGCAATATACAAGAGGGCGGCTGGCATAAATGGCAGTGAACACCACGGCAGGGCCGCAAATCATTCCGCTAGTAAACACACTGAGAGGCCCGCAGTGCTCCTGCAGCCCATACCAAGCCAGCGACTCTTCC
>NAJI01000195.1:0-169924 GCA_002179835.1 Calonectria leucothoes
TAAATATCTATTTAATTAAACTAGATATAATACTTCTTTATAACTTATATTTATATTATTTATTTATATTTAATATACCTAGCCTTTCTATTAATAAATAAACCCTTTGCTTTAATTGGTTTATTATAGTTAGAAATTGACCGGAATGTTATAGATTATATTATTATTTTTAATTAATTTAATAAAAATAAATAAAAGTAATTTATATTTAATTAAATTAAAAAACTTCTTAAGTAAAATATTTTTAAATTTATTTATTTATTTAATCTTTTTTTAAATTATAAATCCTTATTAATTAAATAAATTAATTACTATAAATATAATAAGTATAGAAAGATTATTAAATATAAGTTTAGATTAATTACTAATAATTATAAATAATAATATAATATTAATTATCTAAAAATCTTTTTAAATATTATTAAATTTATCTTTTAGAGAATATTCTTTATATATATTATATAATATAATAAATTTATCCTTTAAATAAATATTATAATTATTTATTTAAATAATAAATTAAAGGAGATTATATTTATAAAATAATTCCCTTTTTTCTATAAGTTTATAACTTATCCTAAGTATAAATATTAAATAAAAGAGCTAAACTAAACCTCTTAGTCTATTATATAATTTATTATAATACTTTATAGTTTAAAATAAAAGAAAAGAAAATAATAATATTACTTTAAAAATATACTTTTTATACTTAAGTTTATTAATCTTAAGTTAGATATTATAATTTATACTAAGGACTTTAATAATATTATAATTATTATTTATATTAATAATCTTCTTATTATTTCTAATAATAATAAAGAAAATATTATAATTATAAATAATATAAAATAATAAATTAATATTTAATATTTTAGCTTTTTATTTTATTTTCTTAGAATAATAATCTATAAGATTAATATAGGTATTATATTTATATAAAAGTCCTATATTAAAAATATTATTAAAGATATTAATCTTAATAATATAAATCCAAAGCTAATCTTTATAATAGCTAATTAATATTTTAATATTAAGAAAAATAATAATATATTTATTAATAAATATAAAAATAAATATATATGATTAATTAATAAGATTAATTATTTAATAATTTAAATATATTCTAATATTATCTTTATAAATATATTTTGGATATAATATATAATTAATTTTTTTATATTATATATAAAAAATATAAAAGATTTAATTAAGTATATTAAAGAAATTACTAATCTAGGTATTTATTATAGTAAGCTAAGTAAATAAAAATATAATAATATTTATAATCTTTATAGATATTATAATTTAGATTATATTAATTATATAAATATTATTTACTTAATAATTTTATATATATTTATAATAAATAATAATTTTATTTTTTAGGTAAATAAATATTAAAAAATTATTATTAAATTAATAATTAAAGCTAAATATTATATTATATTAATAACTATTTATAAAGTAATTTAGATTTATAATTTTCTAAAAAAATTAAATATTTTAATTATTAATTTAATTATAATATTTACTAATAATTAGAATATTAAAAAGCTAAATATTAATTTTAAATTTTATATTTATATTAAGTATATTTATATAAGATATTATTATATTAAAAAAAATATATAAAAATAATATAATTAATTTTTAATAAATTTTAATTAATTAAATAATTATTAATAAGCTTATTAAGCTATTAAAATATATTAAATATAAATAATTTATAAATATATTAAATATAAATAATTTATAAATATATTAAATATAAAGCCTATTAAATTCTAAAGTAATATTTACCCTAAGACTTAAAGAAAAATATTAAATATTATATAATATACTAAGCCCTAAGATAATTAAAATATTATTATATTATATATTTAAGGGGGTATTTACTTTTTATTAATTATAACTACTTTTTTTTTTCTTTATTAAATAAATTATATTTATTTAGGCCATTAAGGCTCTAGGATTATTTAATTATTTCCCTCTAATATGCCTTAGTGTCCCTGTTTAACAATTTGAGCTGCCTACCCGGTAGTCAGAAACAACATAGCAGTCTACATTCAGGGTTAGGGTTGATATTTATTTGCAAGTGAGACTTTCCAAGCTAGCTGACGACCAAGACAATTCCTAGTTCGGCACAATTCTAAACCTAATGCGTCTCGAATTAACCTCACGCAGGTTGGCTATTCCAATGAGGATGTGGTTCTGTGAAGGTTCGCCGGCAGACAAATCACCCAGCTTGATTCTACGCTTACATGACAAGAGGCGTGGTTAATCGGCTTCTCAGGCTCCACAGTCACTTCACATTAGCGTTTTAAGGGCCGGTATGCAAAAAATGGAGGTGTCTCACAATAAAAACAAGATATTTATGTAAGGGAAAAGAACATCTTGTTTTATAGGCATAAAATAGACCATGATGTAGTTGTGACTCTCAGTCGGGGACCGAGCGACCTGGTCTTACATCTATGACTTCAGATACGTGCGCAATCTTCCCCCACAGCGAGACGCAAGCGTAGCGTATATTCCTCCACAATGGACTCCAGCAAGCCTAGAATAACCTTTTACGACATCATCCTCGATCCAGCGGCCTACCCCTCGTCTCCGAACCCTTGGAAAACGCGGTATGTAATCGCTGGCACGCTGTTACTTTGCCATCGTCTCCAGCTAACATGGCCCCGAAAGCTATGCGCTCAACTTTGCCAAGGTCTCGTACAACACGACATGGGTTCCTCTTCAGGACGTAACGAAGGCGCGCAATGCACTCAGTCTCCCGGCTAACCAAAAGCATCCCAACGGGGCCGATTTCCCCACGCTGCCCATCATTCGCGACCCGCTTGCTTCTCCCGAAAAGGGAGAGGTGCTGGTGGGCGACACGTTAGAGATCGCGCTATTTCTGAATGAGAGATACCTCTCCTCTAACCCCGAGCTGGGCCAGCTCTTCCCGCCCAAGACTGTGGCGCTGCATCGTGCCTTCAACGTTCAAGTCGATCATATATTCACCGTGTACGGTGCCCCACTCGCAGGGTTTTACATGCCTTTTGACCCAAGCATCGCCGAGTCAGACAAGAAGGCCTTCATGTCCCGCATTCTGGGAAACATGGAGTGGGCGGATATTGAAATGCCACAGGGGTCCGAGATTCGAAACAAAATGCTGAAGGATTTTGAGGATGCCTTGGATACAAAATTGGCCCGTAGCTTCCCTGGAGACGGCCCATTTATGGACGGAAGCGACAGGCCAATGTACGCAGACTTCATCGTCGGCGGGTGGCTGCAGTACATGAGGGTTTGTCTGCCTGAGTGGAAGGATCTGAGGGACAAGTGGTCTGGAGGAAAATGGGGGAAGCTCTCCAGTGCACTAAACGAGTGGGCAAGCGTCGATGGACGAGAGGGCGTGGTTCCGCCTATGTGATTGTTCTACCCAAGGTTCGGTTAAATAGTAGAAGCAGTACCTTGACTCCCATGTACCTGTTGTAGGATTATTCTAATATCGAACGCTATATCCCCTCATACAATTGACCGTCACTAGATCTCATTTAAACATTAAAATGGAAAATTGCCCAGTTCTGATAAACTGGCAAAGGAGCACAGTGCTGTTTAATTTTTTTGAACCTGGACTCTCGACGCTATTAATTCTTCATTCTCTCGGCGTGGCAGCCTCGACATCCACTCCTGGCGAATCCATCCTTCTTCTAACCGCCCGATGAAGGGGCTGCAGGAATCTGGTGCCCAGGCCTTCCGACAATTGGGCATTTGCTGGACTCGAAGAAGGAGTCGCCCAGTTGATATTAGTAAATAGCGTAGACCCTTCTCGATGAAAATGGTTTTCCCGATCGGCCATATCAGCCGACCTTTCGATAGGACCCGTAAAGTCCTTATGCTTAGGCTGTATTGCTGAAGGAAGACTCGAATTCATTGTGGGCGAGAAATATTCCCTAAACGATGAATATTCTGAAGTGTCGCTTTCGTCATCTTTCATGCCTAGCTCGTTGCTGTCCTCGATCCCAAAGTCATCGCTTTCAAACTCATCTCCGCTAAAGTCATGCAAGCTGAAGTCATCGATATCCGAGTCCTCCACCTCTGCGACTTTGGAATTCGAGCCATCTTTCCGCCTTGGCCTCTTTGAATCAAACCAAGCTCGCCAGGACTCAAAGGTCTCTCTAATCCTATTAGTAGCCAATGAGAGACATATCAGTGGGATTGACAAAGCCGCCGACATTCCAACTGGTATATCACGGTTAATAATAGAGCACGGGAATCCGGGGTACACGTGGCAACGTACTAAGATACAACAATACTTTACCCAAAGGCCAGGATATATCTCCGGATTTTGACTCTGTGGGAAAAGAATTGACGGGTAAGTCGAAAAAAGTGACAATGAATGAGAGAGGAAGCTAAGTTGTGTGTCAGAACGAAGTTTGGCACCAAAGCAACTATTGAAGAAGAGGATAAAAACATACAAAGATGATTGTAACGAGAGTGAAAACGCAAATAACCTATTTGAGAGTCAGCAGCATCCCAGAAGGAGTATGATAGCTTGTAGCCATCTATGAACTGTATTACATTTCCCTGCTTTTGGGTTTCTTGAGATGCATGTCGGGAGATTCGCGCTTCCCAAGCATTTACATGCATTTGCTTAAGATCCAAAAGATGGTTGAGCTGCTCCAAAGAAAGAAGATTCCAATAGTTAGCAATATACAGAAAAACTCGCACTTGGCTAGCGGCTTACAGATTCTTGAACGGTCTTGGCATTGGACATCATATGTCTCACGATTTCAATATTCTTGACAATAATCTCCTCCGTCTCGGCCATAAGCAGATGGTCTTGGAGCACAATGTGAGCCTTGCCAGATGCATTCGCTTGGCCGCCCTGGTCGCTAAAACCAACGTGTTTGTCAGAGACACTGGTTTTGCCATATCTGCCATCTGCTGTGCCATGCTTCAGGCCGCCTTTCCTCTGGTAAAGCTGAGAGAGACTTCGTAAAACCTCTTGCTGCTGCATGAGGACCGTCTTAACGATTGTCAATTCGTCCTGGATATCCATTATTGTGACAAGCAGCTTGGTCTCCTTGTGAAGTCGAAAGAGCTCCTCAATATCAGCCGACTTTGGCTTGGAGCTCGTCTTGGTCTCAAGGCGGTGAACATTATCGTTGAACTTTTTGAACTGCCTGGCTTGTCCCTCCGCCTAGAAGGAGTCAATTAACCATTGGTAAAACTTGTCGGGAAAAGGCAGACTCACTACACGATTGATAGATGAGTTGAACCCCTCTGGGAACTTGAACTGGAGAGGGCCTTTTCTCTTGAAAAAGTCAACGCAATTCCTCAGAATGAAGTGAATCAATTCTTCAGTGGATAAGATGGGATTTTGCGACCGGTCCATAAGCTGAGAAGTTAATACGTGACTGAGATTGTAGTCTTCATTTGCCTTCCACGTGTTGGGGAAGCACGTAATAACCGTTCCTGACGTAAAATATTTGTTAGTTCAAACTGTTCCGTGCAATAAAGGACCATATTTAATAACCGTCATGTAGTGCCCAAAGCCAAAGCTGGTCGACCATTAAAATCGGGGCCTCGTCTTTCTTATCGCGTCGGGCCCATCGCAAGGCAACCTGGTCTGAATCGCGGTCCTCTGTCGACCTGAGCATGTAATATGAAAACTGATCCAGAGTTTTCCGACAATGGAGGGGTCTTTCGTTTTTGAGATACGCATGCAGAGCCCTTGGTGTCTCTTCAGTTGGCAAGTAATTAGGCCGTTTAGATTTACGCAGATCATTGAGGGTGCTGCTGAGCCACTTTCGATGTTCATGTTTCTCAAAGGCCAAGATTGGCATCTGTATCTATAAGTTCACGGATGTTCTAGATCCAAATCCAATTCAACGCCTACTCACAAAAATGACAATAGCATCCGCGGTTTCTACCCCCTGGGAGGTAATTGACGCAGGAACGGTGGTTAAAGAAGGGAGATCGGAGTTCAAATTCGAATCCACTACCTCCCTGCTGGCAGGAGATGTTTGATCAGACTGTTGCTTCGCCTCATTTGCGGGCATGATGGTCTAAAATATTTTGAATTAGCTTACTCGGAGAAGCAGAGTACGCAAAGCACCACGCACATGTTGGTATCTCTCAGCCTGTGCAATCATACAGCGATCTATCAGTTTTCCACCTAGCCTTCAGTTAGCGGGGCGTGATTTGATATACGTCTAGCCGTCATTGAATTTCCCCACCTTGGTGCCGTTGGTCATCCATTGACCTGTCGATTATATTCATTTTGATAAAAAAGTCCTTTGTACCGATTAGTCGTCAACTCCACATGGTAAAGTGGTGTTTGTCAAGGTTTCATACATGCATCCATTGTTCCTAAGACCGTGGTTAACAAAATGGTGTTTCTCTTCCATCGTCGCTCGAAGCTTACGTTGTTTGCGGGAATATGAATCCAACGGCAGTGGCTCTCGTTGTCCTTATCGTCAATATCTCTCATGCGCGCCAGGATCTGGTTTAAATTATCTCCCTTGTCGTAAATGAGTTGTTGTATACTGGCTGTTGATTCTTTGCGAGAATACTCAGCCTTGCCATTGCCATCTGTCTTTTTAAAGAACTCCGCCAAGTACGCTTCCGAAGTATAGCAAACGTCAAGCTGCTTTTCGTTAGGTTCTGCCACAGCTTGCAGTTCCAATCTTGTACTCGATGAAATTGGATGAAAGTACAGTCGTTTTCTAATGTCAAAAATCCACTTGTGATCATCTTCTCGTTCATTTGCATAGTCCCAAGGCGTCCTGTATTTCTTATCTTTAGCAAGTGGGTTAGTCCGATCTTTGAGCTCTTTGATCACTTTAGTCAAGTGGTTCTTATACTCGTTGTAAGATAGGTCGCTGGGGTCAAGAGACACTACACGCTCGATTGCAAGATGAAGGGGCGTTTTCCCTTCTTCGTCCTGGCGGCTAGCATTTGCGTTGCCTTGATTAAGCAAACGGGTGACCGCCGCATGATTTGCGGCGGCGGCGGCTACGTGCAATGGAGTCCAGCGCCTCATATCCATGGGCTCAATCTTGTGGCAGTCTTGCTTGATGTAATCGGGAAGCCAATGCTCATGTTCCTTTCTGGCACATGCCCTCATGAATAGACAATGCTTCAACTGTTCAATCAACACTATGTATCGTTTTCCATCAGAGTTTCCGAACCGCCCCTTTCGAGTGGTCTTCTTGTCCTCGGGTAGGGAGACATCGACAATTTCAATTCCTAATTCTTTGGAGGCCTTTAGTATGTCAGATGGTTAGAATATAAAAAATAAGTTGACCTGTGTCAAACATGCCTGAATCTTTGAGTCGCCTCCTTTATACCAGAAGATGAGTGGGTTTGTCTTGTTGTGTTTGACAAGATCACTGAATTCTCTCCACAGTTCTCCCGCACCTGGTCGTTCAGAATTGTTGGTTTGCGTAAAGTACTCTTTTATCCACTTTTTACTTGACGAGGGCAACACCTGGCTGCCCGAAGGCTTCAAATATTGTAGCGGTGCATCAAGTAGAAACATCCCTGCGACGGCGTCAATACAAGGAGACAATTCGTTACTCAGCAATACCAGAGCTTTTTGCAAAATAAGGCAGCCAAAGCCACTGCCGACAAGTACAATGGGTATGCTATTGTGATCGGGATTTGTTCGTCGTTCCTTGAGGAGAGAAACCATCTGCCGCGCGGACTCGTCCAAACAGTCGGCCATTGAAGCAGTTGATCGAGAATGGTAGACACATCGAAAAACACGCGCATTGGGTATATGTCTGGAAAAGAATTGTTCATCTTGCAACCAAGAAGTCCGTCTGTCTGAAGACGCGGATCGCCTTGCCGAAGGCGACCTCGTCCTTGATCGTAGGCTTTCGGTGGCTTCATCGACCATCTGGAGTTCTATTCCCTCTGGTATTCTCGATCTCTGCATCTGGGGTTTGCTGTCGTTTCTGTTGAAGACGGACTTGGACGCGCCAACCGCTGCCTTGAATGGCTCAGCAATATTTTGGAATGCGTTTGAGTCTCTCCGACCAGACCCTGAAAAGTCGGTTACGGTCAATTTCGGCGCTGCGCTGCTATATTGGTCGATATTCTTCCCTTTGAAAGAAGCCTTGATATTGTTCAGTAGTTCAGAAGCCTTTCCATGCCTCGTCCACTTGTTTGAAGTCTCTTGCTTCGGGGCGTATAGCCATGATGATTCGAGGATTTCGTTGTATTCATGAATTGCAAATACATCGGCATTGTGCAAAACGTCATCTACCGGGCTCGAGAGGAGTTCTAGATGACAATGACCCTGTCGTTCGTTAACAAGCTATTCTCAATGCTTGGCCTTTGGACATGGGTTCTCACCTCATCAACAGCTTTTGGAAGTATTGCTTGTGCTGAATGCGCCATATTGCCATGGTCTGCCCGCAGTGTTCTTGTCGTCTCTTCGTCACCAAATCTTGAGGCAAGGGACAAGCTGCACACATCACTCGCTGGCGGTGGGCTCATTCTGCCAGTGGCCACCGATGACTTTTTGTCTCCATGCGGCTGAGGCATCTGGAAAGGCCTCCGGGATTCACCGAGACGCTCATCTGCAGGTGGACCAGAATGGTTGTCGGGTACCATGCTTGGCCTCGCGATGCGGTCTATGCGCGGTTGTGTGGGAGTCTCTTCGGGGAGCCAAGCCCTCTCCTCACTAGCCATGGCTTGTTTTCCTCCTCTCTTTGTCACAATCTTGAGGAGTTGGTTCTTCTGGCGAGCAAAAGTTCCAGCGTCAATTAGTGCTTCAAGATGAAAAGTCTCCTCGGGAACAAGCAGCGAAGAAAAACAGGATTGTGTTCTGCGGCCTGCGAATAGACAGTGGTGTGGTGGATCGACGAATGTCTCTTGGTGAATTTTAACTTGCCCAACCAGCCCCCCCTCTGCGCAAGCCTGATTCACTTGCCGCTCAACTGTTGGCCATGGCATTGCAGTTGTTTTCAGGGCTAACGCCTTCTATCATAGACATGCAGCTACCATGACTTAATTGGGCTTTCTGCGGGAGACAATGCAAGGCGGCACAGAGAGCCCACAGAAATTGAGACATAGGTGCAACACGACGCATTGCTGACGTGGCGGCCAGTCCACCATAATCCGAGGTGGACTCGAACTGTGAACTATTCAGTAGTGTCAAGCCACACTGAGGAAAGAGAGAAATGTGTGGACAATTGCCGCTGGCAGTCTATGCAATGGGAATTAGGACTGTTTGAGAGAAACTAATCCGTATTTTCTTATTTTGCGGAGCAAATATGGATCGACTACGCGCTAGGCGTTTCTATCAGCCATGTCTCTGGCCTCATCCCTTGCAGTCGGCCTTTTCTTGGAATCCGCTCGGGCCGCCGGGCGGCGGGTATGTGGCTGTTCTGTTAGTGGGCGTTATGTCTCAAATGGCTTAGTACTCGTGACCTCATTCACTGCGCCTATGATTGGCGGTGAGATCAAGTTTGATCGAGGGGGAAATATTTACCTCAAATGCCACGTGACAGTTTAGTTTCTGATTTCTGTCTTGCATCTTGATTTTGCCATACGTCTGTTCCCCTTGGTCACGGTCGCGATCCATACCGTGGCTGTCCTGGTGGTGGATGTTGTTGATGGTCCCACACGGACTGGTTACCGCAGAAACCACTTCGCGTACATTCAGTTCGATCCCTTCGCATTTTAATTACCGTCAGAAAGAATCTACAAAGATGCATATTTAAACAATGCGATGCGTCCCAGCTAACGCTTTGGACCGCGGCCACGGCAGTACCCGTAGCGTCGTGGGGCGGCCGGTGGGACATTTCATCCGAACTGTGGGCGGGTCAGCGTGGTTCGTCACTCGCCATCACATCCCTACCAAAAGAACACAACACTTCTTTTTTATTACAACAGTAGCACAAGACCTTGGTATCCCACACCTTTAAAGCTTTGTGCATCATAAACTTGTAGTTTTAACCAGAGAACTATCAGACCCATCTGGTGCCAAGACATAACCTGGGGAAATGCGAGATGGGAAAGTGGAAGGGAAATTGGCGCAGCTAACCTAAGCTAGAAGTTGCCGCGCTAGTCTAAGAATGTGTTTCCCTTGTCCCCGGAAATGCATCCGGGCAAGACAAGGTTAATTGAGTCAAATTGTACGACAATGTACCTTCGTAGTATCCAGTACATCTGTATCATTGCTGGGGTAATACTTGATTTCGGTATCAGAAAGCATCTAATGTGGTAAAGGATCCGCTGCACGCTGCGGAACCCTGGCTCAACGATCGCTCCTCGCCTGTGATTTTACGGTGGTGTCCAAGCGAGGCGAGCAACGCCAAGATTCGGATGCTATGCTACCGCTTCTTCAACAGGCAAAGCACCGATTGTCGTTTTCATATTTACTCTTTTAATCCAGACAGCTTCTCTTCCAGGAATGGCACAATGAGCCATTGGCAGAAGTTCCAACTCAATAATCACTGTGAAACGAGATTCCTTCCGACAATTGCCAAGAATAATATAGCACAGCAAGTTCATTGATCTCCGTACTGATTTAGGTCAAAGGGCTGCGCCAGGTTACTGCGAGCACAGAAATGCCAAGTCAATATCGCATTTTAATTTGAGACGCCATTTAGGTGCTGTCGGCAAGCGCGATGCCGTCTGCCCGCCTATCCGTCTATCCGTAGAGCCGTCGAGCTACCCTGCGGCATTTTCAGAACTTTGGATTGCCACGCATGTTTGTCACATTAGAAGGAATGATTCTTTGTGTCTTTTACCAATGTTGTTTCCCAATGCCACCCCACCAGGATACATCATCAGATTCTGCGATTCTTGACAACACAATATGCTTGTTGATGTAGGCAATTCTTAAAAAAAACTGTCGAAAAGAAAAACCATTCCGAAATGGCTAAAACAACATTCGCGATTTCATAGTCTTGCCGTTGCGCAGTCAACCCATCTTGGATCTAAGCCGCTGCGCGACTAGTAAAAGTGAAGGTCTATCACTTCTTTGCCTGGCTGTCGTATTCATAGGTGCTGGTTCGCTGCCTCAGATTTCCAGCCTCGTCGTGATTTTCATCCCATTCTGCCAGATTCTCATTTTTAACCTTGACTAGGCGATGGGTATTTGCTCCCCCATCCTCCACCACGAGAAGTTCAGATCGAATTTCGTATCCGCCGAGTTTTGGTAAAACATAAATCCAGGCTACGTAGTACACGCCGCATAAAATGATGCTGAGTTAAAATGTTAGTTCCGGTTTGGAACCATTGGTTCGATGCAACTTACATGCCAATGCCTACAACACAATATGTGGCATACCAGAAGCTCACATCGCCACCGTTGGGACCACCAGTTGGAGGCCACCATGGCATTGCCAAAATAAAGATCTGGTAAGCCAAAAAGAAAAGAACCGAGACATCCCAGGCGCGGAACTCGGAGCGACCGAATCGAGAACGCTTTCTTCGCCAGCGAACAACGTAGAGTCCAATGGTCAGGGCCACCATGAAGATGGCGGACGGGTAGCTTTGCAAATCCACAACTAGTGGGTGTTAGGTTTGTGGGATTTTATTCTATCAAAAGATTGAAACGGAAATTGAACTTTACTTACCGAACTGAAACGCATCACCTTGTGGAGGCGCAACAATCATGATGAATGTCATGAGCCAGTTGATGAGACAGGGTCCCAAAGGTGTTCCGAAAGGCTTTGTCGAGGCCCAAAAACGAGGGTAGGGCAAGACTCCTTGTCTTTGTTTCGGTTAGCATCAGCTTTCATTTTTGAAGGGCTATCAGTGCATACCGTCCAATTTCCCGAATCATTCGCGATTGACCAATTAGTGTAGCTAAAAGGTTACCAAATGCGGATAGCATAACACAGAAGTTCAGGGCAACAGTGGCGTGCTTATTTCGGAACAGCCTCTGAAAGAATAGAGTGGCCGCGGTCTGGCTAGCAGTTGCGAATTCAGCCTTTGCGACAACGGCAAAGTATGCGATATTCACAAGCTGATAGAGAACCGCGACAATGACGAGAGCTATGCTGGTGTTCTTCTTGAGAGTTGGAATGGGGTTCTGGATCTCGTTGACCATGTTAAAGGCGTTATTGTAGCCTCCGTAGGCAAATTGCACGCTCACAAGCGCATTCGCGAAGTCGTAACCGTTGGGTATGTTTCCAGAAAAGGCGTTTTTAAAATTGGTCGTGGGGTTCGTGATGTGGTGCACGTTTCCACCCAACACAACAAGGCCGGCAATGCTGATGCTGAAGAGCAAGTCAGTGAGTATTACCATAATAACCCGGTGCACATACAAAATAAGCACAATAAGCTTCAGAACGCCGATGATATTTGATACACGGTATGCCCATTTATTGTTTGCGATGGCACAAATGATGGCAATCGTGTAAGCGGCTACTGCGACGCCCCTCTCTTGCCACTCCGAAGGGTCTCGGTTTCCGATTTTCCAGGCATATTCCGAGAACACTAAATCGTTATTACTAAGACTTCATATAAAAGTCCCAGTAGACTCACCAATGGCATTGCTGCTACCAAAGTTCAAGATGACCGACTGCACGGCAAATGCAATTGGAAATAGATACTTGGGCCTGGGGTAGGCTTGCTCCAGGTACACGACATCGGAACCACTTCGACTGGGGAAATAACTGGCAAATTCCAAGTAGACGCTGATACCGGTTGCCGCCATGAGGAATCCGATAAACCAAAAGATGAGGGACAAGCCGATGGACCCGGTTCGAGTCAGAATATTTGCAGCTGAATAAATTAGAAACGAGCAACGCTTGCGACTTGGAATACGTACGCGTTGAGAAGATACCAGTCCCAATCAACATGTTGATGTTGACGAAGATGACAGTGAACCAACCGACATGATAGCCCAGAGGGGAGTTGGTTTCCACGGGCGCACCAACCGCCTCTTGATATGCAGCCTTGGAACCATTTCCGGCTTGCGTGCGAGTATATGCAAAGTCTCCATCGTGGATGATTGATGGCTCAGAGGACTCGCTGGCTTCCGCATCGACTTGCACAGAACTATTGGACTTTCCGTCGCCCTTTAGAAAACTCGTGACAGCCATGCTTTCTCTATCCACAGCGAGAAAGGCAGATCGGACGAAGTAACCATTTAGTGATTAATGGTCCTCGCTGAGTTGGTCATGCCAGGACTATATGTATTTCAGGTAAGAGCAAAGGGTAGGACCGGGCAGTTTACATAAGGTAACTCGGAAAATAGATTGGTCTCCCAAACACGAGACTGGTGCAGCATCCACACGTCGCAAATGTGGCTCTTCATGGTGCAATGGTCCCCTCGGCAGCCTGATGGTCCAGTTGGTCCCTTGGTTCGCGATGAACGGCAATGAGATCCGAGGGGCGCGTACTACCCAGACCCACAAAGTCAGCTCATTCACCAACGGCGGCTATGCAAACACGGAACAAACTCTCGAGGAAGCTGAAGCCTGCAGCTTCCCGGCTTGGTGGGGAATTGAATTCACAGTATATGCCGGCGAACTAAGTAATTATCCAGCATCTCGAGGCTCAAGAGCCAAGGAAGTAAGAACAAGACGCTCGTGAGATATCGCCATCTTCAGAGTTGGCCGGTCGGCCTCAGATACTCGATCTGAGCTCGCCTAAATTTGTCTCCAGTTGGATGGGACTAGCTCCTGTTAATTGTACATAATAGCGCCAATCTCCGGGGCATATCCCATCCCACCCAAACCCGATCGTTCTCAGCTGCTTCCAGCTTATTGCGTGGGATTGTGGGGTCTATCACCTCATCCAGGCCTCGGCCCCGGCCATGACGACATCAAATCGCATTATAGCGAGATTACATTGCTGCGTCATCACAGAGACCCCATCCCTATTCCGAGGAAAAGAGATACTCAGCTAGCTAATGGGGCGGAAGGTTCATTCCGATCGGTTCATTTGCTTGCTCTTGCTGGCTAGTGGCCTGCCAATGATATGTAGGACTTTGTCATACCGCAGATATCACGAGAGTTGATCCAAAGCATTCTGCAGCAATTCCCCACACGTAGTCTGTATCGAACCAGAATTTGTCATTCGAGCATAAGCTTATCCTGTAATCGGACATTGGCAGAAGCTGAATTGCAACCGCCGCGGGTTACCTTGTCAAAGTTCCACAAAGTAAGGTGTTATGCGGAGAGTGGATGGCCAATTCAAAGATGTACGCTGGAGTCGTGACCATGGAATCCTAATATGTGGCATGTATGCACATGTGCATCCCAATGATTGCCAAATCGTGCTACATAGTGTTTGAAAGTGTAATGTGATTTGTCAAAAAAAAAACACGGACCCTACATATTTTGGAGTCAGTTGCCACGGAAAATCGTCATGCACTTTCCTTTTATGGGCCAATTTGGAGTACAGTCCGGATAAAAATTGACCAATCATATATTTGACGGCCTTCGATGAGGGTTGTTTGATATGAAAATCTTGGTAAAGGGTATATCTGATCAGCGGCGTAGTAATTTAATATCCTGTCTTACAGCCCCAGCAGAGATCAGAGAGCTTTCAGGAACTTAATAACTCTGTTGACTTCTTCATACCCCAGAAATCGTACGATCTTCTTTAAAATCGCCACAATCCATTTTACAGGTATCGTCGCGCTCTTTTTCCTCGCTCAAAAGGTCTACCACTTTACAGCGGTGGTTTGCCTAATCTTCACCATTCCAAGGCAACAACTGATGCATTGTTCTCAAACCTATTCCCACATAGCTCCACCATCACTTTGGTCGTTGCTCGGTTTGTTCAACATCAAGCTAATGGAAGAGCAGCTCCATCAGGGTGGGCCAAAGGAGGACCAACCACACATTCCCGACGGTGCTCTAGATCTTAAGGCATTCACCACGAGTAACCGCTTCACGTGCACCGATTCTTTGCATCTCGATATTGGAATAATATTAACTATGTTAGCATAACTTGATGTCCGAGGGGATTACCTGAGAAGGAGGTGGATGATGGATTCGGTCCTTGGATCAAGTGGATCATATTGGGCATTAGTAAGCTTCAGCCCAAGGTCCTCTTTGCCTCCAAAAAAGCAGACATTTGTCCTGTAGGGTCACATCTCCACGTCAGTCATGCGCAGTTGACAACATGTTACCAGGTGATTGGGTGGAAATTCCGCCGTACCGGTCATGCCCGATGGATTGGGTGATACGCTGGAATTTCCCTGTACCACTTCCAAGGCCCAGAACGTGAAACAGCTCGACGCGCGTAGCGGTTACCCACAACTCAGCTGGAATGGGAGCTGTTTCGGTGGCAACTTGGTAGTAGCTCCAACCCAGCGGATGACATCACAGGAATCGAATGCCAGTGTTGCACCATGGCTGGCCAGCACGAGCACGCCTTTTTTTTTTTTAACTCCCTGGCAGCTATCAATTCATATTTGAAGCAGGAACTGTATGGCGAACCACCGGCTACCTCGCGGGTAAGCTTCTGACGGCTTGACAGGATGCCGGCCAAGAGCTGTCACATGCGGAGTTTCGAGTCATGGCGCGACAATGATGGAGCAAAGTTTCCCCTCGCTCCGTGGCCAATTCGGCGTGAGCACCTCGCCGCCAGGCCTCCAACGCCTAGTGGGTGAATGGCATGACAAGTTAGCTAATCAAACGACAGAAGTCTGTCTCAGCTAGTGTGCATTTAGGGGTCCAAGGGGTCCAGAGGGGTCGTTCCCTGTGGAGCTGAAACCAAGCTCCACTGAGGGGGAATGGGATCGACTATTTATATAGCATGGCGGGGTTGAGCTGTCGCCCTCCCATCTTCTGTTCCATCATTGTTGTGCCATCAATCCATTCAAATATCCTTTTCTACACTTCAAAAGAACAAGTCCTAATCATCCATCATGGGTTACGGAAGCGATGACGACCGCCGCCACGACCGCCGTGACGACGACCGACGGGATGATGACCGCCGTGATGACCGCCGCGAGCACGAGCGTCACAACGGCGACGGAGACAGAGACATTGCAGGCACCCTAGTCGGCGGTGCCCTCGGTGCCGCTGGCGGCTACACTATCGGAGGCAAGGCCACCGGCCACAGCAAGACCAGCGCCCTCGTGGGTGCTCTGGCTGGCGCCTTTGCTGGAAACAAGGCCGAGGATGCCATCGAGGACTACAGAGACAAGCGCGATGACAAGCGCGAGGATGAGAGAAGGCGACACGAGGACGACGAGCGTCGCGAGCGTCGTGAGGAGGAGGACCGCGATCGCCGCCGCCACAGCCGCTCTCGAAGCCGGTCCCGCAGCCGCTCGTCTCATCGCCGTGACGAGCACCACCACAACGACCACCACGGCGGCGGTGGCCGTCCCGACACCTACACTGTCGTTGCTGGCGACACTCTTCGAGGCATCGCCGCTCGCTTCAACACGTCTTTCGAGCAGATTGCCCAGCACAACGGCGTGCAGAACCCCGACATGATCTACCCGGGCCAGGTGCTCCGCATCCCCGGTGGCGGCTGTTAAGCTCGCTAAGCTTTAGTGTCTCAGCTGGACATGGGTACCTAGCTGATGCCCGAGGGAGGGGAAGCAAGCTTCTGTCAGTAGTTAAAAAACAAATCAATCAATCAATCAATCAACAAGTAAATCAATTCAATTCCAAAAATCGGACGTGTTTCTCTGTATTCATCTATGACCACACAAGTCTTTGATCTGATCTGCAGTGTCGCGTGAATTCAGGGGTCGCTGCACCAGCCACCGTCAACAACGTAAGTGCTCCCCGTCACGGCGCTGGCCTCGTCGCTGGCCAGAAATAGAATGACCTTCGCCACCTCGTGCGGGGCCAGGTCCCGCTGTAAGCTCTGCGCCCGCATCACCTCGGCGCGGTATTCAGGCGTCAGAACCTCCCTGATCTGTCGCTCCGTCGCGATGGCCCCCGGCATGACGCTGTTGATGCGGATGTTGGACGCGCCGAATTCCTTGCTCTGCACCCGCGTGAGGCCCATGACCGCGGCCTTGCAGGCTGCATACACAGGTGTTCCTGCAGCGGGGATGCGCCAAGTAATGGAGCCGAGATTGACGATGCTGCCACCTCCGGCTTCTCGCATCGCCGGCACCACGGCCTGCGTCAAGAAAAACACGTGTCGGAGGTTCAAATTGATGTTTTCGTCCCAAGAATCAGATGTGATTGCTTCCGTGTCGATTCTCGATAGACGGCCTGTGAAGGCTGCATTGTTGACGAGAACATGCACCGTGCCGTATTCGGCTAGTATGTTCTTGGCCGTGGTTTGCAGCTCAACAAGGTTGGAAACATCGCAAAAGAAAAATATCGGAGGCTTGATTGAGGATCCACTAAAGGTCTCTTTGAGCGCAGAGACGCGTTCAATCGTGTTCTGCGCTGACGAGGTGGCAATGTCCAACAACAACACTTGGCAGCCCTGGAGAGCAAAGAGCTCCACCGTCGCAGCCCCGATGCCCTCCGCACCACCTGTGATAAGGACGTTCTTGTCGCGGAGGCTTGGGTAGATGGCCATGGCTGGTGCTATTTTTGCTGATGAAGATACAATGATGTTGTGAAAAGCACAAACAGGTAAAAATGGCAGACGAACCCAATACCTGATCTCATACCGGAAATCTTTTACCCCGATGTCTCGTAATCATGCATCCAGTATTCCTGACTATTATTCATCTTGGGAGGCAACTTCCTCTGACATCCCCGCTTTCGGAGTTTCTGTTTACGAGACTTGGAGCATGCGGGCTTACCACCTTTGATCCTTGGAGGCATGTGATGTTACCTTGTTGCCAAGCCTTTGCAAAGTCTGTGAACTTGTTGAGTTTGATAATTTGGCGTTTGACGCCTGTATTTTGTCATCTTAATCTGAAAGATGTCTGGGTTATGAATGTCTTTTCGACGGTTTCGTATTATCTTTATTTCTTATCACATCTGATGAAGGAACTGTCTCTGGGAGTATGCACTTTCATCATAGTAAATTGTACACCATCATAGGACTACACCATAGGCAATTGAAACAAGAACTACAGTGCGCAGTACCATGGGACTGGACGATAAATCATGCGCAAAATTCTTCAGAATTCCAATTACCGGGTCCGTTTGAACTAGCATCGATAAATACACCATTAATCCCCTGGAAACCCGGTTTCGGGAACTGAGACACCCTATTCCTTCCCTCTCCGACCCATTCTAAAAGTTCCAAACCTATAGACCAGTGAACGGCTATTCTGAGTACCCTGCGTACTACCAGGATTATTATGAGGGGTAGCGAGCTGCTTGGAGGCAGAGGTTAACGCTTCCTGCTTCCCAAACCAATCATACGACGGCCCAGATTGAGAGTCGAGTCGTTCTTGGGGAGGCAGAAACTCGGATGTTGCCTTGGACATGGCGTCACTGGCCGCTATGAATCTCTTTAGAGAGCTAGAATCCGATGCCCGCGATGACGAGGATTTGTGCGACGAGACAGATCGGGTGGACGTGGAGGTTCTCCTCAAAACGTCCAAGAACCTTTCTTTAGCCGAGAACGAGTCTGTCGATCCTGACGCTATGCTGGAAGCAGGTCCTGTGATGGAGTTCACTGAAAGCTTTCGAGCCTCTCCGCTGTGACTTGTCGATACCCATATCTCAATCTCGGGTATATCCGCCTTCTCTTGTCTTTCTGGACTTCCTTTCGCGGGACTTTCAATGACCGAGTCGATAATCACGCTGGGTATGACCTGAGGCTTTGGGGTCGGTTTGGGAAGAGCAACCTCTTGAGTCGGCACAGCATTTTCGGTCCTAGATTCGAACGTCTCTAATAGTCCGTCTTGTACAGTTTGAATGTATTCGTTCTTGTGTCTCATGGGTAAAGGACCTGAGTGATGATCGCAAAACTGGTGTACGAACCGAGCTTTGGCCGCATTTGGAGAATGTCTGCATTGGTCTAAAAGAAGAGAAATAGCCTGTAAGCAAGAGCCAGTGTTGATCTCGGGCAATGTCCTTGGGGCCTTTGTTTTTTCTTCGAAGCCATCATCACTGTTTATCTGCAGCGTGGAGTTGATAAAGCGAGCTTCGTCAATGATTAGCCTACAGATGATCATCAAGAAGTGAGTGGAATGGATCTCGTTAGAAATAACGCCGTGCCGTTCGATGCACTCAAGCATATTATCCAAGTTCATCCGCGGCCACAAGTAAGAAAATAAATGGCTACTGTGAGCCCACAAGATCAGTGAATTCCAGTTTTGTTTCCATTCGCTGACGGAACCCGGAGACAAATTGTCGTTTCGGGCGCATTGGGCATCCTCTGACCTGTGCATGGATTCGTGAAAGATTTCCCGCCCTGGCATGCACACCTTTAGCTCTAGCTGTGACTTACACCAGGTCAGAAATGAATCTATTGCAGCACACAGGTTAGGATCTAACGCGTCGATAAATCGATCAGGTATAAATGTGCCATCGCGGCTGTGCAAGGGATGACGGGTCGTCCATGGGTCAGGATGGGAAAGCTGAGAGGGGTCGACGACAATCGGCCAGTCGTCGGTCAGTTTCCCCAGGCCCTGGTTGGAACTTTCATTTCGGCTCTCCAGCAGGTGGTACAAAGTCCAAAGGTCGAGGCACTTGGAGTCGCATATCTGCTGTATGCAACTGCTCGACATAAAATATTGAGATCTTCCCAGATGCTTCTTGACTTCGCTCCGCTTCTTTGGGTAGTAGGAGTATATCCGCGCCACATTGCGGTGAAATTGGAAAAGCTGTTGAAGAGTCTCCAGCTCATTGCCTACCAAAACCTCTTCCTTGTGGCCCTTGGCCTTTGTGTCCATGCTAGAAAGACGGAAAGGCTCACCCCATCCCGACTCCAACATCTGGCAAATTGAATTGCGCGCGTGTTTCGACTTGGCTGTTTGGACAAGATGAAGCCACATTATCATTCTGTTCTTCTGCAAGACCTCATCTTGAAGAAAAGCTTTATAGACGATTTCGAATGCTGTTTCAAAAAAGTAGCAGCATGTTAGATATTGAACACGAAGCCAGTCAATCCGTGATGGAAATGTCTGTGTAGTGACCAAGGGCTCGGTAGAAGGACGGGTTTCGATGCAGATATATTGCGAGCAATCCTGTTCGTTCTTCAATTCCTGAGACATGTTGGATTCCTGGTGGAAGGCTGGGCGGTATCGCTTTCCAGGATGGATAGTCGATGAGCTGTCCGTGCTTTCGCTCCGTTCAAAGGATCTATTTGTCGACACTTCCGGGCTTCTTGGTCTTTTGGTAAGCTCAAAAGACGGTTGAGGCGCCAACAAGAATCCTGCTCCCCCAACCTCTTGCAAAACTTGGGTGTCGATGATATCCGGCCCATTGTCGCTGCTCAATCCAGTAATTGGCTGGAGCTGCCGCCTTGACTGTTTTTTGAAGCCCCATCGTTTTGTTGCCTTGGAAAATTGGTCCGGGCTAATTCGAGAGATTAGTAATGGCACATGCAAGCGAGTTTTTCTACTTACGATATTATAAATCCTTCCTCGTGGAGGAGATGTTCTATGACTTGAGGACGAGTCATGTTTTCTGTGAGATACAGTCGCCGTATCAATTCTTTGTACCGATCTATTTCATCATCTGAGAGGCGACGTGCTGGGGGAGCCTTCTCTTGGACTAGGATAAATTTGGCATTTCCAGACACAGTAGACATTCTGCTCTGCTTCATTAATTGAGCGATTTGAAAAACTGTAACAATTTATTGCATGCGAGAAACAAGGGAAAAAAGAATGAAGAGAAAATCGATCCTCCCCAAATACAAAACAATGGGGCTTGGTGCTCATGAGCGGTTGTTGAATTTATTGAAAAATGAAACGGTGGATATGTAAAGGGATTAAATGTCCGTGCCCAACAAATAATATTTTATGCTGCAAAAGAGAGGACACGGCAGCCGGCTTGGGTTCGCGGCCCAGGCGGCCAAGCGATCTTAAGGCGAATCAACGTGGCGTTACATTTCCGAAGCCCGAGTCATAGTGATTGGATGGCTTTGGTCCTGCCGCCTCTTGATCACGACACTAACCCATTTACGGGAACTACAATACTGCCAGACGCAGTCATCCGCCACAAATGAGTAAGCCGTCGCGCACCCAGCGCAAAATGGGAATCTAGTCAATCATGATCGAAGAAATCAATAAATATTAGAGCTAGCCTTGTTTGGGAACTCCAAAGAAGAGAAAAATAATATGCCTATGCTCATGACCTTGTTTCCTGTAACTAGGACCGTTCCACCGGCATAGGCTTCTTTTAATGGGTGATGGGAAGAAACCGTTACTTGGCGAAATCCATGATCCATTTTGCAGTACCAGCGGTCGGCTCGTATCGATGGCTTCGGTCACGTGTACTAACGTGCCACCACCTTGGCATATTGCTGTGCTAGATCTTGTTGCTTGATGACTGAGATAGAAGATAATGCTGTGTATGATGTGCTTTATGGGGTTCCTGGTTACCACTGCGTCGATCGGAGAAGGTGATAATATCCCAAATTCTGTAAACGTTCTGGCTTCTCATAATTATTTATGAAGCTGCATTTTTGTCGATTTCTTGTTATATTGCAAGGTGTATTTGGAAGTCAAAGCGTAGCCAACTGGGTTGGTGTTCAACGTTGTTCGCCAAATGTCCGCTTCCATTTGGTCCTTGCTGAAGTCTTTTCCAAGGTGACTTTAATGGAGAGCGGCACCGGTGTTGAATAGATCATCTAGCCCTCCAAGTGCCTTCGCTCCGTTTCTCAGAAAGCCCTTGATGCACTCTTCATCGCTGAGGTCGAAACTTGAAGCAATAGCCGTGCCACCCGGGGTAGCAATCTGCTCTGAAACCTGTTCTACACCCGCCATGTTTTTATCACCCACAATCACACTGCCGCCATGTGTACCGGGTAGCTTCGTGGTAGTTGCGCCGATGCCAGAGGCTCCGCCAGCAATGATGACGGGAAGTCCTAATAAGCCACTCATCAATTTGACTTCAATCATCAACGAAGAACAGAATTTAGCAACATTAAAGTTATTTTTAGCGTTTTTTAATCATCTTCTGACGTGAATTCCTTATTTAACCAAAGTCTATACAGCAAATGTTGCGCAGTCGTTACAACGCGTAAATCTCGTCAATGTTTCTTTTATGGAAAAGGCTTCCGCCAGCTATGCAATCTGCATCTTCACAGTACTACATTTGAGAGTCATTTGAGAATCATAGCCTTCGTAGATGTCTACAATATAAAGCCAAATAAGATGGCTGCTGAGTCTCATCCATAGTACCATCTCCTCAATAATCGGTCATTAATTATGGACAACAGACAGTATCCAACCTAGATAAAATATCTGGAGTAGGACAACCACTCTGCATCATCACCACGTGATCTCAAAAAAAAAATGGTTGCCTCACCTGCACGTCTTACTGAGGCATTTCCCATCCCCGCAGCGCGGGGGTTTTACCGTTGAGCAACTGCAGCGAGGACGAATTAAATCAAGCAGCCTACCTGACGGCTGCAACAATTTACAATAAGATTTCAACCATCATGAACCCCGAACCTCAGGAGGAGCTCTTAGAATCCTTCAAGCAAGCAACAGAAAAGCTCAACCTTTGCCCGAACCGATTATGGGCCGTCGCGAGGGAATCCCTGCCGAAACTCCTTCCGAGAAGATTATTGGAAGAAATATCACATTCAGGGACAGAGGTTTTGACCGTTGAAGGCGACACTCAGGAGCCGCAGACCTCTCACGATCTGTGCACCTTTGACTTCTGCGAGAACTCCCAACGTGACTTTACAGCTGTTCAACAGCGACATGAGTGCGCAAATTCAGACTGCGATTTGCTACGCGGTCGTTTTTCAAGGGAAATGTTGAAGAATGCAGCAGAGAATGGAAAGCCTACCGCGTGGAAGCTCGCCGGGACCGGGTTGCTCGACCCTGATCACCCCTACATGGCGGTCTCTCATGTTTGGTCTGACGGAACAGGAGCTGGTGCCTGGGCAGACGGCCAGGTCAATGAGTGCTTGTATAAGTTCTTCCAAGGCATTGCGGAAGATTTCCAGTGTGAGGGGGTCTGGTGGGATACGATATGCATTCCCAAGGAGAAGGCTGCGCGGAATTTAGCCATTCAGAAGATGCAGACAAGCTACCGGGATGCCAGGGTTACACTGGTGCACGATTGCTTCCTCCGGGGCTGGGAGTGGAACCCGGAAACTGCATGCTTTGGTATTCTTATGTCTCCCTGGTTCAGTCGGGGCTGGACCGCACTCGAGCTGGCTAATTCCCAAAAGGTCAAGGTTGTCTTTAAAGGCCCACAAGGCGGCCTCGTCATCAAGGACCTCGATGAGGAGATTCTCTCCAAGGACGGCGAGCCTGACGGGCCACGCAAAGAGGCCACGGCAATCATCAATATTCTTCGTACTGCTTTCGAGAGAAACAGGCAAGAGGACGGCGGGGACTTGAACCACCTCTTGATGACCCTGGGTTCACGTCACACATCGTGGCCTAAGGACATGGCCATCATTTCCGCCCTCCTAACCGGCGTTAAAAAGGCAGAGCTTCAGCAAAACACTTACCAGCGCGTTCTGATTAAATTGCGCCGACTTCACCATGGTCACCTATTTCACAATGCTGCAACCATGTCGAATAGCTTCAGTTGGTGCCCAACCAGTATATTCAGCATGCCCTTGCAGCCTCTAAATACTCCAAGGTCTCATCTCACAGTCTCGGAGGACGGGAGCATCCATGGTGAATGGCGTGTGAACCATGTGGGCCCAGCTGTGAAGAATAATTTATTGTGGGAGAACGGCATGCACGCTTTGGTTCGGCGGCGCCTTGAAAATGCCCTTAGACAAAATGAGCACTGTTGCCTGTTGGCCGAGCCCGGGCACGGGCTAATCACAAGAGCTCTTCTTGTCATCAAGGTTCAGCGCGAGGATACTGATAAGTTGACTCGCTACCACTATGTTGGCGCGCTATACTTTCGTGAGTATCTGAAAGAGGAAGGCTGGGAACAGATGACGGTCATCATCTCGGGCGATCAGAGTGTTGATGATATCCATGCTACACCTGCCTATTCGAACAAAACCAAAAGTCAAAAGGATGCCCCTGAGACGCTGCAGCAGGCAGTGTGGAGAGGAGACGCTGAAGGGATACGGGAAATGATTAAGATTGTTGACCTGGAGGCGCTAGAGCAGACGGGGCGAGGGGTATGCCACCTTGCCGCAGAGAGAGGAGACATGTCAACTGTCAAATTGTTGGTTGAGAAGGCTTCTTCCAAGCATTACTTGAAAATAAAGGACGGCCGCGGGCAGACTGCACTGCATCACGCCGCCTGGGCTGGCTGTCCTACGATCATAGAATTATTGCTAAGCGCTGGAAGTAGCACAAGCGAGAAAGATGACGACGGAAACCTCGCCCTGCACATTGCGGCATGCATGGGCTTCAGGCCTGTTGTTCAACTTCTACTCGGAGATAACAAAGGCCTTACGGACGCCAAAGGTTGCAATGACCTATCACCACTCCATTTTGCAGCTATGAATAGGCACGGAAATGTAGTGCGGTGGTTGGTTGAAGCAGACGCTGACGTCAACGTCAAGGATAAGACGGGCTGGACGCCGCTACATTACGCAGCCGAGAGCGGGAACGAAGAAGTCGTGTCGCTACTTCTGAAGCGCGGTGCCCATGTCAACGCAGAGGACCATGAGGTCGGTTGGACGCCCCTGCATTTTGCCGCTATGAGCGGGTGCAGCAGAATAGTCAAGGTGCTGTGTGAGAGCGGCGCCAACGCAAGGGCAGAAGATAAGTACGGCTGGCTGCCGGGACATTTTGCGGATTTAAATTGGGGGTTAAAGATGGTCGAGCTATGGTATGGAGAGGATATCGATGATGTCCTGATTGACAAACATCGGTCAACTCCACTGCACTGCCTAGCGATAGACAATCACCAAGGACTAGCCAGGTCGTTGGCGAACAGCGGAGTTGAGGCATCCTGGAAGGCCAGGGATCAGAACTGGACGCCATTGCTATTTGCCGCCAAGAATGGGCTGCGAACTGCCACTCGAAGGTTACTCGAGAAGAAGATCGATAATTTGGCCTGGCACAAGGAGTTGCAGGTGTCGTTGATCGCGGCCGTGGAGAACGGTCACGACGTTGTTGTAGAGGTCTTGGCCAAGAACGGCGCCGATATCCGCGCTCCCGACCGGCAAGGCCGAACGCCACTACGGTGTGCTGCGGAGAACTGCCACGGGGCCGTCGTGCAAGTTTTGGTCAACGCAGGTGCCGATATCAATGCCTTGGAGGGAATGCTTCGCCTATCACCTCTGGCATGGTCCGCATGGGAGGGTAACGAGGCTACCGTGCGACTTTTGATGGATCTGGGCGCCAACATCCACGCCGAGGGCGCGCAGGCTCAGACACCGCTGTGGCTCGCTGCGGAGAAGAACCACGAGAGCATTTTCCAACTCTTGCTTCGCCAAGGTGCTGATATTAATCACCAAAACAGACTTGGTCAAACGTGTCTCTGGTGGGCCGCAGAGGAAGGGAGTGAGGCGACTATGCGACTTCTGATTGACAATGGTGCCGATCCCCACACGGTGAATATGCGAGGGGAGACTCCCGTGTCGCGGGCAGCGGAGAAGGGGCACGAGGCCATTGTGCGACTTTTGCTCAGCGAGGGTGTTGATGTTAACGCCTGTGGGAGATGGGATCCAAGTCCGCTCTTGCTGGCCGCGAGCAACGGACACACCGCCATTGTTGAGCTTCTCGCTGACAAGGTCGCCGATATCGACGATACGAGCAAGGAGGGCCGGACTGCCCTAATGTACGCCGCGTTTTATGGAAATGATGCCGCTCTGCGGATTCTTATCGAGCATGGTGCTGATGTCCGTGCCATGGACACCTACGGCTTCACATCCTTAGGATGGGCCGCATCAAGGGGGCTGGAGGTGGTCGCGCAGATTCTTCTTGACGAGGGCGTCGGCGTCAATGAGCAGCAAGCAGATGACAGAACAGTGCTGTGGTATGCTGCAGAGAAGGGCCGTGCGACTGTTGCAGAGCTTCTGCTGAAGAATGGCGCTGATTTTAGTGCTCAGGATGAGGATGGTCAAACACCCCTAATCTGGGCGGCCAAGAAAGGGCACGTGGCCGTTGTACAGCTCTTGCTTGATTACGGCGCCGAGATTGACGTTGCGGATAACAACGGCTGGACAAGTTTGGCGTGGGCCTCGTCGGAGGGAAAGGAGAGTACTGCAAGGCTTCTAATTGAACGCGGTGCCGACATCAACTCAAGGACGAATGATGGCCAGACACTACTTTTCTTGGCAATTGACGATAGACGTTTAGCCACGATGCGGCTCCTTATTGACCATGGAGCTGAATTAGATGCTCAGGATGACGCTGGCCGGACAGCACTGTGCTTGGCAATGCAGGGTGGGGAGAGAGCTGCCATACAGCTTCTGATAGATCGTGGCGCCAACATCAACATGAAAGACAAAAACGGCAGGCCAATACTGTGGTGGGCTGTGGAGAATGGACAAGAGGCGATTGTACAGCTCTTGCTGGATAACGGCGCTGATTTCAATGCTGCGGATAATCACGGATGGACCCCGATAGGTTGGGCTGCGTGGAACGGGGGGGTGACTGGTCTACGGCTTTTGGTGCGCAAGGGAGCAATACTAGGCCAATCCCTAGTAAACAACGGTTTTGTTCAGCAACAACCTGCTAGTGAGTTGACGAGGTTGCAGTCTAACAATATCCCGGAGGGCGTTATTCAAGATGATGAAAGAGAAGACTCTTATTGGTAGACCATCCATACCTGGACGGTTCTATCAACACAAGCACACGAATAGAACCGGATGAGTTGCAACGATGCAAATGGTGCCATTGAGTAGCCCAGCAGGTAGATGAAGAATGAAGGGCGGAACGTCATATGATAGCTCTAGCACATGAGAGCCTGGAAGTCGATCGACTGTGCTCTAGGCGATGTCTACTTATGGAGCTGTGAAATACTCAAGACAGTGTGATACTCCCTTCTTTGACTGATGGATAGCTGCACCCACGAACCCCACCAAACCTACTTGGGCAAAAGTAGATATTACAAAAACAAAACATAAATTTAAATGGGGGTTTGACATTCCCCTCAATATTGCAGTCCATTCCAATAATCGCGTAGGTACTGGAATGCTGTCCAAGATGAATTAATCAAATTAAATTTTTCAGGGGTGAGACATTACAAACTAAAACTATATAATATTTGAGTAAATCCCTTTGTTTCCTTTCTAGAATTTGAATTTGGAGATGGGCTGTTCTTTCTCCATTTCTAGTTCGGCTTTATAAGTAGCCATTTTGAGTATTTGTATTAAAATACAGCGCCACGAAAATATACTCCGACAATGCATCTTCTCTGTATTTTTCTCGGCCTTCTTAACGTGGCCCTGGTTCCTTGTTCTGCTCGGACCTGCCAACCAGTCAGCACCAGCCTTCAGTCCAGTAGCACTACCAGCACCAGCACCAGCACCAGCGCCAGTGACGCCACCACGACTTCCTCGGTCGATCTTACAACAAGTACAACGTCGACATCCACAACCTTAGCACCAGTAGCAACTTTGGGCTGTTACCTTACTGTACCAGGAGGGTGTGACGGCTACGATATCCCAGACGTTTGCGCGCCTAAGTCAAGGTGTTCAGGCTCGCAAAGCTACTGTATTACAGAGTATTGCTACTGTGTACCATTGAACTGCGCAACAGCGAGCGATTGTCAAGCCCAAAACCCAGGTTCCATTTGCCACAATGGCGATTGCGTGCAACCATGCAGTGTACCTAGCGATTGTCAACCGTCCACTTCAGAGTTTGAATGTCGATGAGAACGGACGACCAGATGTGACGGCAATTGGGGATTCAAGGTGTGCACCATGCCAGTCTGTTACCATTTACACAAAACTTCTTATTTTTATGTATTTAATCTACTGGACTATATTATACTAGAGAATTATGGTGATCGCCTACAGCCAGCTAGGGGCTTTCCCCGTAATTCTATAGCCCTCGAGGAGCGATAGGTGAAGCAAGGAACAGATATAGGATAATGAGCTATTTAGGGTGGGGTGTATTATCACTACCTCCTAGAATTGCATCCCTTCCCTTTCCCATCACTGTTTGGTTGTATTCGGTTGGTGTGATGTGTGTTGGAAGTAGATTCAACTTGGCTCTCAAAATGGATGGAAGATGTGCGAACGCCAGTGGGTGTGGCGAGAAGGGTGCTCCCTGGGCGCTCTGTCGTAGTATTTGAAGTTGCAAACGCCTTCAAAGTGCCAGCGGCTGTTACCGTTGATGTCGTTCTAGTGGGAACAGCCGTGCTGGACGACGAAGAGGAGCTCAGGTCGGACTCATCAAGACGGTACAGCAGAGAGCCCCATCCCAAACCATCGTAGTGACCTGAGCCTTCACCCCAAGACCCAGCTCCTCCTTCATAACCACCAAAATATTCTAGCGTCTTGTTCAAGTACGCCTTTGTCCACGGAGCTTCAAGCCCCTTGATCTGGACGTAATGGGCGTAGAGAAGCTCCCAGTTGGGCCGAACAGCACCTCGTGACGCAGAGCTAATGTTTGTATAGCTGACAATGCCGTTGGTGTAGGGTTCAAATGGAACGTCATTGCCGAGATTGTATCGAGAAAAATACTCTGCACTGTATTGAGAGCTGTTAGAACTTCTTCATAGATCTGTGAAGGACCTTTTTAGGACGACGGGGGGCACATACCCGAGGAGGATGCGGCTATCATTATAAGCAAACAAATCCACACCTTGGTTCCAAGCCTGCTGTCCAATTGCTGCAAGTAGCTGAAAATCAAGCGCAGAGTGACCTTGGTCTCGGCCTGATTCCTGGCCTTGTCCTAGTGGTCTGCCGGTGCCTGGTTCGTCGACAATGTAGCTAATCGCGTGATTAATGTTGCCGTTGCCCACTCCATTCTTAAAATAATCACCAGTAAATTCCCACAGTGTTTTATTTTCTGCCAAAACGGCAATGGCTTGGGCGGATGCAAGATTGCACAGCTCCCAGTTAGCGAAGAAGTGCAGAACGTTGTGCTCAGAAGGGAGTTCATGGTTGAGAAAAGCCAAATTCATTGGCAGGAAGATGCCCGTCATCATGTCTTGGACAAGCTTCAATCCACTTTTTGCAAAAGGAGCATAGTCTCGTAACAGCTCAGCAGCATTGGCCAATTCGTACCCCTGCAGACCGGCGGTGAGGTAATCGTCATCTCCTCCCCCGGAGAGCGATTCCAGCTTCTCTGCCCAGGCCATCAGAATTCCGGAAGAAGCATTTGCGTATTCTTCTTGGCCGGAAATCCTCCATCGAAGAGCAAGGTTGAATGCGGCCGCCGCATCGTGCCAAAGCAGCTCACCGTTGGTGCTGCGTGATACAGTGCTCACGGCATTACTAGTGTAGGAGCTATTCGAAAACTCAAGACTAATCAGCTTCTCCCAAGAGCTCAGCCATGGCTCTTGTTCTGCCGCGAGTTTACCCTTGGCGCGAGAAATGTCTGCGTCAGTAACCAGGAGACCGGGGTGGGTGAATGCGAATGCCAAGGTTGGCAGAGAGGATAGCAGAGAAAATAAGACACGACCAGCCATGTTTAGAAGAAGAAAAGGAGTGTATAGAGTGAGCTGCAAGATCAGAACCGCCAACAAAATGAGCCACAAGAAGCGATAATAGGTTGAAGAAAAGAAAACGACATTCTGGTCTGAGGTTGCGAATAATATATCTCTTGAAGATCAGGGGCGTTTCTTCGCAACGAATGACAGCTCTTTATTGGTGGACGGCGCCTAACCGGCCGGAACGGTCCAGTGAATCCCTAGCGCTAAGTGAAGCCTGAAACCGCTAATTTTGACAGTTGCTTGGTTAGGAGAACCCCTGCATCAAAATAGCGCACCATTTCAGAGGCGACATGGATATATAACTTTGGTCCCGGGGTAAATTAAAGGACAGCGTTTCATCACAGCCGAAGCGAGAATTGGTAACATTTGGTGGAGCTATCTTGATCGGATCATGCCATTCACGCCACATACTATGAATGAAATGGGAGCTGTAAAAACTATATAAGTAACCATGTTCCGATGAAGCATGTGCTGGAAGCTGGATTGGTCGCAAGGTCTTTGATAAGCAATCCTTGTTCTCCCCTCGTTACCGAGCAATGTCGCTCTCATAGACCCTTGACTCCAACCTTGAGAAGCCATGGATCCGCATCAATCTGGTCTTTAATAACGGACGACTGAAGGTCGTTGACATCCCAAGTTGACCAAACGAATCGACCGTGGAGAAATTCTGCCTCTGGAGACGCTGCCCAAATGGCGAATTGGCCTGGCAGATTTTCTAACAAAGAGTGAGCGATGGATACCCGATAAAAAATGAACCTTTTGTCTGCTCACCGTCAGTCCAGGGCAGTGTTTCCCTCGTGTACCCAGCGCTAGCGGCTGCATCGGTAAATACAACTGAAGGGTGGAAGCTAATGATCTGCATCTTGTCCGACGGAGTGTCTCGGGCGATTTGCTGCAAAACGCAGGTGAGGGCGTTCTTGGTGAGCTGGTAACCTGGCATCTGCGGAGCACTGTCCCATCGATGAATGTCTTGGGTAGAGACATAGAGACAATACTGTCGAAGCAGAAATTAGAACAAACAGTGCCAGCGCAGCGGTGCGACTTCAACGAGGATAGCTCACCTTCTTCGTTGTGTGGTTCGGCTGCTTGTGAAAGCGTTCGACCAAATAGAGCGGAGCCCGGACATTGCCCTCGAAGTCTTGCCACAACCTGTCAGTTCCCTGGTCCAGGATAGGCTTTAGCTCTGGATAATGGACAGCATTGAGGACTAAGACATTGATGGTTTGACCTTTGTCTTGAAAATCATTCCAAAGAGCCTCCGCCTCTGCCCGGTTAAATAAGTCGCATTGTTTGCCGACGACTGTGGTCTTGGGGTATGACTGCTGCAGCTTTGAGACTGATTCCTGCAGAACCTCGGCACGCCGGGAAGCGATAATGACACTGGAAGCACCAGCCTCACAAAAGTTCCTGGCAATTGCGTGTCCAATACCAGTCGAGCCACCACAGACTAGAATCGTCTTTCCGGTCTGTGAAAGCTCTGGGCGCAGTGGCGAGATGGCCTCATAGGGCTCACTGTGACTTTTCTGTCGTCTTTTGTTAGCCAACTCATTTGGACAGGTATCGATGATTGATTTACAAGGGACAAATTGTTGAACATTTTTCTTGTTTGGCGGTAAATTGATTTGAATGGGGAAGAAAGGACTTGTGGTTTACTGCGAATCTACGAGAAATCTATTGAACGCTTTAAGTACTTATTGTTGATTCAGAGCGTCTGGGTTTGAGAGGCATCAGAATACTAGTGTCCCGAGTAATCGTCCCAGAGTGGTTTAGTTCAGGTTGAATCAAATCGTGGGACAGTGCCAAAGCCACTAAAATGCGTGCGCCATTCGAGGTGACGGCAATATCGCAATGACATTCAGCCCCATCGTGGGTCAATTTGATTTGTGCCGACGATCCGTCGAGATTCAGTGTGGTACCTTTGAGGATAGTTTGTGGGTACTGGTGAATGTATTGAAGAGGGGTAGAAATCCGTCGTACGTCTAATTTCAAGATGTTGAATCATGAGAAAAGCTTGGAAATTTGGGCAGAGTCATGCTCGACTCATCTCATCTGGGCTAGAAGCTGCGATCACCACAAACGTTAGGTTTTTCCATAATGCAAAAAAAGCGCCTTCTTTTATATATTTATCATGATCTACGGGTTTTCATAGCCACTCTCATTTTTACCCCAATAACCCAAACCCCTTAGTGGAAGAAAAGGACGCGCGCTCAATCATTGAGCTATGGCGCCGCATGTGAGATGGCCCGATGTTCTTTTTGGGACGAATACTCTGATAATTTACAGCTCCGTCCTATGCCCCACCGCATGGACTCTAGCGCATCCCATGCTTAGCTCTAATTGTCTAAGTATTAATCTCCTGGGATAATCACCAGCCGTCTTGGGCTAGTTTGGGCGACCCGCCGTAACTCAACCTATCAAAACAATGATACCCTCGAGGATGCTTCTTTCCGCCTCTTCCAGTCTTACCATTCCTCTGCATTCTCTGCAACAAAGGAACTTTCGTGTAGACGATGACAATGAGTGTCCCAAAGACGTGCGTCCACGTAGGCAAGGTCGGTGGGAGTCATGGGTTGGGTTTGCCACTAGCGAATCATTTTATCCCAAGAGTGCGGAGGTGCCTAGGAAATTCCCGCGACGCCATGCTATGTATACGCCTCTTCATAGGCCGCTCGCCCACAAAGGTCATGAGAGATTTGACAGGCTGGAGCGTGCACTGCCTGCTTCTCACTCTTATCCCTTTAAGTGCGGTAAGCCTCCACCTAGGTACCCCACCCCCAAAACCCCCAACATAAAAAGTCTATCTGTACAAGGAAACTATTTTTGTATACATATAATTGTATCTAAAGTTCATAGGATTAACTAAATCGATGGAAACTTTTATATCTCTAGTTTGGATCTCAATAGGTGACTGCATATTCTGCCCGGTACCTGGGTGGAGGCTTACCGCACTCAAAGGGATATGTACCGTAAAATCTCGCGAAATCCGGACATGGAGTGGAGCACAATTTTGCTTTTTTCCCCGCGTTCTGGCTCTCAATCGCAAATATTATTGGCTCTCTAGACATTTATGGAGACAAATGCGTCTCCAGTCCTTTTCCGGATTTCGCGAGATTTTACGGTAGCTCCATTTAGCTGGGGCGATTGACCATACAGCTGAGCAATAACCCGGGTGTTCGCGGACATAGAGATAAGACAGAGGCTTGGTATTGGGGCACTGGTTTACATTAGCCGGAAGAATAGATTATTCAATCGATTTCAGCGCCTGCACGTGGCTTCCTTGATCCCCCCCCTCGCGTCGGTTTGCGTTACCTTGGCGAAAACATGATGGATAAAGTAAAGTGATGAGCGTATTTTCTGGTGGTAAAGAATCACGATAAAATAGATTATGACAAATTACACGTCAATCGATGCTCATCAACACGCTTTTGTGTCAAACATAGTCAAGGGCTGGTTGTCTGTGGCTGAACGGCATAAAGTTCTGGCAGGTCAATCAAGCAATGACACAAAGGCCAACATTACATCAGTTGATGTGCAACATGGGTCGAGATAGCTATTGTTGAATCGATTGATATACCAGAGTGGGTGCAAGACAACAGAGCGGCTTCAGGCTAGCGGTCTCAACCGAGACGATAAGCATCCTCCTCAGGTGGTCATGGTTGCTTCCCCCGACGCTAAACCTCGGCATTGTGGGCTTAGGCCGCCAATGACGGCGAAGCCGCGCCACCAAGAAACACACACAAAAAGCACAAAAGCAGGATACAAATAGGAAACCGCAGCTAATGCACCCTTCCAGCATGCACCTTGATACTCTACCATCGCCTCGACCCTTGATTATCCATTCTCGTCATAATCACTCTTCTCTTCCAAAGTATTACCTACCAGTTGCTCTAGCGTCCAGGGGGAGAGTTGTTCAAGAGTACTGGTATCGATGGCCTCCCTTGCGAATTGAGATTCGGACATGTCTAGACATTCCGTTATCGGATCCTTGCCGTTGGCTGCCCAAAAGTCGCGAATAATGGACTCCGTGATGCTGACGCGGCCTCCAATTCGCACAAAGATAGGGATGAATCTTTCCACCTGCCCTTGTTTTTTTGTTGCTTTGTGAGTAGAAATCTATCCTGACGGAGCTTCGGTGGCTGCGCGCTATCGGTTTACTATCCTTGATAAACCTACCCTTAAATTGATCTTATGGACTTAAACGAATGCCCGAAATGATTATGCATATGTTTCCTCGCTTTCACCTTGGCGGGGGTATTCAATGTGGCTGTATTCAGGGCTAACTTCTGGAACGTTGCATGTGGGTTATGGTAATACTGCCGTGTATCACTTCAGGCAATTTTAATGGGTTTTCGTGTTTGGCATATTGAAGTGAGAAGGGTTTAGGGTAAGTGATGCTGCAGTTGTACGAGACAGAATTGAGAGGAAAAAAAACCTCCATTCGCCCCATCCGCCAACCGCGGAAAAGCCAAGTCTCGACGCGAAAAGTAAACTTTGAAAGAGAAAGGAGAAGCCAATGAAAATCGTCCGTATTGAATACGATAAATAATCACACCAAGCCATGGCAACCTCACACTACTCTAAAAGGTGGAGCCTTGACGAGTCGCACGCACGCCTCGGTGACATGGATGAGGGCTGTGCGTGTGGATCCAGGATGCTTTTGACCGAGGAAGGCATGGGAGGGGAGATGAAGAAATCCTCAACTCTTCCCCGACCCAGACGAGGCCATCACCTATCACGCACCGTTAAACCTGCAGCTGCCACGATGCCCGAATACGATAAAGCCGAGCTCGCCCACGTTTTCTCCAACAACCCCCGCCGCCCAGTTCAGCGCAGATCTCATAAAAAATCTCGGAACGGATGTCATAATTGCAAGCGGCGTAGGGTCAAGGCAAGTAGTGTTCTTGCGCACCGAGGACTAATCAAATGATTATAGCGCTGACTGATTGGCCTGCCATAGTGTGACGAGGCTAGGCCCTCCTGTAAAAACTGCTCTCGCGCCCGTATGCCCTGCGACTTCAACCCCAATTGTTCCGCCGGTTTCGCCCCCAGCCCTAATGCCCCGAGAAAGCGTGGCCGACCTCTAAAGCAGGAGACTGCAGGTTCCGGCCTTGCAGAGACTGGGGCCTTTGACCCGCCCTGTCGTTTAGCTCCAACACCATCTTTGATGCAGTCCATCACACATCCTCAGCCTCTGAATGTCAAGGACCTCCAGCTGTACCATCACTACATGACCCAAGTATCGCTGACTCTCGGTGACGACGTTCTTTGGCGTGACAAGGTGCCTCGCCTTGCCTTTGAGAACCCTTTTCTTCTCAGCCTTATGCTTAGTCTATCGAGTCTCCATTTAGCTCGAATTTGTGTCTCGGAGGCAACCAAATATGAGCAACTCGCCGAGGCGCATTCGTCGGCTGCGCTGAGAAGAGTCACGGAAATACTCCCGCACATGAATGAAAGAAACTGCTCAGCACTGTACATTGCAGCCATTCTCATTTGTGGCTGTACATTCGCCAAATCTCCAAAGAGGGGCCATCTCCTTGTAGCGGCCGAGGGTGCCGAGGTTGGTTGGTGGGGCCCGGTTCGAGGCGTTCGCTTCATCATTGATACAATGGGTCTCCCAGCCATATTCTCAGGCCATATCGGTCCATTCCCTCGAGCTAATCGGACCAAGACACCCCAGCTGGATGTTGACAAAGGCTATATTCCATGGGAGGAGCCTCTTTCTGATTTGAAGAATTTGTTTGCGAACTGCGACCAGTCTGAATACGGCTGTCTTGAAATGATATACAAAGCCCTTGTGGATTGCTTTATGACTGTGTTCGGCACGGCTGGGAAGCCTGCAGAGTCTACGCATGGCAAAACTCAAGTTGTCATGAGCTGGCTATGGTCCTTGGAAATTGACTTTATTAATCAAGTCAAGTTGAAGAAGCCATTGGCCTTGGTCTTGTTAGCTTATTTTTCTGTTTTGCTTCAGACCGTAGAGGGCTTTTGGTACATGAGAGGATGGTCGTACCACCTCATGGATGGTATCGTAGAGCACCTCGACCTGCATTATCTATACTGGATCTCCTGGCCCAAGCTACAAGTGCTATATGGTCGCAAAGGTGCTGCAGAGGTATTTGAAATTATGTAATTAATTTTCTAATAGCCCTATTTATTATAGAAACAGGGATCTAAATGGTAAAACGGATGGGCGGGCGTGGCGTCAGTTGAACAATCCGGTTGCGTTGTTTTCCACCGAAGACCGAACAAGCGTGATATTTATCTTGTCTCATCGTGGTATACATTTTAAGAACCCGATTCGTAGCATCAAAGCCCGGTTCAATTAAACATACTCATATTTTGGAGGGTTGCTTTTTTGCAACCCTGTCTGTCACGTTGCATAATGTGGAGAATGATGCGTGGATGCTACCCTCAAGGAACAAGAATTCTCTTTTCCCCTTTTCTTTCTTCCATCCAAAGTTGCCGGCATTAGTACATACACTGTCCGCTACTATCATATGTCACTCAAATTAGTCTACAAGCCTCCAAGTGCTGTGCGCCGCGCACCTGCGGAAAGGAGTTTGATTTTGACACTCGTACCTTAGTCTCGTATGCGAATGACTTCAATAACCTCATACAACTCCAAAAGAAATTTTCTGGCAGGCACTTTAATTGTAACCAACTTTCAAGGGAGGAGAGTTTAAGTTGATTCTTTTTTGGTCAGGGTGAAAGGACCAAACCTTGTTGAACACTATTTGTATGCCAACCGCTGTGATCCGGTTCTTGGATTACCCGGTTGAACCTACCGTTAGCCTTTCCTCCAGAAGTTAATGATCAGCTAACAATATAAAATGTCTACCTTTCTTACCCAGCTTCTCCCCATTTACCAACAGCGGCCCCGGTATTGAGCGCTCCATAGCATCTTTGTCCCATCATTCACCTCAAGACTACGGCAGTATTTCTGGAGCGATGTATATATTCTTCGCCATCGTCCTAATGGTCATCTTCGTGGTCGTCTCAACATGTCGAAGATTGTTCCAGTGTCTCAAGAAGAAAAGGAAACAACCAAGCGGCTCTATTCTCCGGTTACCTGTCGATCTAATCCTTCTGATTGCAGATAAACTGCCTATCGATGACCAAATCGTCCTATCCCAAGCATGCCGCTCGTTACGGAGAATTATCCATCACTCACAACTCTGTACGCAATACGCCTCCAGAGAAGATGTCCTTGAAGTGCTCGCCAGAATTTCCCGCGATGATGCCGATATGTGGGTTTGCGAGAGATGTGTGAAGCTTCACTCTTTTTACTCTGTCCAATACGTTAGCAACGTGTGTCCATTCAACTATGAAGACAGCGTTTGGAGCGGAATGGGAAACCAAAACCTCGCGTACCACCAGGTACAACTATGTCTCAAGTTTGCGCGACTAAGAAAACTGAGACGGAGACACCGGAAACGTCTGGGTGAAGTCTTGGCTCAACATGATTGGCACGCCGATACATCAAAGGATGGGATGGCTGGACACTGTGGTACACGACGCTGCAAAATCATACAAGGGAGGTTCTTGATGGAGTCGACTCTCGAATTTCGACATGGCAGGGAAATGGTCACCCCTCAAAAAATAGGAGCAATGATATGCCGACATCAAATTTCCAGCGGCTACGAAAAACAGAACTTGATACAATCGGGCATAGAAGAAGGGCATTCGTATTTCAATTTATGCGCGGCTATGCAGGCGGCATTCCAAACAGTGAGGGTTGAGATGCAGGCGGCATTCCAAACAGTAGGGGTTGAGATGCAAGGCTTCTGTCCAAAATGTCCAACAGACTTCTCGGTCAAAGCCAGCTCCCTGGGGATCACATTAAGTACTTGGAAAGATCTAGGACCTGAATGCTCGCCTCTGAACCCGTCCTGGCTGATCCATTCATCTCGCTATGGGGCGGTCATCCGGGTTGTGAATAACGAGAACCCGGGAAGCATTCGGTCGCTTTATGAAGCAGAGTGAATGGGCGGCATTGGCACCGTCATAAAGGGGTATATCATTATATCACACGGTGTTTTAGAAATGGGTATTTCAAATGGATGCAGGCCATTATTACACTACGCATTAGCAGAATGTCGCTTCCCTCCACCACAGCTCTGTCAATGTGACAGCTGCAATGTTGTTGAAGTCTTGTCTCTAGATAATCCAGAAGTGTAATTCGTCGGCCAAGCACGTCACAAGTAAGGAGTGCAATCTACAGATTACTACCAGTGAACTCCAATTAGGCATCTTTTAGCACCTCATTTTCGCATGCCGCAATCTTTCGGTTACCAAGTGTCGGAGGCAAAAAAGTGGACCGGGGAATGTCGGCGGCATCGTGGGGCGGGGAGTATCGGTGTCCCCGCAACCCGGCGACGGTTGCTACCGCAGTTGCCATGGCTTTTGCCGTGCGGCACTGCCCATGACTCGCCACTGAGGGGAAGACTGGGAATAATATGGGGATGCTCCCTCTTCGTGCAGGCTCCCTGCTACCTGGTGACTGGCTCGCGTGCAAAAGAAGGCTCACGGGTGACGCCGACGAACCACTTTAGCCAGATCTGCTCGGAGCCGCGTAGCACTGCATGCGCAGTAGGGCCAACGTTGAAAATCCCCCGCGTTTTCACGGCAAACCCCAAGCGGTTCAAAGAGGAGTCGTCATTCATCTACCCCAAATCTCGGTACAAAACAGCTACGCGACCACCACCCCTGCTCAATCAAAGTTTGACACCATGTCCCGCAGCCGCGCCAATAGGACGGTCAGGTCCGGGCTCTCAGACTCCCAGTACTCGATCAACGCAATCACCCTGGAAACGGAATACTTCCATGCCTCTGGCAGCAGTTCCGCCAGGCTGGGCTCGCGCTGGGCGCGGAACGCCACGGCCAGCAGCTGCAGCGCGCTGCGGGAGCACGTCCGGATCATCAGCCACGTGCCCTGGTGGCGGTGATAGAATCCCTCCTCGCACAGCGTGATGCGGTACACGGCGTTTTCCAGCGCTTCCCTGGCTGCGGCGATTACATATGTCCCGAGCTCTGCGACGTCCTTGCACGCGACGGCCCGGACCGCGGGGAGGTAGAGCACGTCGAGGATGTCCACCAAGTGCCCTCGCAGTATCCCGCGCAGGACATCGCCCGTGTACTCGCGGGCGTCGTCGGGGAACCTCATGGCCGCGGGGAGCATGCCCTTCCACGTCTCCAGCTTCAGCTTGAACCTGTCCACGTCCTTGCGGTACTTGTCCTCGCCGCCCACGGTCCACCAGCTCGTCGTGTAGTACCACGAATCGGCCCGGTACCGCGACGACAGGGCCTCGTTCATGATGCGCCGCAGGGCTATCTCAGCCAGGTAAAAAAACCAGCTGGTCTCGAGCCGGTTCCGTTCCCGTTGCGCAGCCGACTCTGACCGAGCATGGCCTCCCACGAGCTGGCTGGGGTTGGGCGGGGACGGATACACGTGCGAGTACTGCATCTCGTTGAGGCTCGATCCCGGAAGGCCTAGCTCGGTTCGCAGCTCCCTGTAGGTACCAGTTAGCAAGCCCATGCGCAAATCTGTGGGGGTTACGGGCTCAGCCGCACAATTCGCTCTTTAAGCAGCTCCAATAGAGGCTTTCCTCCATGTGTTGCTCGCTATCTCCTTTGGAACTGTCTGTGGAACCAGGGGACTGCGTGTCCATCGGCTCGCCTGTATGGTCTCTTGCTGCTAACCATCCCACGCATTGTGTGCCAGCCTGCGTAAAGGCTTTCCAAGCTGCCATGATACGAAATGTCGTCATTAGATAGACGGCCGTGAGGAAGCTACACTGCACCGCCAGCAGAGAGTTGCTGTGATATAGCATGCCGATCCGGCGTTGAGCCATCTGAAAGTACAACTCTGCACGCTTCAGTCGGTCCGGTCGCCGGGAGTATCCAGGTTCCAATTCCAGTCCGGATTGAGGAGAGAGGACACTAAGAGCGCAGACAAGTAGCTGCAAGAGTCAGGCCAGCAAAAGGTGGTGTGTCGAGGCTCTTTTGGTAGCACTTACGATAAGACACGTTGTTCCATCCCACCTCAGTCCCGTTTCGGCAATGTCTCTTACATCGGTCCATAATCGATCAACCACAAAAATGGGGTTTTTTATGTGGTTATTGTCCAGGAAGTTCTCCACAAGCTGCGTCACCACTTCGGGGTCAAGATCAAATATAGCTTCTCTGGAAGTGACCTGGAGACGCCCATCGTCGTGTCCCAAAGTAGACGTAAGAGAAGGGTGGTGCTGAATTCCAAAAACAGGCCATTGTAGCAGGTTTTCGACTCTCATTTCAGAACTGCGGGTAACTACATCCGCCGCCGGGGGTCGATCGTTCCCCTGCTGCGCTTGTTCGGAAATAGTAATGTCATGGTAGCTGAAGCTTTCTTCAATTAATGATGGTCCCTGCTGCTGCTGTTGCTGCTGCTGGGAGGAGCCTTGGCTAATTTGGTTCTCATTATTGCGGTCGAGAAGCGCCGTAATGTTGCGCTCCATCTCCCCCAGCCGCTGCAGAATGGCAAGGCTACCTCTGTCAAGCTTTGAATGATCCGAGGAGCTATCGTCTGGGTAGCTGCAAGCACCCCCCGTGGCAGTACAAAACCCGCACACGGGGCGCTGGTTATCACATTTGGTCTTCCTGGCTCGGCAGATAAGACAAGCAGTGCCCGCCCGCCTGCGAGAATAAGAGGCCGACTCGCGAGAGGCCGGCCCCGGTCCCGGCGGAGGCTCATTGGGCGAATGGGGCGAGAATTGCGAGGCCGGGTTGTTTTGCTGCTGCTGCATTGTTTGAGACGACGTAGGCAACGGATCCGAGAGCAAGTTGGCCACCAGCGGCGGCATTGCGGCGCCCTGACGGAAGCCCTCCATTTGTGTGAATAGCACGAGCAACAATATCCCCAGCTCTCCCCGATCGCCAATGGCTCATCATGCAAGCCCAAGGACGCTTTTGCGGGGGCGAGGCCTGTGAGGTGATAGAGTTGGGGGCTCCATCCAATGTGCTGATTTGACGCCAAACGGGCAGCGCACGACTCCACACTTGCGGGCCAACGCTAGCACTCGGCACTATCCCATCCCCACACCGATACTCCCCGACACCTGTTGATGCCGTCACCTGACGGATTCTCGCAGTGGGCACGGGTGTCAAGTGTCAAAATTGTGGCCTGCTCGTTCCTGGGGTCCCCAGCTGGAGACCCCAGATTTGGGATCGACAAGCGCTGCCGAGGCAATGAACCACTGCCCTGGGGAAATGGCTCACACAAAGCCTAACTACATATATAGCCTGGTCTTGTCGGCCATTGTTTCATTTCCGCTGTCCTTCGCATCCCCACTGCCAATGAACAAGCAATCTGCTCAGAACTGAGTCGAAATCTCTCGGAACAAAATGTCGCTGGGTCAGTCCAAGGCCAAGGAACACGATGCCGAAAGCATCCAACATGTTCACGATGCTGCGGCTATATCTGCCCTCGGAGGCATGGCCAACAACGAAGAACACGACCTAAACGCCATCCAGACCATGAAAAAGCGTCCATTGGTCTTTGGCTGGGCCTTTTTTGCTGTCCTCACATGTCTTCTCGTATCGTTTGAGAACCAGGCTGGCGGCATGGTCCTCAGCATCCCCGAGTTTCGCAAAGACTTTGGCAAGCCCTACGAGGGCTCATACGTGCTCTACACCGACTGGCAGTCTGCACTGTACGGCGGTCCCATCGCAAGCGCTGTGTTGGGCACTTTCTCTGCCGGTTATGTTGCCGACTTGGTTGGTAGAAAACCAATCATCATCGGCTGCATCGCCCTGTCCTTTGCTGCCATTGCTTTGGAGTTTGTCGCCACAACCAACGCCGTCTTTTTTGGCGGCAAGTTTCTCAACGGTTTTCTTGCCGGCGCTCTTCTTTCAGTCAGCATCACCTACATTGGTGAAGTAAGCCGCGTTGATTCCTCGCTCATCCCGCCCGCCCAATGCTAATGTCCATTCTAGGTTACGCCTCTAGCTCTTCGAGGCTTTACCACGTGTCTGAGCGCCTTGATGATGACCATCGGACCCTTGACGGCAGCCATCATTATTGACAAGACAGGAACGAGCAACTCGCGATGGGCCTACCGAGCTGTGTTCTGTGCTCAGTTTGGATTTGCTGGCTTCTGTGCCATTTTCGCTCCCTTCATGCCTGAATCTCCAATGTGGCTGTTGGGCCAGGGAAAGAAAGAATCCGCCGTGAACTCACTAAAGCGCCTTGGCTATACCGGAGCTGATCTCGATGCCCGCTTCGCCCAAATTGAAGTCTTGATTGAGGAGTCTGAGCGAGAGACGGCCGGTGCCACGTATCTGGATTGCTTCCGACGATCAAACCTGCGCCGCACCATCATTTCTGTCATGCCTCTTGCTATCCAGGCTCTCAGCGGCGTCTACTTCATTTCGTCCTACGGAACATATTACATCCAACTCGCTGGATATACCACGGCCGAAAGTTTCAAGCTGCAAATCGTCCAGCACGGTCTTTCCATGGCTGGAAACATCTGCTCTTGGTATCTCGTCGATCACGTCGGTCGTCGCGCCCTTACACTCTGGGGAACCGTCTCCATCACAGTCATTCTTCTCATCGCTGCCAGTCTCGCAGCCGAGGGCAGCCCAGGCGCCATCAAGGGATCTGTCGCATTCATCATTCTCTACAATTTCTTCTACAACGTGACGATCGGCGCCACTGCGTACACCCTTCTTTGCGAGGTCGCCACGGCCAACCTTCGTGTGAAGACCATCTCCATCGGAGTCGCCCTTCAGTACATCATCTACTGCGTGTGGGCCTTTGTCATTCCCTACCTCTTCAACCCCAACGAAGCCAACCTCGGAGCGAAGACGGCATACCTATTCGGAGCGCTGGGCGTGCTATCGGTTGTCTACCTATGGTTCTACCAGCCTGAAACTGCCGGGCGTAGTTTCGAAGAGCTGGATGAGCTTTTCAGGAAGGGAGTGAGTGTGCGTGAATTTGCCGGGTACAAGACGGACGTACAGAAGAGGGCCGAGGACGCCAAGGTGGAGAAATCGTCAGAATAACGAGATGGAATGCGATAGTAGGGAATTAGATGGCAATATTGCCTGAATAACAAAGGAAATTTCAATTAACCTCTGGCCGGTTCATATTCGATATCTATTGTCAATGCTCTTCTGATAGTATTTTATGGTGTGCCTCAATACTTTTAACGCCACCACCAAGGCCAATACTTCCAAGACATCCCACATCAGTTCGAACAGGGATGTTTATTAGTTACAAAAAGCCCCCAATCAAATCCATGCTAGCTATATGAATAGGGCTGGCCCAGGTAGAATTTTCCTCGGCCAAAAATTGAAATAGGGATGTGGGGGAGGGGTTGCCGATGAAATCGGATGGCGTCCTCCCTCTCATAGACTATATGCGCCCATCAGATGGGCCAGGTTACTCCTGCAGTCCCATATTTTACTGCCAGAGATCCCTGGTCGTGATCACTCATCTAAATGGCCGCTTGGACATGATGTTTGTGGAGCTGTCCAGAATGAGGAATCTGACGTGGAGCTACCCACATCACCGCACTCGGCACTCGCTCGGCGGGGCAAGTTGAGCGAGACATTCGGATGCCAAGAAGGAGAAGCAAAAGCAACCAGCAGTACTTGGCTGGTTCTAGCGATCCGAATTTGCCCGAGTCGCATGAGACGATTGTTGGCTTTGATGCAGCCACTCCACTCGGACAAATCTATCTGTTCGCGGGCCCCGAGTCGATCTCGAAAGCATAATAATCAAGACTTCTTGGTAGCCAATCTTATCGGCAAGTGTATGCAATCGGACACTCAAAACTGGCCAAGGGGCCAAAAATAGAAGGCCGTAGAACCGCCTCCGGCATTCGGGTCGTTACTACTTGTCCGGGTGTGGCATGACTACCGCTTTCGGGACTGCGGACGCCGGCCAACGGGGTTTCCCAACGGAAAACGTGACGTCGTCATATGCGTTCATTTCTTCGACTCTTTAGGAACCAGCGCGCTTGGCAATGTGGGAAGCTCGGCGAGCCCGACTCAATGGAAAGGGCGGGAGCAGCTCCGTGACTGGCCCGGCCGCCGCGTGTTCGTCAGCCACAGCCCTGGGAGGCGGGGACGAACGACGGGCTGCGCGCGTACAATAGCGAATTTATGGGCTGCTTACCCTGCCTGCGGCCCACGCACGTCAGATCTGCCCCAGGCCAAGCGCCATGGCCAAGCCGAACAGCCGGACCTTGTGGAAGGGCACATTCCGGGGCGCACTCAGCGCTGCCGAGCCACACAACATGCCGATGTATCCGGCGCCAAGGTGGGGACCGCACCGGGCCCTGCGCCACCAACACGCAAAGGGCCGGGGCATGCTAAGGCTGAGCTGACTCTGGGCCAGCTGACGACATGGCTTGTATTAAAGACGAGCGCATTCTCTCTTCTTTTTCCGAGATCGAACCACATTTCTCGCACTCACACACACAAACAAGCCTTTCCAAACCATGTCAGCTCAGGATTACTACGGCGGCGGCGGCAGCCAGCAGGGCGGCGGCTACAACCAGCAGCAGGGCTACAACCAACAGCAGGACTACAACCAGCAGCAAGGATACAACCAGCAGCAGGGATACAACCAGCAACAGGTACGAACGACAGCTTCCCCTCTCCCGCGTCGCAATTTGCGGCGATGAGTGTCACAACGGCGACTGACATTTTGTGTTGCAGCACGGCCAGCAGAACCAGTCATACCCTCAGCAGTCCAACTACGACAACTCGTACAACCAGCAGCAGCAGGGCGGCCAGTACGGAGCTGCCCAAGCTTACCCCGGCGCCACGGGGCAGGGTCAGGACGGAGAGAGGGGTCTAGGCGCGACGTTGCTTGGTGGAGGCGCCGCTGGCTTCGCAGCTCATAAAGCTGGAGGAGGACTCCTCGCCAGTCTAGCGGGTGCCGCGGCTGGTGCCATTGGCGCCAACGTGATTGAGCACAAGTTCAAGAAGTGAGTCAAAGCTGCCCTGGAAGCATCTGAAATTGCCCTTGCAACAGTAACTAACATAAATGCGCAATAGGCACAAGAAGGAGAAGAACAAGAGACATCACCGCGACGGCCGGCCCCGAGCCTACACGGGCGACTCGACAAGCAGCAGCGATTCGTCGGATGACGAGAAGGACCTCGCCTACGGCCGTCCTCCCCACGGCCACCACGGTCCCCCTCCTCCTCGCCACGACGGCCCTCACCATGGAGGCCCTCCTCCTCACCACGGCGGCGGATATGGTGACCACGGATACGGCGGTGGCCCCGGAGGCCCCGGAGGATATGGACACCATGATGGCCACCACGGCGGACACCATGGAGGACCCCGCTGGTAAAAAAAGGAAATGCATTCACCCCCCTGGTGACGTCTTTCAGGGAGGGGATCCGAATTGAGATCAGATCATGCATGCGTCTTGTATGAACCAATTGGCTTGGCTGGTGGAAGCGTTTAATGAATCATCTTTTTAGAAGCTACTTTATTTCCTCACAGAATTGATCTCGTATTACCAGTGCCATGCTCTCCCATGGCGCCCTTCCAATTTACAACCCGTTCATCCCATCTTGTCAAGCTAGCTTCTTTTTGTAAAAATTGCAACACATTTAAACTTTTACCCCTCTTCAAATCACAACACGCTAACCAGCTAAGCTAGCTCAAGGAAGCTATACTGACTCGCGCTGCTCGTGCTCCCGTTGGCGATCATGCTCGTGGCCCTTAAATAACGCCAGCACGCCCAGGTCGTAGGTAGCCTTCAAGCTACCAGCGCACAGGAACGCGACCCAGAACAAGTTTTTGCTGACGAGCGCACCCGTGAGACTCGGGCCTGCACTCTGCGCCAGCGTCTTGGTCACGTTCATGAGGCCCATGACGGCAGTGCGCTCCTGCGGCTGGATGATGGCAGCGAGAAAGGCCGAGCGAGGCGCCACGTCCATGGATTGCGTGCACGCGCGAAGAACGAGAAAGGCCATGGAAAATTGCACCTGTTGCGGGACGGGAATCAGAGCCAGGAAAATAGCCGATGGCAAATGCGTAAAGACCATTGTCTATTTTACGCGTAAGTATTTCTTTTGCGCATTTGTTTTAGTGCTCGTGGATTATGCCTACCTTGACATTGCCAAATCGCTTGGCGATGGATGATGCGATGATCATGGAGACTGCCGCGATGATGCTGGTGACGAAAAACAGCGAGCCAAGAGCTCCATCAGGAACGTCATATCTCCACCGGAAAAAGTATGTGACCCAGGACCTGGACCGAGTTAGCAGGTTGTCGTCTAGATGGTGAGGTTATCGGGGGCTCACATGGAAGCCAAGCCGGAAGCAAAAGCATCCATGGCAAAGAGGGCGCAGAGCGGGATAATAACAGGGAGGCTCTCCTTGCTGATCTGGGGAACCAGCGCCTGGAGCCAGTTGCGCTTCTTGGGCTGTTCAGGGAGTACCGCATCGGGCAATAGAGGGGCGGATTCCCCATTAATATCCGACTTGTTGGGCGCAGCATCCGCCTCAATCGACTTGCTCAGGAAAAGGGTCAAGATGAACTTGACGAAGCCCAGCGCGGCATATGTCAGGAAAACAGCTCTGTAGGCTTGCTCGGTGGTCCAGTGGAGATGGTCCGTGAGGTGCTGAACCACCCATCCGCACGTCATGACGCCAAATGCCGTCCCAGCGGTGCCGGCAAGGCTGTACCAGGCGTATATGTCGCTTCTAGTTTCCGGGGTAGTCAGGTGGGCCACAATGCTCTCCTCGACGGCTCGGAACGGGCCAATCTCGTTGCCACTGGGGGGAAAGACGTGTTAGACTACATGCTACGACTTGCATCAAAGGAAAGAATTGCCTACCTCGGGCTGATGACGCCGAAAATAGCTGCAGCCAGCAAAGCGAGGAAGCTGCTGCACTTTGCAAATACGATTCCGCTCCCAATCATCAATGCGGCGCCGGATGCCAGGATGGCCTTGCGTCCGATCCTATCGGCGAACAGGGTGAGAACCAGACTTATGCACACATCGCCCACCAGGGTCAGGGTCATGAAGAGGCCAATGTGCAGCTGCGAAATGTCCAGGATGCGCAGAAACATGACCAAGTTGAGGGTAGACGCGCCGTAGGCAAACAGTCTAACGAAGCGCTGCATGCACAGCAGCTTGACGTCGGTCGGGGACTGGTAGAGGGCCACCAGTCCCAGTTCCGACAGCAAGCGACGCAGCATTTTGAACAAACAAGACCATGCAACGCTTTTTACACCAACCAAAAAAAAAAAAAAAGAGATTGATAAGAGCAGATTGATAAAAAAAGAAACTCGCTAGCAAGAAGAGAGATGGTATTAATTAAATAGTCAAGCCACCGTTATGCAGGCCAGGTTCAATGTGCCTTTTATTTTTCTCACAGGACTGTTCCAGGCTTTTGGTGCCAAGCAGCCACTCGCAAAGTGGGCTGCGGTCGGGGATACGAAAAAAGTCCGAACGGGCACGCACGCCTCGGCCCCAGGTGGCTCGCTTCCCCCTCGGGTTCGGATGCACGAGCAGTCCCTTTTTTTTTCAGGGTCCAATTTACCGTCGACACAAAAAAAGGTTCGGTCTTTTCACGAGAGAGAAGGAAAACGTGGTCTGTCCAGGTCCAGCATAGCGTCATGGCTTGACAAAATGTGGCCCAACTCCTGATGCAGCGAGCCCCACACCCGTCCCGCCTGGCCAATGCGGTGCTGCGAATTGTCAACCGTCGTCGGAGTTCCGAGGCGACGGCCGCGTGCGCCCAGCAAAAGCATCAGGTAATCGTCGTGGCGTGTTGGTGGCCCTTGACATGACGGCATGCATTTGGCCAGTTCCGAGCAGCAAGGCGAGTTCCAAGAAATGAGGTCTCCCTTCCTGATGTCACATCTTTGCTGGTGGAGGCAACCATTGGGGCGGCCGCGGCCCATGATTAGCTAGACGGCCGCGCCAAGTCCAAGTCCAACCACGCCATGGCCTTATCATGCACGGGCCAGAAACTCGCGGATCTTGCTGAGCACCACCTCAGGCTGCTCGCTGTGCACGCTGTGGTTGGCTCCCTTGACCATGAATAATTCCGAGTTGAGTACTTTCTCTGCGATTAATTTCGAGTTTTCTAACATGTGTTAGAACATGTGGCATTCCAGAAACGGTGATGTACACACCAGGTGGGCAGATCCAATCTTGGTCGCCGACAATGACCAATGTCTTGGCCGAAATCGTCTCAAGCTTGTCGGTATAGTCAAAGTACTTTTCCTCCTCCGAGTAGAGGTCATCTGTTTTCAATCCGAAATCAGCATGGTCGGCCTGGCTGACATAAAGGGGAAGCTTACTATGCGACTCGGCAACGTATACCGTGTTTCGGCATGACAACAGGCCAGCATTGGCGTCATAATCCTCGCGGTAAAGAGGCATCATGGCAAAATGAACCAATCTAAATTCAACGTCGTCCTCGAAAGCCCCAAACACTTTACCCACCAACATTTCCTTGGAAAAACTAGGTACTTTATGCAGTCTAGCCTCCAGAGTCTTGATCGCCCCAGCTTCATCTGTGCAAAGTCGTCAGCTACCAACGAGTGTCACTTTGACATCAAAACCTACGATGATGAGACGGAGCAGTGCCTCGAAGAACCAGGTATGATACCGAAGACGGGTACTCGATTGCGTATTGCTGAGCCAGGAATCCACCAAAGCTTCCGCCACAGATGATGACTGGTGTCTCGGCCGAAACGAACTGGCACCTGAACCCTTCAATGTCGTCGACAAGCTGTTTGAAAGTGTAGGGCTTGGTACGCGAACTCTGACCGTGCCCGCGATAGTCAAAGGACACGACATGAAGAATATCACCCAGCTGGCCGTAGACTCGAAAGTCGGACTTGTGGTCGCCTGTCAATGGGTAAGCAGGTGCTTGTCATGATACACCATCGGCATCATACCCATCCCTCTTCCTCCATGCAGAGTAATCATGAGGGGGCCGTCGGTCGGCCCACACTCTTCGTAGGCCAGCTCGGCCCCGTTGACAGTGACATAGTTGACCATTGTGCACCAAAACACCAAAGCGCGATGGCAATTTTTTCAAAATATCGCAGAATCAGCTGCGGTGCTTATCAGTCATGACCCAGCTTGGCGCGTCCGGTTTTAATTTTCTCTGGCTCAAGAGCGCACAGCGGGACCGTGCGAGCGACAGACATGTCAAAGTTTGCCGACTCGCAAGATAGTTGCGTCCGCGGTGGGCCGCGCACGGGTTCCATCCGATCGGAACAGGCGCAAATCTAGTAGTGTCGGGCTGCCCCCGATGCCAAAGTTTCCCAGTCCAGCTAGCAGGCCCCCGCCCAAGAGAGATAGTCCCTCACCGCGGGCAGGGTTCGCGGCCGTCCGCTATTTAAGAAAAGAGCAAGAGAGCTGGGACTCGAAGCTCGCAGGCACATCTCCCCGATGCCGACGTGCTCGCCCCAGCAAAGCACGTTATACAGATAAACACGTAGTGGCCAGGGTCGGATATCAAAAAGGCGTCAATTCGCTGTCAGGATTCCGCCGACGGTGCTGCTCTTGACCTTTGTGAGTGCATCTTGTTATACCAGGCACGCCTGCAGCAGCAACGCGACTGAGCCTCGCCCAAGAAATCGCACGCCGCGCGCCGCTCCTCGTACAGACGGCCCCGTGGTCCGACACTCGGAAACAATGGCTCCACAAGAACACGCCGCTCCCAACGTCGCAGAATCGGTCGACTCGCGCAGCCCAAAGGATCATGACGCCGAGGTGACGGTGTCAAAGGCCTTGGACGCTCCAGCACCCGCGCCTGAGCAGGCTGGTTGGTTCCATTGGCATGAACCCGGAACCTCAAAGGAAGAGAAGAGGCTCATTTTCAAACTCGATTGGTTTCTGCTGAGCTTCAGCTGCTTGACTTACTTTATCAAACAGGTGAGCTTTTTCTTTCTTTTCTTGTCATGACAATGAGGCGCGGCTAAACAGAATCGCAGCTGGATCAAAACAACATTTCCAATGCCTACGTTTCGGGCATGTCCGATGAGCTCGGGTTCGGGCCCGGCAATGAGTTGTCCTGGATGAACACGTACTTTTCAATTGGTGCGTACTTTAAAATTCTCATCTTCAATGCCATGCTAAAACTAGACAGGAACAATCTTGGGTGGCGTTGTTGCCAATCTCATCATCACCGTCGTTCGCCCACGCATCTGGCTTCCTTCTTGCCTCCTCACCTGGTCTCTTTTCGTCCTCGCTCTGTACAAGTGCAACCACGCTTACCAATTTTACGTGCTCCGCTTCTTCATTGGAGTTTTCGAGTCTGCCGCCTGGCCAGGAGTCATGTACTGCCTCGGATCCTGGTACCGCAGGAGCGAGCTGTCCCGAAGAAGTGGTCTCTTTGTCATGAGCGGTGTCCTGGGCCAAATGTTTTCTGGCTACTTGCAGTCTGCTTTGTTTAGCGGCATGCATGGCAAGGGCGGCATGTCGGCGTGGAGATGGTTGTTCATTTTCGATTTCATCCTTGCCATCCCCGTGGCCATTTACGGATTCGTAAGTTTTTCACAACATCATTCATGGGGCCAAACTAATCTTGGCAGTTCTGCTTTCCTGATACTCCGCACGACACCAATGCGTTCTATCTGAATGAGTGGGAGAAGGAGAGATCTCGCCAACGAATCGAAGAGGAGGGCCGCCAACCAGTGGGCAAAATGAACTGGTCCGTCATTCAACGCATCTTTGGCTCCTGGCAGGTGTATTGCTTTACGGCAGCATACGCATTTTGGTCCCTTACGTGCGGAAGGTGAGGAGCATTCCCAGCCCCAAGCACGACTATTGCTAACATGTTTTTTCAGCTACGTGATGCAGTACTTTGGCATTTACCTCAAGGCCACCAAACTATACACGGTACCCGAGATCAACAACATCCCCACCGGAATCGGAGCCGTCAACTTCGTCTTCATGGTGTCTACCGGGTACATTGCCGACAAGATTGGCAGCCGCGGCCCAATTTGTCTCGCCGTCGGTGCTCTCATGATTTTCAACTACTCGGTGCTCACGGCCTGGGATGTCCCCCACAAGCTGAGAATGGCCGTCTTCATTCTTCACGGATGCTATGGATGCTTCACGCCCCTTCTCGCCGGCTGGGCAAACGAGGCTTGCGGAGGAGACCAGCAAAAGCGTGCATTTGTGCTCGGATTCATTGTTTCCGTCGGTCAAGCTGTTGTGATCCCATTCCAGCAGGTTCAAATGGCAAGCGGCGAAGCTCCTGAATTCAAGAAGACGCACGGATGGGGAAGCGCGCTGGCCTTTGTGGTTTGTCTTACCCTTTGGACCGGAATCGGACTTCCGTTGGTCCAGCGGTGGAGAGAGAAAAAGGTGCCAGTCAGCACGACCGAGGAGGAATACTAGACTAGTCAATCGGCTCCGAGTAAACAGTGATGGGAAATGAAACTTGAATCGCCAAGGCGATATTGCCTAAACTCATGAAACTTAGCTCATCCAAATATGCCCATGTGCAAAGCTTCTGTCACGACTCTGGGGAATCCCGGTCCGTCGGTCCCAGTCCGTCGGAACGTCAAAGTCCGGTGGGTTGGATTTGGGTTAGACCAGTGCAGGTTGGTCTGTCAGGGCGTGGCTTCGGACTCCACTTCAAGCCCCGAGTTCTCCAGGTAGAACCGGAAGAATCCGAAATCTGAAAGTTTCTATGGACGCTTGGTTGTCCTCCGTGATAAGTCTGGATACCTTATGATATGCGTTGTTGTAAACCGCTAGCCTCGCTCATGTCTCAACTCATTTGCAACGTTCATTCCATCTCCAGGACGTATGTTGAAGTCAACAAACCGTCATAATCATTCCGCAACCACATGGACCCGTTTAATACTCACTCAGGTCGGTACGGCCCGCGTCTTGGTGTCTTACTTGGCGTCACAATCTGAACCAAGATGCCCCATGTCGAGCTACCCTGTACCTGGGTGCAGTCATCAACGTTCAGTCGCAAACTTTTGAAAAGGACGGAATATGGTAAAGCGAGTGTGAGATTAAATCAAAATATTGTGATTTAAAATGAAAATGAAAATAACACCAGCAAGCTTATTAAGTGCTGTGAGTAGATGCTCTACACTCTTGACTGTTTTCAATTGTTTCAATCTTCTCGACAACCCCCACCCTCAACCCCAGCTTTTACACTGCGTTTCACACTTGGAAACACACTCCACGCTTATCAATCCTGCTCATCCTACTACCACCATTACCCAGGAAACGTTGCCGTGTTCCGGGCGCTGAGTGGACTGGTAAATCTCGGCCATGGTTCGGCGTGCTTATCAGTCAGTATCTGGCTTATCAGCGCCCCCTTGGCAAAGATGGCTGAAAACAGCAAGGCCTCATTGGCTCGCTAACCATGACGCAAGCCTCCAATCTATGCTCGATCGGGCATTTTCTCCCGGTGCCACACCTCAGGCACCCTTCTCGAATGGGCCAAAATAGCCATCTGGCAGTGAACAGGTCGTGGCGCTGGCTAGATATCTGGGGGAGAGATAAGGATACTTAAGCTTAAGTTGTTTGGCTGTTAGAATTTGGGGGTTCATGTAGGAACGCGCGGGATAATATAGATACATTGATGGGTTGATATTACGGAAACAAATGGCTAATGCACCAAAACACCAAGTTTCCTTCATGACATTTCTTGCGATAGCCTTCCTCTGGACGAGAGATCAAGTCGAGGTTCCAGATGCCAGCGTGAGCACTCGCTCCCAGAAGACTCGTCTCAGCTCCAACAGGCAAATTGATTCGGACTAGAATGAACTGATCAACGCGCAGTTGCCAACCACTTTGGTAATATTGGACCACCCACTGATAAGCTGAGCGTGCAAAATTAGGTCGCACCACGATTGCTTATCGGATGAGGGAGTTTTAGGGCGGCACGACGCCATTTTTTGGTATCATTCCAGGTCCGCGGCTATTTTCCCATTGTCTGATAAGGCAACGGGGGAACCGCACGCATCCGTCTTAAATTCCCACGTCTATCCTAGACATTCAAATTTCGGAGCGTTGCGCGTCTCTCCAAAACCCTTTAATTTGCCTGCGCCGTGCTTTTGCTTTTTGGCATCCTCCCTTGCAGCTTGCCAATATAATTTCCATTGCGCCAGGCTTTTGCGCACGCGCTCTCCGGACCGAATCCCCCTTCAGCCATCCAACTCTGCTCGAGGAAATAGTCGCCGACTCCAGTAGCAGTGGCAGCACTTGGCCATGTCAGCGGTAAGCATCAATGTTGCATTGTTTATTCTTGATTTCTTTTTTTGACCTTTTCTTCCTTTTTCTCTTATTTATTTTTTCTATTTTTTATTTTATTTTTGCAACCTCATATCGGGCTAATTCTCCCTGCCTAGCCTGTCTACAACGCGTCCGAGCCCAACGGCGGCAACCCGCTCGATGTAGACGTCAATGCGCAGTATGAGGGCGTCCAATTCAACTACACGTACATTGCCTTTTGCGGCTTCATCGTGTACCTGATTATTCCCGGCCTGGGTCTTCTGTACAGCGGCCTTGCGCGCAGGAAGTCGGCTCTGGCGCTGATATTCCAATCGATTCTGATTGGCGCCGTGACGACGTTTCAATGGATGTTTTGGGGCTACTCGCTGGCCTACAGCCGCACCGCCGGCCCCTTCATCGGCGACCTGGCCAATTTCGGCATGAAGAATGTCATGTCGGCTCCGTCCATCGGCAACTCCAACATCCCCGAGATTGTCTTCTGCTTGTACCAGCTACTTTTCTGCGCCTGCACGGTGCAGATCGTCGTGGGAGGCGCATTCGAGCGCGGCCGAATCATACCGTCGCTGGTGTTTGGCTTCTGCTGGGCCACCGTTGTCTACTGCCCCATTGCGTGCTGGACCTGGAACCCCAACGGCTGGCTGTATACGGTACGTGTCGGATTGCAACGGCGGCGCGTATTGGTGCTGACCGAGTGAGCTGGAACTTGCATTGACTAAGTTGTGATTCACAGCTCCCTTCTCTTGATTTTGCTGGCGGAGGCCCTGTTCACATCGCCTCCGGCTGGGCAGCCCTGGCCTATGCCCTCGTTCTCGGCAAGCGCAAGACCAACCCGAGCGACCGCGCGCATGGCAGACCTCACAACATCACCTTGGTCTTTCTGGGAACCGTGCTGATCTATTTTGGTTGGTTCGGATTCAACGGCGGATCGGCGCTCAATGGCAGCATCCGTGCGATGCTGGCCGCCTTCAACACCAACACGGCCGCCTCTACCGGCGCGCTGGGCTGGGTGTTGGTCGACATGATCAAGTACAAGGGACGGTTCCGGGTAGTCGGCGCCTGCGAGGGAGTCATTGCCGGTCTCGTGGGCATCACCCCGGCGGCCGGCTATGTTAGCGTGTGGCTCGCGGCCGTCATCGGTTTCATCACGGCCGTCGTCTGCGCCTTGATGGATGACGTCAACACGTGGCTGCACATTGACGAGGGAATGGACGTCTTCAAGCTCCACGGCATCGGCGGCATGGTGGGATCGTTTCTCACCGGCATCTTTGCGACAAAGTCCATCTCGTCACTGGACGGATCGACCATTGCCTCGGGAGCCATCGACGGGGTGGGCGTGCAGGTTGGGCGGCAGTTTGCCGAAATCACAGCCATCTCGTCCTACTCGTTCGTCGTCACGCTGTGTCTCCTCGTCATCCTCAAGTACATCCCGGGGCTCCACCTCCGCGTGTCTGACGAGGCCGAGGAGCGTGGCCTGGATCTGGATCAGTTTTTCGAGGAGAACATTGGCGACTGGGAGGTATTCGAAGCGCTGCAAAGGCACCGAATCGAGAATGAGACCATCATTGCCCAAGAACCGTCGGGCTCGTCTGCAGTCAGCAGCCACGGCGGGGACGAGGCTAGGAAGACTGAAAAGGTTGCATCAGGATCAGTGTAGAAGAGGGGAATTCCTGATTCATGGGCGAGGCTCTAGTTTGAAACATTTTTTCTCTTTACAACCGCTTTGAATGCGCACTCCGGCGTGAACCCCTCCCCCCCCCTCCCGCTCTTCCCCTGCCCCATGGCCCGCGAGAGTGCGAAATCAGTTTTATTTGCATGTAAACGAACGCCCTACCAGGATGTGCACCATGTGGTTGTGTCATTTCGTTGTTTGAGACACTGTCAGCATTCCCCAGAGATGATGAAATTTGCCGAAAGGATCGCTTTTTTTTCTCGCTTACTCTGAATGTCCGATGCAGCTAATTTTTGACATGTCACCATGATCCTATCAAGCGCGATGATTGACATCAAGGAACGTTTTGCCCGGCTTTACCCATCCATGACCCATGGTCCAAACGGAACGAAACGAGAGAGAAGAAAAAGAAAAAGATCCCAGACCGCCCCAGCCTTGATCGGCAGCACAGCACACCACATGACTAGCTGTTGACAGCGAATCCACTACTCAAAGTTCCATTTCGGGGCTCGCTTTTCCAAAAAGGCCCCAACGCCTTCCTGCTTATCCTTGGTGCCAAAAGCAAAGTAGTACAAGCTTCGCTCAAACTCGTCGTCACGGCCCAGATCGTCGGCTAAGGAAAAAAGAAGAAACCGTAAGAGGAAGGAAAGGGCGCAGGTCTTGGGGATAAGCGAAAACTTACATCGAGACACCGCCTCTTTTGCTAGCGACAAGGCCGTTGGGCTCAGAGCTGCCAACTTTGACGCCGTTTGGATGGCGTTTTCGAGGACCGTGCCAGGTTCAAAGAGTTGAGCAACGAGGCCGGCCGAGTGGGCCTCGACCCCTGTGATGGGGGATCCGAGGAGAATCATCTGCATTGCCTATGCCGAAAAGACGGGGGATTAGCGGAAAAAGAGGGCCCGCTAGAGGTGGGTGGGTGGGAAAGACGGAGATGGGATGGCATGGCATGGGGAGAGCATCTTGCGGCTCGAGCAGTTGGTGTGGGTGGGTGGATTCTCGCTGCACCGCTGGGCTGGACTGCACACGCACCTTGAACTTCCCGACGGCACTCGTCAACCTCTGCGTTCCGCCTGCGCCGGGGATGAGGCCAATGGAGACTTCCGGCAGGCCGAATCGGCTGCTGGATGAGGCCACTATTAGGTCACACTTGTCGTGATTCGCCTGTTAGTCGAGGGATTCTTTCTTCTCTGCGGCTGCCCGCATTAGGCCGGGAAGCATGTTGGTTGCGTGCCTACTTACCATGAGGGCAACCTCGAAGCCACCACCGAGCTGTCAACCATGGCGCATCAGTTCGGCTCTGTCGATCCACCAGACCAAGCAGGAACTAGGAGCTTGGTGGGGATGAGGTCCAGGACGTCGGGCCACTCACCGCCATTCCCTCCACGGCCGCGACCAAGGGCTTGCGCACGGAACGCATCCCCGCGCACAGGTTCCCGAGGTAGCGGCATTGTCGCGCTGCCTCGCCGTCTAGCTCTGATATCTCCTTGATGTCGGCTCCCGCTGCCACCAACAAGAAAAAACACGTGTTGTCAGCAGGTGGCTGGGTGCTAGCGCAGCCCTCGAGCGTGGCCGTGGCTCGCCCGGTTGCTGGGAAACTTACCGGAAAAGAAGGAGCTGCTTCCGGTGACGATGATGGCGCGAATGGCTCTGTCTGCTGCCGCCGCCGACAGCTTGTCGAGAAATATGGAGATTAGCTCGCCCGACAGAGCGTTCCGCTTGCTCGGCCGGTTGAAGGCGAGGACGCGCACGCCGTCTGCGGGGGTAGAGTCCGTGACCAGTGCATCCGCCATGGTGATGATGATGCAGTAGAGGTAAGCGCGTGAGGTGATGTGAGCACAGCTGATTGTAGATCCGGAAGAGATTATAAAGTAAAAAGAGTTGAGATGAATGGGACGACGTTGGCCGTGGTGACGTTTGGCAATCCGACGACTTGGGTGAACCGGGGGGCGTGCCGAGGGGCGCAATTGCCAGCCGGTACATGTATGCTGTTGGTTCAAATACATGCTCGCGGCATTCTAAAAACACCAATCTGGAAGTGCCGATCAGTTGACACGTAGCCTAGCCATGTCTAACAATGACTCGGCATGTAAAAAGAAATGCACATATAGCCTGACCAACTGAGACAGGTCCCGCATAAAACCAGCATGGCGGGAACATGGTCAAGGCTGTGCTCGATCCAGCAGCAGCAGAAGCCCGCTCTCTCTTTGCGAGTCTTCCCTAGCACTGAGGCATTTTGGAGGGGGAGGCTGGACGCCCAATGCTCGATTGGGTTTTGTTTGCTGTCGATCGCGTCTCTAGAAGGATGCCATGGCTGATGTGCTAAACCGCCCTCTCGGTGCTACCGGAGAGGTGCTGTCTCGGCGGGCACGGCTGGAGGAGAGAGGGAAAAAAGAAGTAGACGGAACGAGGCTTCTTTTCTCCCTTTTTAGGATTACTATCCTCATCATGAGACCGTCGACAGCCTCGCATGTTTCTCGTCACAGGCCGTGAATCAGAAAAAAGAAGCACAAGGCTCCCTCCCGTCTAGGCCGGAACCAGCTCGCTTGAGCATCTAGCGCGGGCGACTAGGCCGGCGGGAGCGGCTAAGTTTGGTCTTTGACAGCAACCCGCTCATCGGCGATCACGGCCCGCAGCCAAGCCTCCGCCCATGTCGTTTGTGCCTTGTTTGACGCGCCGTGCGTCGGCCCCCCTGCCAGAGCCGGGCCTAGCCAGATGCTACACGTTTGGTCTCGAACCCATGCACGATGCTGCACCCGCCGCAGGTGTGCTGAAGATGTTTAGAGTACCTGGTCGCGCGGGGCACCTTACTCAACTAGGACCCATCCGGTTGGTTCGGTCCACTTGGACGGCGACGACGGGGGGGTGTGGGCTCTCTCACATGCGTGTTGGGTTTTCCGGTGATAACACCGTTCCGCAGAGAGAGGAGAGAGGGCCCTTGTTTGGTTGCGCCTGTGCCAGTGTGTCCAAGGCGCCCAGCCCAGAAGCGATCCGCGATGCGAGCCCAAAAGGTGTCATCACCAAGCAAAAAAGGTGGCTCTGCCAGAACGGCCGGCAGCCCTTGGCGTCATGCACGCTTGCCCTGTCGGCGCATCCACGTCCATAATGGAAAGTGATCCGCCGAGCCCGTTTGCAGATGTGTTGGGACGGAGTACCACCTGCCCTCCTCAAGTGGAAATGGGACGCGTCGGCCGTCTCGAACTAGGCCATGTAGTATGTACAGTTGGTTTCAGCTTGCTGTGTACTACGAGGGTAGCTATGACAGGATATTCCGCAACGGCAGGAACCGCTCGCGCAAAAGAATGGGGCTCGCAACTTATTGGTTATGCTACATAAGAATGCGTCGTTGGCGTTGAAAAGGATTCCGACTTGTCAAGTTTGGACCTCAAGCCGTCCTCGCCCATACTTAGTTTGGCATCCTGCCTGCGTCCTCCCTTCCCGTGCGAACGACACTCTTGACTCTGTTCCTGCGTTAGTTTGCTGCTGCTGTTTTGATTCCTGCCTGCTCTTGCAGCTATTCCCACCCTCCAATACGAGCATGGAGACTCTCTCTAGCGGCGGCTCGATGCCCGTCCCCTTTAGCTACGGCCTGTCAAGCGCCCCGCGCTTCGCAACTGTCACTGCTGCGTTTCACCATCATGTAGCCTCGAGGCCGCATGAGGTTGCTGCCCGAGACCTGTCCGCTACACCCCCATCAGAAATCTCCTATGGAGATCTTGCCCGAAGGAGCGCTAGGCTTGCACAGAAGTTGCGAAGCCTAGGTGTGACTCCCGGCGATAGAGTCCCCTTGGTTGTCAAGAGGGGCATTGATATGCTGGTGGGTATCATTGCGGTGCTGTCCTGCCGAGCCCAGTACGTGCCCATGGATGGCTCTGTGGTTCCCGATGCAACCCTTCGTTTTGTTCTGCAGCAGACTCAGTCAAAAATTGCTCTCGCCTTAAAGTCAACTCGTCATCGTCTGTCTGAGATGGACCAATCCAACGTCGTTGCCATTGATGACTTTGAGAGCGACAAGACTGCAGATGATTCTTCCGACCTAGTTCTTCCCCAGGCAGCTCCAGAAGATGGCTGCTATGTCATTTACACTTCCGGTAAGTCGAAACTATCCAGTTTGATCGTCTGGAGCCGCTAACCTGAATTCGTAAGGCACCACTGGAACACCGAAGGGTGTTGATGTAACCCACCAGAATGTCACCAACTTGGTGTGTCAATCTCCCGGAGATCTGGGCATCAAACCTGGAACACGTGTAGGCCAGGTTCTTAGCATTAGTTTTGATATGGGTACGTCGTCTGATCTTGTAATTGGTTGGTTTGGAGTTAACTCAAATTCAACCTCATAGCTGCGTGGGAAATGCTCGGATGTCTTTGCAACGGAGGCACACTCATCCTGCGGGGCTCAGACTGGAAAAAAGCTGTCAAAGAGGTATGTCAGCTAATATTTTCCACTGTTTCAACATCTAATTCGATTTTAGGTTGATGTCCTCATCTGCACACCTAGCATCTTGACCAAGTTTAGACCAGAGGAGCACCGCAATATCAAAGTTGTAGCCACTGCTGGCGAACCTTCTTCTCAACTGTAAGACTATTCTTTTATTTATTCTCTAAGAATAGTGTGGCTAACGGTGACTTAGACTTGCGGATGTGTGGGCCTCGAGCTGCACTTACTACAACTGCTGTGGCCCAACTGAAACCACTATCGTCAACACCATGCACGACCACAAACCTCATGCCCCACTTTCCATTGGAAAGCCAACCCCCAACAACAATGTTTACATTCTTGACGAGGACAACAAGCCAGTCAAAGTTGGCGAGTCTGGAGTCATGTGGGCTGGCGGACTCGGTGTCACTCGTGGCTACGTTGAGCTGCCTGAGAAGACTGCTGAGAAATACATTGCCGACCCTTTCAAGGGTGATGGGTAAGCTCATTCACACTCAAGTCAACCATGAAAATGCTCACCGTCATACCTAGATCCAAGATGTACAATACTGGTGATGTGTGCAAGTGGAACACCGACGGATCCATTCAGATCCTGGGCCGAATCGATGACCAAGTCAAGGTCAAGGTACGGATTCACCCATACTCGACTCACTCTTCTTCCACATGACTAACACTGGTCAACAGGGCTTCCGAGTAGAGCTTGATGGCGTCGCTGCTTCTCTCAGCGCCTGCCCCACCGTCCAGAGGGCGACGGCACTCCTCATTGACGGAGAGATTCACGGCTTCCTGACCCCCAAGACGTGCGACCTCGAGAAGGTGGCTGAAGACTTCAAGAGCCGCCAGCCCTACTACGCCATCCCTTCCAAGTTCCACCTCTTGGAGTCGTTCCCTCTGACGGGCAACGGCAAGATTGACAAGAAGGCTCTCAAGGCCACTGAGCTCGAGACGCGCCACAAGGCTGCCAGCGAGAAGACGTCGACCGAGGTCATCACGTACCCCAAGGACGTCTTCTTTAGCCACACCAGGACCGACTCTTCAATCTCCACCATGACCAACGCCATCAGTCCCTCTAGAACCACTACCACTGATTCCAGCATTGAAGAGCTTCCTGATCTGGAAAAGGGTCTTCCTGAGAAGAACCTGGCCAAGCCGGCGCGCGGCCTGCGCCACCGCGTCCTCATCGTCTACCGCCGCCTGTTCACGCTGGTGGGCATCTTCAACATCGCAGCCGCCATCGCCGTCATCTTCACCGGGTTCCCCAGGGAGTGGCTCGGAACCGTCACGGCCATCAACCTTGCCGTTGCCGTCCTCATCCGCCAAGACTTTGTCATCAACGCCCTGTACACAATCACCTGCAGCGTGCCCAAGTCGTGGCCCATGTTCATTCGATCGCGGTGCGCCAAGATTATCCATCTCGGCGGCGTTCACTCTGGTGCGGCCGTGAGCGCCGGTGCCTGGCTTTTCGCTTCCAACGTCGGCGACGTCGCCTGCATGAACTCCAACTGCGGTGCCGCCTGGGGCCATCAATCGATCGCTGCAAAGGTCATTTCCTGGATTCTCACGCTCCTCTTCTGTGTCATGCTGGCCATGGCGTACCCGACGGTGAGAAAGTCGCACCACGATCTGTTCGAGAAGACGCACCGCTTCGTCGGCTGGACCATGCTCGGGCTGTTCTGGGCCCAGGTGGTTCTCACCAACAACGACACCAAGGCCTCCGACATGTCGCTGGGTGATGCCTGTGTTCGTTCGCCATCCTTCTGGCTGCTGCTCGCGGCTTCCTGCAGCGTGGCTTGCTCGTGGCTGTTCCTCAAAAAGGTGCCGGTGCAGTCAGAGGTGCTCTCGGAGCACGCCATCAGACTGCACTTCGACTTTGCCATGCCGGTGAATGGAACGTTTACCCGGCTGTCAAAGCGACCCCTGCTCGAGTGGCACTCGTTCGCCACGATCCCGGCTCCGGAGCCGGAAAACGGCAGGCCCGTTGGCCACTCGCTCGTCGTGTCCAACGCAGGCGACTGGACAAAGTCGACGATCCAGGAGGCTCCGACGCACATCTGGACTCGCGGCGTGCCGACGTGCGGCGTGATGCGGATCGCCACCCTCTTCAACCGAGTCGTTCTTATCGCGACGGGATCTGGCATCGGGCCCTGCCTGGGCCACATCCAGCACCCCAGCTGTCCCACCCAGCTCATCTGGTCCACTTCTCGCCCGGAGGTCAGCTTCGGCCCTGGCCTGTGCGACACCATCCGCAGCAAGGTGCCCAACGCCGTCATCCACGACACCAAGAAGCTCGGCCGGCCCGACCTCGTCAAGATGGGCTACAACCTGGCCAAGAGCTTCAAGGCCGAGGCCGCCATCATCATTGCGAATGAGAAGATCACCAAGAAGATTGTGTACGGGCTGGAGACCCGCGGCGTTCCCGCCTACGGCGCTATTTGGGACAGTTAGTTTGCTTTTTTGCTAGGTAGCGGGTCCACTGGTATTTTCTGTTTGAGTGCGTGCGTTTGTAGCTTGTGGTGTTTTAGGGGAGCGAGGGGGCACATTTCGGAGTATCTGTATTTCGGCGTATTGTGGAGTTTCGGATCGGTCTCCTATGGATATCACCAGTTCTTTCCTATCAATCCATCAGCAATCAGCAGTCAGTTTAGTCATTGAATTTAATTGCGCATTTCGAGTTATCTGAGAAAACTGAAAAATCCTTCCCGTCACAGGCCATTTCAGTTGTGATCCCAGCATCTTGCGATTGTCGTCGCGGTGCGTAGCAAAGCCGCTCGCGGAATTCAAGCCGCCGCTCGGCTCCCCGCGGTTAGATGGCCTTGTCGGCGGATACAGTCGGGTCTGCACCCACGCCTGCTCGCTGCGCTTACTTGGGCCCAGCTATTATCACACCACAATAGCAGCCGCAGGCCCGCCGTATCGTGATGTTTGAAGATTTTGACGAACTCGAGATCCAATTTATCTCTGAAAAATGGAGCCTCGCGCTTGGCTTTTCCCCTGGGCCCTTGCACTGGGCTCACCAGAGGCCCACAGATGTCGGCTGGGAGCGGAGCCGCATACGTGATCCTGTGCTGGTTAGGATGACGGCGAGGGAAAATTCGGTGAGATTGTGAATTGATAAATGAAGTAAATCTTCCCGTAGATTATCGTAGGAATCTGGTTGGTATCCAGGCTCAAACAGAGTGTATCAGACAAGATGTCGCTTGCATCTTCCATCACGGAATCTTTCCACACAGACGACACAACCCACGATGCGACACAACACGAGGTGCCAATTCATTTCGGAGAAGGCGCTGATCCCGAAAGGGCAATTGTGAGGGAGAAAACGAAAGAGAAGGGCGTCATATACGTCGACTTTGAGGGCCCAGACGACCCCGAGCACCCGCACAATTGGTCCATCCCCAAGAAGCTCACCTTCCTTATCGCTGCCAATTTAATGACCTTTGCCGTCTCCTTCACCTCGAGCATATTTGGAACCGCATCTACTACACTGGAAGCTCACTTTAACGTCTCGCACACCGTCATCAGCCTTGGCGTGGCCCTGTTCGTGGCTGGATTTGCCGTCGGACCCCTATTTTTTGGACCAATCTCCGACATCACCGGTCACGTCCCCCCATCGCTGGTCGGTTTCACAGTATGTGGGCTGCTACAGATACCAATTGCTGTTTTAAACAACCTCCCTGCCATCCTAGTATGTCGTTTCCTATCGGGCGCTTTTGGAAGCGCCATGTTGGCATGCGGCTCTGGCATGACGGCCGAGGTGTACAAGCCCATTCCGCGAGCAATTGCCCTCGCTTACGGAGCAACCATGATTAACCTTGGAAGCACCGTGGCGCCGAGTGCAGGTAGCTACATAGTGGCTCGCTATGGCTGGCGCTGGACTGCTTGGGTGACGTTGATCATGTTCGCCGCTATCGGAGTCGTTGTTGCCCTTTGGCTCAGGGAGTCTTCGCCAAGGCGCATCTTGGTCGCAAAGGCCAAGCGTTTACGTGCTGCTGGTGGAGAGGATGCGCAGCACATCAGAGCCCCCCTCGAAGACGAGGTAGTCGATCTTAATACGCTCGTGAACAAGTACTTTGCAAAGCCCATTATGCTCATCTGCAAAGAGCCAATTCTCATCGTGTTGACGGTGCATCTCACCTTTGTGTACGGCACGCTCTACCTCACCTATCAGCTCTTCCCATACTCATTCCTGAAACGTGGCTGGCCAGTAACATCTACAACGCTTCCGTTCATTGCCGTGTCTCTTGGCGTCATCTCTGCTCCGGGAGTAGTTGCCATCTTCACAATGACTTGGTACAAGAGGCGGTTTTTGGAGAGGGGTGGGGCTTCGGAGCCTGAAGATCGTCTTCCTCCAATGATCCTGGGAGCTTGCATCCTCCCTGTCGCTCTGCTCTGGTTCGGTTGGTCACAGAGCACGCATTGGATGTCACAAATCATCGCTGGCTATTTTATTGGCCTGGCACTCCAATTAATGTTCATCAGCGGCATCGTCTACATTGTCGATGTTTACATCACCTGCCCAAATTCGGCAGTTTCCATTCACATCGCTGTGAGAAGTTTGGCCGCAGCCAGCTTCCCGCTTTGGGCGAAGCCCATGTACGAGGCACTCGGAGTGGAGTTCACTGCAACCACACTAGCAGTGTTTTCACTCTTCTTGTTGCCATTCCCGGTTCTGTTCTTCAAATTCGGGCCAAAGATCAGAAGTTGGAGTAAATTTGCTCTGAGTACCAACTAAACAAAGCAACCGGGAGAAAAAGAAGGAGAGAAACAGAGCGACCACAGGAGCTTCAAAATACGTTTTGATGAATAGATATGGCATTTTAGATCTGCGATACGACTTGCAGCTGGGTATAGATGAAAATTTGGAAGTGGCAAAAAGTACGAACGATATGACCTTTATCAATAAAACTTTTAGATGTTTGATTACATGAAAATATTACTTAATTACAGCACATTTTTAATTCCTTTTCCCAATTCAAAAACATTTGTAGAGAATCAAGCCCATCATGCATCGTCATCTGAAGCTTGTCACGCCTCGGGGACCCTCAAATCACCATTGCCTCGAAATACGGTCAAAGGACACAGCTCATGTTTGGTGCGATAGTAGACATTTGGCGCGCCATGTGGGAATTCTTGCACCATCTGCTCTATCGCTTGAAGCCGTGATCGCATGAACCCGCAGGCAGTGTACTCAATGTCCCGCTCATCTAATTCCAATGGCATGTGTCGAATCCCCTCCTCCACATTCGCTTGCAGTTGAGCACTACGAGCAGCAGCATCGCCGGTCTCGATTGCTTCTAAAATCGGCTTCATGTCGATAGCAGCGAATATTTCCAAGACAGATGGCTCCCATTCGTCTTCGGGGTGGCTGGGTGCAAGGCCCATCAGATCATATCTGCCGTTGGCAAGGATGGGACCAGGGTCGAACCAAGGCCCAATGATGATGAGGCTTTTTAGGGACTTGCATTGCTCTTGGATGAGCTCAAGGGTGTCCCACAGTTTGCCCGAACCTCGTGGATAAATGATCATATGTTGAATATGCTCCAGCAATTGGAAGCGGTTGAGCCCTCGCTTCATCAAGCCGAGATCGTCAGCCAAGTCGCGAAACAAGAACAGATGACGATCGAAGTTGATCCACCTCATGGACTCAATGCCTGTTTGCCTCAGATGCATAATCTGCCTGGATTCTTGGCATGTTTGGCCTACAGCTCGGTGTATTGTGCCAAAGAACTTGATGCTCCGACTGACTCTTCGTGGATGCGAGTAGGACCATTCTTGATCCAAGGCATGGCGCCAGATGAGTTGGCGAACTTCTGGGGGGAAGTCAGAGAATACAGGAAACTTGAGATCCATATTTTTAGTTGCGGCTGAATTGGCGAACTGAAGGATTTAGAATTGTCATGATGCCAAGTAAGCTTATCGTCTGCGCCTTGACCTGATCATAGCGCGTGCGGTGGGGTAGCCTGAGGCAGAACTGGCGCTAAGCCTCGTCGCAAATGAGATGGCGGAGATTTGCTGCACCAAGAGCATTGCTAGAACATGCCGGAATTTACTGGAATTTAGCTCCCTCATTGGCCGGGAATATTCATCATGGCAGCTACATGGCCCGAATAATTATTTCAAAAGGGATTGTTTGTTTTCTGCCGCCAATTGCGTCAATGTACACCACAGCTTTCAACCAACTCAAGAACTGAAACATGCTTCATCCCGTGACGGGAAACACCGCAGCGCGATACCCTGGCCTGTTTGCTTAATTCCACGAGTCCTCTTGTCGCAGCATGTTAAGCCGATTCACGGATCAATTGCTATCATTTCGGCTTCAGTTGCTATCTCTGCTGTGTCTCATCTTCGCTTCCTCTTTATCCGCCAACAGGCTTAAATCGTGACTAGCCGAGTGAACGGCAGACTCCCAACTTTCTTGGCAAGGCTCAACTCCGTGCCTGGATAAATGTGACCTTGCAGGGAATTCATGTCCGATGATGGGAAGCAAATCGTTTTATTGACAAGGTTGTCCAAGCGAAAACTCGGTTGAGAAAGATGAGACGAAACTCGGTATTGGTTTGAGTGGGGAAGCTCCATTTCACTGCCCCCTTGTCTGTGATTCGGCCGTATCGCCCAAAGCAGTAGCTTACAAAAACCCCTTCAAGGCCTCGTCCAACGTCATCGCTTCCTTGAGTGCAACTGCATTCCCTGCTCGAGCCAGCCTGGCCTTGTTATGCCAAACAACTTTCATCCCGGCATCGGTTGCACCCTGAACATCCCCGGCGCTGCCTGCAACAAAAAGTACCTCACGCGGCTCGACCTCCATCATGGCCAGGATAGCTTCGTACGCTTCCTTGACAGGCTTGTAGAATCCACTCTCCTCGGCTGTAGTCACGGCATCGAAGGCGAAGACGTCGGCGCTTTCCTCGCCTGTGGACTTCTCGACCCCGCGGGCGGCAATGTGTCCCAATTTCCTTGAGCAGTTTGTCACGACACCAAGCTTGTATCCTTGCTTTTTCAACTGGTAAAGCACTTTTCCAGCCTCTGGCCAAGCTTTCAACCTTTTCCAATTATTTATCAGAGATTCGGGCGCCGTTGCTGGTAACCCGACATCATGCGCAGCCTGCCTGACCAAATCCTCGTAGGGGACATATGCGCCAGCGCCAAATGTGAGTTTGAGATATTGCGCGCGCCAGGGGCGACCCTCGCTTGAAGTCCCTGAGGGCGTGGATGCATCCCAGAGGGTCCAGGAGTCTAGAAGAGCAGTGAGGAGATCAAAAATGATGACTTTCGGCCGCCAAGCAGGGTCGATGCTACCGGAGTTGGTGGACATTGTGGTATCGAATTTTAAGCGAATTTTGTCGACAAGGAGTGGTGAAACTAACCGATCTGCATCCTGAGGTCCTTTGAAAACATGAAACGCCGTTTTATAGACTTGTAGTTTACTTGGTGCACAAAGTGCCGGAACATGCTCGGCAGATCAGGTGGCCATTCCATCCCCGTGGTCATCTTGAATCGAGCCTAGCGTATCACTCATCGCCCCTCAAATGTGGAGTTTCGTCAGCAAGGCGTTCTCGCACACTGAATTCGTCCTAGGAGTACCCCACTTTGATCGGCTTTGACTGAATCGGCGACTTTGCTAGAACAAGAAGGATGCTGGCCTACGATTGAGTTTGCCAGCATGGCTTCTGAGCGACTGAGACGCGCCGCGGCACGGCAGCTACCATATGGACCACAAAATGGAGCTGTTTTCAAGGGAAATAGCTGTTATTTTTAGGCAATAAGAATAATTCCGAGAGAGAGCATGGCAGAAAAGTGACTGTAAAACACGAGCTGCATGCATGGCCAAAGGAATTCTAGAGTATCACGATTCTGAGATGGGGGCTACAAAGGGGATTTGATGATATCAATCTCAAATACGAATTGAATTCTCGGCTTTCAGTGCATCAATCAATTCCAGTCTTATGGTGAAGGGCTTCGTCCAACTCTTCTCATGGGTGCCACGTTATTAGGACGAGAGTCGAATGATTAATATTGCTAGATTTAAAATAATTACAACTGTGCTTGCTGTTCAAATTCACCTCCTCGGCACTAGAAAACCACTAGGCGGCCAGCAGCTTCTGACCACGTGCAAAAAACAACTGCTGCTCACCACCAATCTCCTCGGGCATCTTCGAACGCTGAGATGTCCACCTCCATGCCCAACTTTGCAAACCAGCTTCCTCATACGGCGTCTTGACCTCGCTTTCGGTGAAGCCCAGGCGGGTAATTGTGTGACCTGACATCTTTTGTGCGTTCTTCGTAATCACATCCTCTTCGGGACCACATCCGCTCTCAGATGGCGCGACCCAATCAATGATGACGAGGACTCCGCCTTCGCTGAGCCTCTCAGAGAGATTCTGAATCATGGCCGCGGGATCCTCGACATGGTGAAGCGCCATACACATGGTGATGATGTCGAAGCCGTAAAACTCGGGTGAGCTGAGCTCAGGCGAAGGGGTCGCTTCAGGGTTGAGGAGGTCTCCCTGGATGGCACGCTTCTTTTCTGGGGAAAAGCCTTCTTCTTGGGCCTTTTGGTTGTATTGCTCAATCATTCCCGATGAGATATCAATGCCGCGAATGACGTCAACATGGGAGGCCAAGGCCTTGGAATGTTAGCAGGTGAGATTGGGCAGCTGGGTTTGAGACTCTTACTCGTGAGGCCAGGCCGTTTCCGCAGGCATAATCAAGCATCCTGATGGGACTTGGGATTTCTTCAGAGCCCTTGTTCCTGATTCCAATCCACTCCAAGTTGTCTTGGAGCTCCTTGACGATGTGGTTTGACATTTCAGCAATCCAAGGAATGGCAAAAACATCGGGAGTTAGTTTGCTGCTGCCTGTTAGTCGACGGCCAAAGTTTTATCAATATGGCACTTTATTACTTGTAATGCTCCTTGTTCTTTTCGCCCAAAGATTTGTCGGTCTGGTCCACATGGTGATGGTGGTGATGATGGTGGTGGTGTTGATTGCTGGACGCCATGGTCGTTGATGGAGAAAGAATTGTGGTTAAATTTACGCGATGGATTGTCGCAGGGCAGATGAGTAGTCGATGTTGGGTCCGAAGAAATTAGATGGTGGATGGCGCCTTATATATACCAAGATTTGAAAAGTCACCGGAAAGTATCCGGCCTTAAGTAAAGCTCCGGCATCAATGACTGGCGCAAGCGACTAGTGCAAGCCATCAGGGTTCACCAACCACAACCAATGTGCAACCCTTTTCAAGAACCTTGATTGTCAAAGGGCTCCCAGGCCTCATCGAAGAGAGCTATTGCAAATCGTGCTTGAACTTTTTACGGCCGCCTGTGATTGAAGGCTGAGGTTGAGGAGGCCCAGAGGACAACGGGGTCTTTATTGATACTGCTAACCTCCATGAAAAGCCTGCCGTATCTCTATACCAGCAGGCAAACGTGTGGCGTATTTATTTAGTCGGGCCCCGAGCCACTCACACACGGCACGGGGAACATCAGCAGTCGGATGCACGACATGCAGCCTCCACACCATCCATCAGTTGCTTACAGCTCAAAACGAAACCCCATCCACCGCTGCAGTTGTATTCGACGCACTTTGTAGCAAAGTCTGGGCTTGTAGTTGCACACGCATCGCTCAGCATGAGGCGGTCCCAGCCCTTGGTGTAAGCGTCCTGCATGGTGCCTGCAACGCACTGGTCCGTGTTCTCTCCTGCAAAAAACAGAGTCGTGATGCCTCGGTCCTTCAGAACCTTCTCAATCCCTGTGCCTCCCCAGAAGCCAGACAGGCGATTTTTGTTGATCCACATATCTTGAGGTGCTACCGCGTCGGCGAGTTTGGGGAACAAGGCTGTGTTCCACTGGTCGCGCATCATGACGCGCCCCGCGTCAATGACGGTGCCGTCGTCTAGTTTAACTGGGCCGATGTCGTCGCCAAGGCTTCCCAGGAATCTGGGCTCAACAAAGTTTTTGTCGAGAGGGAAGTCGTAGCCTCTGGCAATACTCGGCGGCATGTCATCAAGATCCACCTCTTCCAAGCCCCAGCCGAGCCACACAATAGGGATGCTGGCCTTTCGGCAGGCTGGAATCACGTCGACCGCAAGCCTGTCGACAATCTTCAGGCCTACGCTCTCGGGAGGGCGGCTAAGCGCGGGCGACAAGAAGTAGTTTTGCATGTCAGTGACTACAAGGGCTGCTTTGGCCGGGTCGATGGTAACTTGGTCGGTTGTGGTGGCCAAGGTGATGCGCGGGTGGGCGGGCAGGGCCGTGGTACGACGGGTCAGATCGTAGCCATTTTTCTTGGACCAGATCCAGAAGTTGTTTTTGCAGCCGATTATTTTGACCTGCTGAGACGTCATGTTACAATGTTTGTGGAGAGAAATTATTAGTAAAATGTAAGAAATGCTATGGAAGTCATGTAGATGTAGAGATGAGTCGCTAAGAAATGTGGGGGTGGCGACGCTCGTCACATCTATTCAGAGCCTATTTCCAAATGTTGAGAAAACCACCAATCAAAGCAATCATACCAATGGTGAGGGCTACACTTATTGTCAGTCTCAAAGGGCCCTCATCGAGATGAAACCGAACACGGCTGCTTACGATTGGGTTTTAGTAAAACCAGTGCATTGATATCGTCTTTTAAGGACATGAAGCAGAGATTCATTGCATTTTTTGTGTATTTGCGCATCCTTATCTTGGAATTAAACAGGTTTTAAATTGCTTCTTAATTATCATCTCTTGTTGTGTCCCGCCCATCGCCTTACGTAGTTCAAATAGTAGGCCTGCCAGTACACTTTATCGTTGATGGAGTTTGGGAGAAGGACCTCGCCCAAAACCATAACCTAGCGCTGACTGCTCCAAAGGGATTTGCGACTTGTGGGTAAAGTTAAAGGATTGCGCTAGCATTGGCGAATCAGCAAGTAGACAGCAATCAAGGCCCATTCCAAATGGACATGTTTTTGGTCTCTAGCGATGGACAACAAGTCCCAATAGTTTGGGTTCGTGGAACCCTACTTTGAACAGAGGTCGGTAGGAACTGAGTGCTTAACGTGACGGGAAGATATGACAAGTTCGCGAACTGTGAACTCGGACGGTGATTAAATTTGTTGAAAATATCTAATTTAATGAAACAAATTACCGCACAAGTTTAATGCACTGCAAAGATTACTAGACAACTTAGTTCCACAAGCCCCGAGGCAAGTAAGACATGCTTTTGATGCAAAGTCTATTTCTGCACGCGATCGATGCATTTATTCTCCTCGTGTTTGACACGCTGCTTGCGGTTTGATGTAACCTACTCATCTCTTCATCTGTTCATCTAGTCGCAGGATCATGAAATGCATTTCTAAAAGTTGAGTTGGAATTACAGGGAGGTTAATTTTCTCAGAAGAGTCCAAGGTTGATTTCTGAGCTTTCAAATGATTGCAAAAACTGCGGCTGGACCGCTTGCGCTTTTAAATCCGGCGTTGCAAGTGAATCGGCTATCTTGCAAGGTGAGTTGGAGACAAATCCATCAAAATACCCGTAGGTGAAATTCACGTGTGGTATAGTATATATATCCAAATCAAATGTGACGCTAAGTGTCAAAAATATAGTATAGGACAAATGGGTATAATTACGACTAACCACGCCGCAGCCGATATTTTACGTCGGGCGCGTTTTCATCGGCAGCTGTAGTCATCTTCAACTCCTTGTCGGCCTTGAGAGTAGAGAAATCAGGCTTCTCGGGAATGATATTGGCAGCCTTGGAGTCCATGTCTAGCAGACCAAACTTGTAGAAGCCCTCGAGGCATGTATGCGGGCCCGGTGCGAGCGGGTAGTCGGGCGCGACGGCGCCGAGGTTGTGCGGCACAAACGTCGGGAGATTGTCCAGGCTTCGGTCGTCGAGAACGGGCTGCATCCACCCCCAGGAGCCCCCGGCGACGGTGAGAGGCGGGATGGGCGCCTCGCGCTCTGTTGCGTTGAGCGGCCGGTGCCAGTCATCCTCGTCCTCCAGGTTTCCGCGCATCATCAGAGGCCCGCCCCGGAAGAGCAGCCGCAGGCGCTGCAGCGCGCGCGACGTGACCCACGAGGGCAGCGAGAGCGCCTTGGACGGCAGGATGCCTGAAGCGATGTGCACGGGTTGGAACGGGTCGATGATGGCGCCGAGGATGACAGTCGAAGCGGAATTATGTAGCGCGTGCGAGTAGGAATTTGCGTCGCTGCATTGGGCAGGGTTGACGTGGAACGGCGAGAGGAAGATGCGCTTTGCTTCAGGGGATGCAAAAGTGTTGGCTTTGTCAAATTCACCTCCCGTCAACCGGCGCCCTGGATATCCGAACTCGGTGTAGATGCAGTCCAATCCCGGTCGTCCGGGAGGGCCACGATCCTCGTTGGCCTTGGGTGCTGCTGATGTGAAGTATCCAACCATGCCATCGTTGAGGTTGGCCTTGTCGCCCAGGAGCACTTCAAATTTGTATCCGTCAAGAGTCAGCTCTTTCTTGTCCATGTCCTTCATCTTGGCCGCCTTCATCATGTCTCTGTAGCTTTGCGTCTTCATCACGGGCGTCGCCAGCTCGAGAGACATGCCAATGTTCACCAGGGCCATGGGGCGACCGGCGAGGTTCAGCAGCTGTGTGTCGTAGGATATGGCGTCGTGGTGGATGTTCTGGCAAGCATCTGCAAGCACGCTCCACAGGCCAAAGATGAACTTGGGATCGTCCATGCGCTTCATCAGCTGCTGCAGCTGCGAGTTCTCGTTGACGCTCTCCGACGGGTCTCCCTCGGCGTAGTAGGCCTGCCAGTACACTTTATCGTTGATGGAGTTTGGGAGAAGGGCCTCGCCCATGCTCTCCCCCGAGGCGTTGTATATCTGGATGCCCCTGTCGCGGAAGTCGATGACGAGCCAGCCCCAGACGGGGTCTTCATACTCTGTCGCTGGCCTCCACGTGTGTGTCGGTGGGCTTTTTTCGCCAGTTGCATCACCCTTGAACCATTGCGCGCTCTTGCTGTGCTCCTTCCAGTCCTCGGAATTGATGGCGAAATACGTGTTGAGTCGGGCGTCTTGATTGATGCGGTGGCCAAGCTGAAAAAACTGCGACTTTCCGGCAACGTCAAGCTCCACGCTGTTCGCAAACTGAGATTGCTGGGAGCTTTCAATGTCATTCACTTGGCAGCTCATGGAGTGACCAACGCATGGGTACAGTTTAGCATCGCCCATTGCTCCCTCAAGTTTGGGCAGCATGGGGGAAACCACTTGACCAAACTTGTCGACAATGTTGAACTTTGTGAACCGGGCCTGGCCGTGAGTGACTGGCGTAAAATCCAATCTGGAATCTACCGTGGAAAAGAGCGCCTCCCCATATGGCGTCACGTCAAAACCATCACCAGATTCGAGCAACTTTTTGGTAAGATCTGGCTCGGATCCCCCCGCGGGGTACGGACTGACGTGCGACCCTTGTTGGAGTGTCAGTAAGTGATCAGTGAAGCCCTCGAGGCTTCCTGAAAGCAGATTGAGCTTTCCGAGAGACTCGCGCAGCATCTGCTGAAGATGGAGTGCTTCCTTTCCACGGAGAGCGTCTTTCGCCTCCAGTAGGTTCTTGTCCAATCTTGCTAGAAAACGGCTGAACAAGTTATTCAGCGCCAGCTCAGCGTTGGGCCTGAGGAGGCTACGGCCCGCAATAGTTCTTTCGTGTCTTTCCATGTCGTCAAATGACGAAATGTTGGTGCCCGAGGCCATTTTATAGTCTGCTGTGCCGTCACCGCCCTTCTCGAGAACCCAAAAGCGCTTTGGGATATGATAATACTCCAATTCCCATTCCACAAAGAGCGCACGCCAAGGCTGCGTCTTGCCCCATTGAGTATCCTCTGGTTTGTAATAAGTTGGCCTCGAAGGGAGGTCTTCGATCGGCTTCTCATTTAACGCATAATAAACCCACTCTTCCATGAGTGATTCTACAGTATCTCGTACCCACCCAGGGGCCGTCCAGTTGAGCGCATGCATCGTGTCCATGCTGTTGAAAAGTTCTTGAACTCGCTTTAGCCTCTCGTTGTCTTTATTGCCACTGGATAGTTTCCCCATTGATGCCTCGCTCTGGAAAAAGAGCTTCATTCCATGCTCAGTGCAAACATCAGATGCCTCAGGGGCAAGAAGATTGGAGAGCCACCTTTTTGCCGTCTTTCTTCCTTCGGCGCCCCGAAACGGTAAGGATTCGAGGCTTCTGCCCTTGTCAGGTTCCTCGGCCACAAACTCCTCGGGCCAGGCTTGACCCAATCCACCAAGCAGAATGGCAGGGTCGCGACGACTGAGAAAGGCAGGCCTGGCGGTTGCTTGAAAGCCTGCGAAGCTGGGCATGGTCTTGTTGCTGTAGGATTTGCGGAGGTTTTGAACATTGTCAAGCGCTTCCAGCCCTTCTTTCAAGCGCGTGTTCGACTCCATCTTGCAGACCTGTTCCTCACACAGCCCTCCTGGAGTCTCGGCTCGCCGATTCCACCATTCACAAAAAAGGGCGTGGCGGAGATACCGCTCCTCTCTGTCAAGTGCGTCCACATATGCTTGGAATCGGTCAAGAACGTACATTGTCTCCATTTGTTCGTCAGTTGGCACATATTGGTCCTTTGAATTTGCCGTGGTAGATTCTCCTTCCTGACTGAAACGCCAGCAATGCCCACCGTGTGTCGGTTTGAAGCCTGCGTGAAGGTTCTGTGAAATATAGCCATCTAATAATCCATCCTTCCCCGCTTGGTTCGTTGCTGTCTGCATCTCCCTTATCAACTTAGTCCAGTCAATAATTTTGCTGGTTTGGTCATCCTTGCTGGTTTGATCGTCCTTGCTGGTCGCGTTATCCTCCTTAGGCTTTCCATCGATGCCAATATTATCATTGGTGTTGTGGAGATATGCTTCGAGAGCCTCAAGGCTATCCTGCCCGACAGCAATGGGCTGGTTTATTCGAACAACATCGGAAACCCTCTCTGCTTGGATCACGCCTGGTCCCGCATTGCGAGCCCATATGACATCAAATCGCGAGCCATGGCAGACGAGCTTCTCCATCTTCTTGTCATTCGAAAAGTAGCCAAACACTGCATAAGAGACCGTTGCGGTTGCAGCCTGGACGATGGTTGTACCGTCAACATCCATCCATGAGAGGTCATCATGGATGGAAAACACGTTGATATTGTGGTGTTGGAAGTCTGCAAATAGTGGATTGGCTGTATCAAGAATGGTAATAGGCGTGTGATATTGGCCATTAGGGTCAGGATCAACCCACGAGTCATCGAATTTGTTTTTAATTCCCACAAACACATCAGCTTGTTCCTCAGCTGAGAGGTTATGATCGAGAAACGGAGCTGCCTCAAGCTCCACATCAAGGACTGTATCACCAGGGGCATCATCTGCCTGGCCTAGGTGACGTATACGATTGCTTTCGACAATAAATGCCGTGACGGCCGGCGCCGTTGATGTTGTTGCTTTGACTGAGGTTGCTTCACTGACGAAACGAAAGATGATCCAGCGGTCTGGGGCTCCCAAGTGCTACGTACGTTTTAGTTTAGTCGCCCAGTATGGAGTAGATAAGATCACTGACCTTTCCTTCGCTATCAACTCCCGACGCACTAACTTCATCTTTGATCGGTGGAGCGTCTCGAAAACGCCTTGGCAGACACCAATGTAGATATACGCCAAGTCGCTCTTGACGAAGGCAGTCGTCAGATTCCGCGCCTGTGGATGACTTCGCAATGTCTGCAATTCTTGAATTGGAGTACCAAGGGAAGGCTGCATCAATGTCGACATGTGGAATTACATCTGGGGCACTGTATGCACCGGGTAGGAAAGCAGAATGATCAGGAATACAAAGAGGTGCAACGAAATAGTTCTTGGTGAAGATTTCCTTGTTCAATACGAAAGCGTCCACGTGCATGGACAGGCACTCGACGCCAGCTTTTTTTGGTGGGCTTTTCGACTGGGGGATCGTAAGCTTCGGTGCTTCCGTTGATGTTGGAGTGAGTAGTTGAGACGATTCCGAATTTTCTGTCGTTTTCACCACCTCGGTCTCAGGTGCGGGCTTTGGATCCGATTGGGTTGTGTCTTCAATGTTCGGGTTATTGTCCATTACCGCTGCATCTGAACCCGGCAACTCCATGGATGATGTGGCTTTAGCCATTGTTCTTGGTTTTGCCGTGGCCAAAGACTAGAACTGGGTATTGTACTTGATTCGGGAATGGTTTCCCGTCAATCATCAGACAATATACCCAAGAGAGAATCAAAATTGTCCTGCCGCCGAAAAGGACCCTGCTCTCGGATGCGGAATCATTCAAGACCCATTGTTGGATAGTCGCCTCCGGGCATCGTGGCTAGTCACGACATGGGTCAACGCCCCTCTCGTCTCATTTTGAATGCTCCACTATTAGACGCACTATTGGACGCACTATTGGGCGCACTATTGACGGGGCGGGCCGGGACTTAGTTCAGCTCGTGACCCTGAAATATGGAGTCATCGCTATTGTCACATCAATGAAGTACAACATCTGCAAAATTAGATTGATTTGGCACTGTGTCGAGAAATCTGAGGATAGAAATTATGCGTCACCCGAACGCTAGATTGAAGCATTTTCTTCCCGAGCAAGCTCATCAGCCTCCTCTCGCTGCATGCAATCGTCCGAGCACTGGCCCAAGAGTCCACCGCAGCAGCTGGAGAAACACAAGTCGTGGCCATGGCTTCAAATGAAGATGCTAATCCGGTGCAGCCTGAGCCGTCCGCACCAACCTCTGAGCCATCTGTGTCAACTCAGTCAGAGCCGGCAGATCCACAACCAGAAAATCCCCAGCCACAGCCAGTAGATCCTCCGCCACAGCAAGATCCTCCACAAAATCCTCCACCACAGCAAGATCCCCCTCAGCCACTACAGTCAACGACAACCACGGACGAGGCTACTAAATTTCTGCCACAAGGAGCTGGAAAAATCTACGCTTATGAATTGCCTTCGGTATCGCCGGGAAATTACTCCATTAAAATTACACAAGATGTCAGTGCCGGAGACCAGGACAAGCAGCAGCTCACGTCCACACAACATCTGCAGGTGATCGCTACATCACCTTATGCGCTCCCTCCAAACCTAGTTCATTCCTTCTATCCACCTCAACTAGGCTCAGCCCCTGCAACCACTCTACCTCATTTGATGTTCAAGGGGGCAGTACCTTGGGAGCGAAGCATTGTTGGCGATAGACCCGATGGTTCTGCCCCGATCCCATGGCTCGCCTTGCTGGTATTTACGCCAGACGAGCTCCTTATTCCTACCGAGATTTTGGTTGGAAATGCGGTACCTTCGAACACCATGAGCATACCTCTACCCTTGGATCTTGTCAACAAGACTGAAAAATTTGGGCTCCTCAAATCCTTTCCACCGGATGAGGCATCACCAAACCTAACCAATTTTGTCTTTGTCAAAGGGAAGGTCTTTCGGTCCTACTTCGAGTCACAGGGGCTGGCAGGAACTCCAGAAACTACTTCTACCTCAGAGCAGACTGCGCCCGATTTAAGTAGATATACATATCTTACTCATATAACGGACACGGGCCAGATGGGAGACACTGGGCAACCGGTGAAATTCAGTACCATCATCGGCCACCGCACCAAACCTTACGGCGTGGAGAATTCACAACAGACAGTCTACGCACATATAGTGTCACTGGAAGACGTAGGCTCCAGGGTCGATTGGAAGCGGACGGCCGAGAATGATAGTGTTGTGCCTATGGTGTCCCTCTTCTCGTGGACCTACACCTGGGAGGCAAACGACGCTGACAAAACAACTGGGCTGTTTGCCAGCTTGATCAAAAACGTTGTACCCCTAGCAATTCCAATACCGTCAACATCAGCGAATGATACGCCTGGATCTGCTCGAGAGTGGATGAGGGGCAGGCTTGGGGAGGGTTTCACCATCGTCAGGCATCGTGACCTCGCTGGCCAAACCACCATGGCTCTGTACCGTGGACCATTCACCCCAAAGCAAGCAAGACAAGTGCAGATCAAGCCTAGCATGTATGGTACAGATATGCAAATCATCGATGTCTCGGCCAAAATCATAGATGTTTCCTACAGCGTAGCTTGGGATCTTGGCCGATCTCTGGCCGGCCGAGACTCGAAGTTTTCGTCTGCGATTGCTCTTTTGCGCCGAGAACTTGTTATGATGGCAATAACGGGGGCTCGTGCTGCTGACGGTGTGATGAATACTACGAGTGATGTTGTCGACAGCGCACTCGACAGCTTGAATGCCCTTTTTGCTGGCGAAATCGAGAACAAGCTAAAGGAACTTCCACGTATGGAAAATCCGCGATGGAGGACACCGGGTCCTTCGATCGTCCCAATGGTCAGCGCTCCAGGAATCATGACTCAGGCAAAAATGCGAAGGAATTTGACCACTCGTGTTCGACCGTCGTTATTAGCTGCAGTGAAGCAAATCTACGAACCATCTGCACAGGGCTCGGCCAGAGGCACAGTGTGCGATATCCCGATTTTGCCTGCAGTCATCACCTGGATTGTATCCACCTTGATGTCTCTTCGATTAGTACCAGCCGTGTACCTTTTCCCCGATCCGACTGTGTTGGGGACAGAACAGATCTCTTCGTTCCTTATTGACGATACTTGGGTTGACGCCCTCGTAGATGGTGCACTAAGCGTTGGGAACGCTGTGGGTGGTGTTGATGATCCCGTCCGGGATGAAATTCGGGGTGCAATCAATTTTTTCCTACTGAATGGCCCTGCCAGCAGTGTGCAAATCCCTTGTTCTGGGTTTGTTCTCAGGAGCGATCTGGTCGAATCATTTCCAGATTTGGAAATCACGGCATCTGTTAAAAAGGAGGGCGAAGACAAGCCCGTATCGATCGTGCACCGCTCACGGAACGACAACATGATTATGTGCCTGATCGCCCGCCAACCTACCGACCTCTTGGCGGACTTCGCCGTGACAATGAAGCTTCCTCCACACCAACAAAGATTTGCCCTGCAGGAAACAACAAAAGACAGTTTAACTTTGAAGTTGCCTTTGGAGCCGTTCATCAAACCCGATCTTCAACCCAAACCCGAACTGGGAGACTCAGAATCCCTAATATGGAACAAGTCCGAGCCAGCTGCGGATGGCACGCCGGGTCCTATATGGAACTGGGACACCGGGATCATGGTGCCTCGCATTGTTTCAGATGTGACTACCAAAAGGCTTACGGATGCACAGCCTGCTGATGCCTTTATCAAATTGGGCCCAGACTCTGGGTCCGTGTATGTGGCCGTTGAGCTTGTGGATCGCCAGCATAGCCTTATTGTCCCATTCAATCTTGCTGGGGTAGCAAAGGCCCACGCGCGCAAGTTGTTCCCGTTCCTCGAGGCGCCATTGCAAGGGACTGGCCCAATCAAGCCCGCCCTGGTTTACAATCCCCTAGATGCAGCCGAACCAGGTGCAACTATTGGAACAAATATATCAGGACTTACTAAATCTATCTTCTCTCTGTTACACCCAGGGAAGAGCATACCGGTTCAATCCGATCCGCCACAGAGTCTCGTGGTTGTGGTCAAGCCAACGGATGACGCGCCAAGCGATATTGAACTCAGGGCCCTTGACGTGATGCTCCCCGTGGGCAGAGGCGCAAGTGATTTACTGGACCCAGATAGCCCACCTCCATCAGTCAAGGCAACGGGGAACGGCCTTAGGTGGATGGCGACTTCATTCCGAGCGTCAAGCTCAACGCTTGTGGTCCGATTGCGCCCGCGCGGGAAAAGCGGAATCCCACTTGCCAGCGCGGATGTTAGCTTCGCCATGCACAAGGCTAGGGTGAACGGTGTGCTGGGAGACCAAGTAACGATTCAGTACAAAGAAGTATATGCAAAGAAGGGGGTTGCCGGAGATCAGGGTACAATTGTAGAAGGCTCATGGATCATTGCCAAGGAATAAGGCATGAATAAGGGACTTGAACAGGGCGATGGTGGCTTCATTCATGCAGTACAATCGTCGATTTGGTGACCTAAAAAACTCGGCCGTGAAGTCCCAGCCGCTACAAAATGTTTCTTTTCAGCGTATTTTGGCTTAGCCTACTTCCACAAATCGTCTCGGAAATTAAATACAGGGTTGCAGACGCGGCAGAGCTCCAAATCAAACGCACTGTGCAGGGTACAATGGGTGTGCCGCTGAAGGGCTTGAGAAAAAGACTAAAAATGTCTTGGTGGCTAGGCGAAGGCGCTAATGCGAAACCTGCACCGTACTATTGATTGAGCTGATCGCTAGTGCGGCGGCAAAGCTACTGGATTGTGGATACCGAATCGAGCAGGAGAGGAGCGGGAACGAACCAGACGGGTGAGTACTCATTCAATTTTTCCAATCGGAAATGTAGCATTTTGACGGCCAAAATTGCTCCAGTCAGTACCTGAAGAACCTCATTCATGGTGGTGCTCGTTCGTTAACCAGTGCGATCATTAAACCACAGCCAAACTCGAAATGAGCGCCAGTCCAAAGATTGAGCGGCTTACTGATGGCTTTGAAGTCCATTCGTTCCAGATCAACGTCCCAATAGGTGATTGTGCCATCCATCTCCTGGTAAATAATGCGCCTGTTTACCCAAATGTTACTCCAAGTGGTGGCAATGGCGGTCCCAATACAGACCCAGTATTCGAGCTTCCACAGCACAGACGGATTGTGGGAGCAGTGGAAGGCGATCCTGCCAGGCGTGGTACGGTTTGTCGGGCCATCCTCTTCGATGGCGGCCATGACAATAGTAAGGGATATGCCGGAAGTAAGGCGTCCTTACGAATCGACAAGGTGATCCAGGACATTGAGCACCAATACTTGTTCGACCATGGCGACAACACCACCATTGCTGGCACCCCAGAACGCGAAGGGCGCGATGACAAGAGGGGAAAGCTCATGTTTGATTCATGGGTCGTCACACACTGGGATCGAGACCATTATTGCGGCTCGCTACAGATGATTCGGGACGAAATCTTCAAACGTTCAAAAGAAGACAGCGACAGTAAAGAACTGCGAAGTGCCTATTTCAAGTATAGCCAGGACGGGACATGCCATAGCACCCTCTATGTTCCTGCTTGGGAACGTCCAACGAAGAAAGACAGGGGCAAAAAGAAGCCCAAGGGATCTCCTTCGCTCTTTGTCTTGGGATTGGAGAATGACTGCGCCAAAATCTACTTGGCAGACAAACCTGCTATACCGCTTGACTTCAGGTTTCCTGGTAAACATACAAAAGTGTCTGCGCCGCTCTTCAAAGTTGTCCATGGAATGAAAAGCCTCATGGGGGTCGATTTCTTTACAGGGAAGCAATTCAGACCTAAAATAGAAGAGGAGGATTGGTGGGCAACGTATGACAATATCGAAAAGCTCTGCCAGGTTGTACCGAAGGGTGATAGACCATCTCCCAAATGGCCTTTGTTTTTGTGCATCGGTTCCTTTGGATACATCTTTGGGCATAAGGACGCCGTCTCGGAACTTCCAGATGGGACAGGAAAGCCTAAAATCGATCAGCCAACATTAGATAATTACATATCTATTGTATCAGTCCTGGTTTGGGATTCCGGTCCGGAAATCCGCTTGTCTCACTTTTGTGGCGGAGATGCGCACATGAAGACCGAGGCGGCTATTCTCTCCTTCCTGAAGGATTCCACTGGCAAGCAGCTTCGCATTGAAGTTTTGAAAGCCGCCCATCATGGAGCGCGATCATCGACCCCGGTTGACTTGTTGCTCAAATGTAAGCCGCAAAAGTTTATCATATCAGCTGGTGCGGCACATGGCCATCCAAGTAAGTTCTCGGTAAATTGGCGTGGCGGGAATGTTGCTGATGATCTGTTAGGTTGGCAAACTGTTGTGTTGCTGGTCTCTTATTTCCGGAAGTAAGTTCCGCTCGCATGATCTATGAGATTTACGAAAACTATGTGAATTGGTGACTAACTGCGTAATTAGAATGAGAACGAACGGAGATTGGCACTGTAAGTACTCCAATTTTCCAGGATACCTACTCTGAAAACTTCACTGTCCCAAACAACTTCCAGGAGGAGATTTATTCTCAGTACAATTCACTAAGGTTGTCTCAGTCACAGAACGTCCGATTATGAACATACGGCTACCCTACTACATGCCCGGAGAAGGCATGACAGCAGACCTCGTCAAGAAAGAACCTCCGCAGCCCTTATCAATTGTCGACTTGAATCTTGAGTCTTATCGCAGGGGTGATGAAAAGGAGTCATGGAAACGAGTTTTCCAAGAGGCGTTTCCCTACAACCGCGACCCCTTGAAAAGGCCTGGCGTAGAAAATCCTCAAAACCCGTCGTACTCAGATTATCAAGATTTCAAAAACTACAAGTTGACTCCGGAAAAGGCAGCACGGCATCTTTACAACAATTACTCTATAGTTGAGTCCATTGATCAGTTATTCGACCTTTTCGAAACAGATCAGGATTATAAAAAGGCACAAGACGTGTGGAACAAGGTGAACGAGGAGCTGAAAGGCCATAAGAACAAAAAGAGATTCAAAAAATACACGGACGCACAAAAGATTCTTGAACCAATATTGCAAATGCAACGATACACTCTGGCATGTCTATTGCGCTGGTGCTGGACCGAAATGTCTCAAACAGGGCAACTTTATAAAGAACCAAACAAAGATTCAGAGAAGCTGCGCTACATTATGATATGTGCTTCTGAAAGTTCTGACTATGATGGACGCGTTGCTCGAATTGCTCATCTGGGTCGCAGGCGCGTTAAGATTCGTCACATCACATGGGTGAAAGTTCCTGAGGACAGCCGGTTGCCATTGCCGCGGGCCCAGAACTTCAGTCGCTTTGCGGGTCTCGTGAATTCATTGTTTCTCGGAGACAACGGTTCCCAACCCGACTCAAACAAACGCGCTGCTGATCCGGATATTGAATTACCAGGGGAAGATATCAAGAAAAGATTCAAAACAGAAGACATTGACATGGATGACGACGAATTATTGGATGAGAGTTATGCTGGCGATTCTGCCAGGTTTGAGGACACTTTGGCGACGGTCAGCATTGATATTGAGCCTTACGATGACGAAGAGCTGAGTTCCGGTATGGAAGAAGAGGATACGAATGATTCTGTCCTCACAGCTATGGTGAACTCCAACCTTGTAGATGCAACTACCACGGGCAATCGCAGAATCGGAAAACTAAAATCGATGCGAGCAGCCAGAGCTAGTCCATTGCTGTCGACACAACAGGACGGCACATCTACAACGGATGCCTTTCCAGACCCTTCTGTCAAGGTTAGTGGCAGATATCTACTCCCCATCTTGAACTTAGTTAATTATCTAATTCTTCTCGGAATGCGTGCAGAAACCAGGGGTTTCACAGGCATCGAAATCTACGCGGCAAGAATCGACAGCAAAGGTTGATATTCAACAAGTCACCTCTAATTCTCAACAGAATAACCTTAATGGCCTCGCTATAGATGTTGATCAAGCCGAAAGAAGCCTCAATCATATTGCCGGAAACTCGGTGCCGAAGTTTGCTGTGGCAGACTCAAACGGTGGCACTTATGCTCTTTTGCTGTGCACAGGGCCATTGCTTTTCGGCGAGCCCAGCATCAAGCGCTCGGGCCAGGGCGAGCATTACAACTTATCTGAGACTGACGTTATACGAAGTTACTTTAAGAATGCATTCCGACAGCGCACCTTGGAAGGATTTGGTCAGTCCCTTGTGCGAGATATTATTGTTGGCTTGGCACCCGGAGAGACCAACGGGCAATTCCGCCTGGATGAGATTGAGATAGAATTGTCTGTCGATAACAAAAGCTCACCATTGCGATTCACAACGGACAAACGGATCCCAAACCAGCAATTTAGCAATGGTTTGTCCCCACCGCAGCGAGGACAAGGAGGGCAGGAAAGTGCCTCTCAGTCACCAGCAAAGGAGCTGAACGACTGCTCAGGAATTGACCGCTTCCCAGGAAGTTTGATTTTGGGCCTAGACAAGGGTGGCTCCAAGGACAGTGGTTTCAAAACACTCTGGCATTTGACGAGCCTCGTTGGCATGTCAGCTAATCCCTGGCTGAAGGCTTTGCTGTCAGAAACTCCAGTAACTTTTGATACACCCAAAAGGTCAACACCACGAAACGCCATCTGGTTTCTTCCTGCCGAAGATTACATCAGCTGTCTGCGATTAGAAGGTCAAATCAATCTCTCGAGCAGCTTTGGCGGTTTCCTCGACAAATATTTGAAATCGTGGAAGGACAAGATTGTGTCCATACCCGTCACAGCAAAGCGCACAGTGATTCCCTCGTTCAACTCGGATGAGAAATATTTTCAAAACATTGCAGAAATCACTCTTGGGCTTGAGCTTGACATCAACGATCCAAAGTCTCTTGGTGTTTACGTCTCCATTTCTGAAGACCAGGTCACTTTTATGCTTGTTTGCTACTCAATCAAAGTCGGTTGGTCCACGCTCAAAGATTGGTTAGTTGAGAACTGTGAAAAGGCCATGGATTCTCTTCAGGACCTCCTGGCTGGTTTGTCATCATTTTCAAAGCAGAACAGCTCCAACAGGCCTGCCGAGCCATCCGCTCAGCCCTCTTCTGACACTGCTGACAAAATGGACGGTATCCACTGGCGGAAGCTATCCGTCAGTATTTCCGAAGGCGGCATCGAGGCCATATCCATCGACCTTGAAATCAGTCTTCCATTCCTGGTGCCCCGGAAAGAACATGCCGTTTTCAGTATGTCGTTCTCCTGGGAGCCTGGATGGGGCCAATTTCATTGTGAATTCATGGGCCGTCCGATCGATGACAAAGACGGTCCACCTCTTGCCTACAACATCAACTATGAACAGTGGACGCATCTGTCCCCTCTAGTACAATCAGTGGAGGTCATGTCACTGAGATATCTAAATCCAGACAAGAAACTTGACTTGCCGCATGGAATTCCAACTGAAATTGCTGCCGCTGAGCTCACCATCTCCAACGAAGCGTTTCATTTACGCGGGGAATTGGAATCACCGACCCAAATAGACATAGTCGAAAGCAAGGATTCTGAAAAGGCTCCGGTGCTTGAATTTGATCGAGTTTCCATCGGCTTCGATTTGGATGTGAATTATTCAGGATCCACCACAAAGATATGTGCCGCTCTCATTGGAGATGTCACACTCAAACCCTTTTATAGAGGTGACCCAAGACCCAGACTGACAGTATCAATGATGTATGCTTCGGAAAAGTCTAGTTTGTGGTCATTCAACGCCACTGCGTCTGATGTACCAATGACAGCATTCCATTCTCTTTTCAAAGAGGGTCCTGAGAGAGACGGTGCTATGAGGCTTCTGCGGCAAATCTGGTTGACCGAGCTATCTCTCAACTACGTCTACAAAAGTGGAAATTCCCCCGTTGTCGAATTCTCAGCTGGATTGAACATTGCTGGCATCCAGACAGATGTCGAATTTGCCCACTCCGGTGCTTTAGGATGGGGCCTCACTGCAAAGCTGTCCGGGGCTCGGACCGGAGGCAACAAGACTCTGACCATGCAAGATGCAATTGGCGACTTGCTCGGCTCGGATGTTGCTGGCCTGCTTCCCCAAGTTATTCAGAACACTAAATTATCGTTCTCCAACGGAACTAAGGATACACTCGGAGTTAACTGCAAACGGCTCAATGATGCCCGCTGTCTAATTTTTGGCGCAGAACTTAGCTTTGGGCCATTCCAGGTACACATTGCTCAAATAACAAATGTTGGCGAGTCTAAACCCGATAATCCCGGAATCGACCCAAAGATCAAGTCGAACTTGGTGAAGAGGCTTATCCGAGTCTCCCTCAAATTACCGGAACTGGCCGCAGACATACCCTTAGTCGGAAAGTTGCAGATGCCCTGCGATTCACTAGAATTTCTGTGGCTGAGTGAAACAATGACATCAAAGGAAATTGATACGTTAAATGGCAATTTCGACTTCTTGAACCCAAATAAAGTAGCCATTGGGGAAAGTGATGACTCTATCGTGAAGGGGCTGCACTTCCGTCTTATGGGTCAGGGCGAGGTATTTACTGATACAATTTTTGCAAGCGACAAGAAGCCAGATCAAACGAAACCGCCCGAAACTCCTGCAACGCCAGCACCATCTGAACCTTCTCCTCCTGCTCCTATAGAGAAGAAAGCTTCGCCCAGTCAAGGGCCCACCATGAAGCCTGTGAAGAAGCAGAGCAATGGGGTCAAGTTCTCTGGAATCGGGGTCTCTTATGAAGCAGGTCGGCTCAAAATACACCTTGACGCTAGCGTTTTGATTGGACCGATTGGGGCCGGCGTCAAGGGACTTGCAGTAAATTTCAATCTCTCTGACGGCCTACAGGGTCTCTTTTCTGGCGAGGTCGACGTTGACATCGACGGCATCGACATGTCCTTTAACCAAAGCCCTGTGATGATGGCCGGTGCTCTCTACCATGTAAAGACAGCCGAGGTTGACCAATTCAGTGGCGGGGTCGCAGTTTCTCTGAAGGCGCTGTCTATCGCCGCGCTCGGAATGTACGCAAAGGTCAAAGAAGATCCCTTGGTACCCGCATATGACTCCTTTTTCATTTATGCCATGGTTGAGGGAACTCTCTTCACGATCGGATGGGCCGAAGTCAGAGGGCTGATTGCTGGTTTTGGATACAATTCTAAACTGAGGCTACCCGCCACTACTGATGAACTGATTACTTTCCCATTTCTCACGGGATTCGACTCTCCAGAGGGCTTCTCCTTGGCAGCTGCATTGGAAGAGCTAACTGGGCCAAAGAGATGGATTACACCAAGCTCTGGCTCTCTGTGGATGGCCGCCGGCTTGACAATGTCCGCGTGCCAGACATTGGATATTAAAGCTGTAGCAAGCCTGTGTTTGGGTCCGGATCAATTCGACATTGCATTGCTAGCCAGAGCGACAGCTTGCCTTCCTCGAGGTAGCAAGCCCGACAATTGCCTCATGCTGATCGACCTCTCTGTCATGGGCAAAATGGATATGATCCACGGCGAGTTTGCGGTTGATGGAGCGATTAACCCGACCTCTTTTATCCTGAATAGGGACTGCCGTCCATCAGGCGGATTCGCAATCCGGACTTGGTTTGGTAAGAGTGACCACGCTGGCGATTGGGTTGTCACTTTTGGCGGATACCATCCATCCTTCAAACAACCAACTCACTATCCCACCGTGCCACGATTGAAAATCGCCTGGGTTATCAGTGATAACCTTAGCATCAGCGGAGAGGCCTACGCCGCTGTTACTCCCGGCGCAATCATGGCCGGTGGACGCTTGCATGCCTGTTTTGCGATGGGCGGGCTGTCTGCGTACTTTGATGCCCACGCCGACTTCATCGTCAATCCCAGCCCACTCCACTACGAAGCAGAGATTGCCGTTAGCGCCGGAGTCTCTTACGAGATTCGAGTTTGGTTTGTCCGCAAAAAGATCTCCATCGACCTCGGCGCGACTCTTTATCTGGCCGGTCCCCCGCTGGGAGGTAGTGTCAAGTTTGAAGCATGGGTGCTCAGCTTTACTGTTGATTTTGGAAACAGCCAGCGTGAAAAGCCGCAGGCACTTGACCTCGCCGAATTCATTGGTATTATCTTGAAGGACGCCAAGGACGACAAGAATGATAATCATCATTCATTGAGTATAACTTCAGGTCGGCTGTCGGATACCGGCGGGCCAGTAGATGCAGAGAAGAAGGATAAGGACGACAGATGGGTTGTTCGCAGTAATGATTTTCACTTCGAAGTACGCAGTCCTGTGCCTATCAGCACAGTCAACTTTGAGGTGGAGCACACGGAGGCAGAAACTACAAAGGCTGAAGCTACAAAGGCAGACTCAGAAATAAAGACAGTCAGGGCAGAGGATCTCCAGGGAAATCGTATACTGAGCCGCCCAATGCACATGAAGGACGACAACTCGAAAGCTCTCAGTTCCCAATTCCATATCAAGGTGCACAAAGCCGGACAGCCAGACGGACCAGGTCTCCCTTTCCGCATCGCCCACGAGATTACGGACTACGTGCCAAGCAACCACTGGGGAGCATACTCGGACAGAAGAGACGATTATCTCGATCAGAAAAAGATGCCTCCCAGTGTAAAACACATGGTCGGCTTGAGCATCCTATCCCCCGCGCCGGAGATTCCGGGAGACAGCGTGCCCGTGAAGGCCCCCTTTGTGGAGCCACATACTGCCACCACTGGGTTTCAGCCTGCTGCAGCTAAGACTGGAACCGCCCGGTACCTGGGCGACGAGGAAGTTCGGGAGAATCTGAAGTGGGATAGAGTCAAGGCTGCCATGAACCCCGACAACGCAACTATTAAGCGTACAGATGTGCTGAAAGAGTTTTTAAACTTGGTTTACCCAGCGACTGACAAGGCAACTGACAAGGCGAACGAGAAGATCAAACAAGAGTACCGCCTTATCGGCGCAGAGGCACCAAGAGTTGTGCTGGAGGAGCCGAGGCGATTTTATAGGAATGCCCCCATAGTTTTCTGTAGCTGAGGTTCAGCACCTTAGTATTAGAGCCGTGGTAGTGCATGCACAATTCGTCGCTTTCACTCGACGTGACACTCTTTCAGGCGGTCTAATCGGATTAGTTATCAAAATGCTTCCTTTCCACCAACAAAAAAAAGGAATTTTAGGTGCAAAAGATTGACAAAATAAGCCAAGTACAGAATATCGTAAACGAACCATGGGTTGAGCTTGTCACATCACCAAAAGTTATTTCTATTCATCATGAACCAACTGTCTGGGCATGCACGCTTTTTCTGGGCAATATCTACACGACCTAATGTCTAATTAATTTAACACGCCAATACGGTCAATCGGCCGACGAGCGTTCTCACATTCGGCCAAGCAGGGGTTTCAACCAGCACCTAGCAAGTATCGCACAAATGCCAAGCCCAACTCCTACCAAACAAGTCGCAAACATAGGGAAGGTTCACGTCGATGAATAGAGGTCTGTGGCTGGCCCATGCCAGACTAGATTACCATAACTCTTGTCTTTCTGCAAAAACATACCGCATGCTCTAACAAACATGGAAGCACAGTGGGCTTGAGCCTCAGGAAGTCCAAAAGCAATAGCAATATAGTTCAGTCGCGTCTTTGTGAGTGTAGGGTGGATCCCATCATTAATGGGTCATATCATTGTCTTGAATCCAGACAAAGCTCGTTGTCCGTCGCAGACGGGATCAGGCTCTTCGAGCCATGCGTCAATCGACTGATGTTGAATTTTCTCAACAGTATATTTTGTCACTACTGCTTTTTTTGGAGTGTTTTTATCTTCTTCATACTTCCAACACTCAATCAGTGCAACCTCCATCTCTTTGTGGGTTGGAGGATATGTCGGCACAAATCTACCCCAAACCCACAAGGAGCCTTCGCTCTCTGGGTATCTAGAGCCAGGAGGATCCGAGTGACAGGACGTGGCATCACTCATAGATGAAGGAGACTTTGCGCCTCCAGCAGACATGGCAGCTGCCAGGTTACCTCCGAGCGTCGTCAAGTCAAATCCGTAGCCCGTCCTTTGGCCTGCGGCGGGTTGGCAGATTCTATCAAACGTTCAAGGACATAAATAAAATAATTGGAGTTAGAATAAGAGCAAGGCTAAGCCTTTGGTGGTGGTGAAAGTCAAATGCAATAATTACTCATAGCCAAGAAATCATGAGCTGTTGAAAACAAGGCTTGTGGGATTTTGGGGTTGGCGAAGCGTCCCTTAGGCACCAAGGACTTAAAGCCCACCCCGAAGCTGCAAGTCACATGATGCAGCTTAACGCATGATTGGTGGCCCAAATCGTTTGCACTGCGGCTGGGGTCTTGGACGAGTAATGTGGCGTGAGTTTCAATCCCGGGCACCAAGTAATTGTGAACCAGCGAACAGGCTGAAAATAGCGATGTGGTTGCAACAATTTCCAGCTTCTTGGGAGCTGCAAGTCGCCTACACCCAACTAAAATAAGCATGGAGATTCCCGCAAGATTAGTAAGCCTCACCACCAGTGTGAACCAGCCTCGTGGAGGCTCTGCATCTCGTCTCCATGCACGCCAAGATGCCTCGAGTATTTTGCACATGGTAATCCATGTTAAATAAATATGCAGCAGCCTGTCAATCTGCATGGCAGCTCTGATCTCGCTCGATGGAAGTCGCTGACCATGGGCGAATTTAATTAGCTCACCAACGATTGGTCAACGCACTAGGATGCTTCATGAAAACTAGCTCAATCCCGCTCCCACCCCCATCTCACTGATCGTGATTGGCCTGAACCCTGGAGGCGTTTGTTAAAACCAGCTCAATTGCTCTCTCTCTTGTCCCAATGCGAAACGCCACTCGCCTGGCGCGTTCCGCAATGACCTGTCAGAACAAGATCAATTCATACTTCTTGGCACCATGTCGCCCTTTACGAACTCTATTGAAAAAGAACCATCTGACGTTGTATTGCGTGCTGTTGATCGGCAAGCAACATGGCTCCCTCAATTACGGTTCTAATCCTCTCTTTGCTCTGTCTGGTCCACGATGCTAGCGGATCCAAAAATGGCATCGTCGGCTTTGGCATCTCCCTGTACCGCGATCTGTGCTGCCAGGCGTGCCACGATTCGCTTTCATCCCTCTTTCTAAACTGCACCACCTTCACGAGCGAAAATGGCGACATGGCGGGCATGGACATGGCTGACATGTCAACCATGGGCACGACGAGCGAAGAGTGTTACGCAAGCAACAAGCCGTGGCTGCAGACGATGGCCTATTGCATCCAACAAAACTGCAACGCAGATGGATACCCGGCAGACAAGCAGGCCAAGTGCTTCAGCACCCAAGCAGTTGCCGGCGCTTCAGCACCCACCTTTGAAGATAGTTTGCCTGCCAAGGCCCCTACGGTGGAGCTCGCCGAGGATGCAATGTGGCTCAACGTGACCAGCCTTGTGAACAAGGAGCTTTACTATTCGACCCACGGAACTCTTGGCGAGTTTGCGAGATCGGAATACATGCACACCAGATACTCGTACGTCTTGGCGACCCTCACCTGCAGATGCAATCCCCCGCTCCCCGTCAAGTAGCTTACGCTTTATTTTTATTTTTAGCGTCGCCCTCTACCTCGTCACCATCGGCATCTGCATCCTCTGCGGCATCCTGGCCCAAGCTGCGAGCTTGGTTCCTGCAGTCAACAAGCTGCTGCAGACGTCGAACCTCTGGTCCAAGCTCCGACAGTACATATTCCTCCCCGCCCTCTTTGGTTCAAAGCGCCTTGAGGCTCTCCCCGGAAATGCGGGCTACCTGCCGAGCAGGGTGCTCAGCATCTTCATCGCCTTCTATGTCATGCTCAACATCATCTTCTCCGCCGTCTCGTTCCGAAACTTTTGGCCGAATACGTGGTTCATGTCGACGCAGTTTGAGATGTGCGAATACGTTGGGAACCGCACCGGTACTCTGAGTTTCGTCAACATGAGCATGGCCATCTTGTTCGCTGGTCGCAACAATATTTTGATCGCTCTTACGGGTTGGAGTCAAACGACCTTCTTGACCCTACATCGGTGGGCCGCGCGAGTTTGTGCGCTGCAAGCCGTCGTGCACTCCATCGTCTACACCCTGGCGTACTTTGAACCGGGTTATGATGGAGCATCAGCTTACGCCGCCAAAGCTGCAGAATCTTTTTATGTAAGTTTCCAAATCGGCCTTCCTCACACCCCTTTCATCTTTCTGGGCAGAGTCAATTGATTCTTTGCATCCGCCCCGATATGACCACCTTTGTAACATTCGCTGACTTTGCCACAGTGGTGGGGAATCATTGCCACGATAGCTCTGTGTCTGGCAGTAGGCTTCGCCGTTCTTCCTCTTCGCATCAAGTTCTACGAATGCTTCCTAGTGCTACACATTGTTCTCGTCATCCTCGCCCTGATCGGATGTTGGTATCACATCGTCCCTCACTTTGGTTATGACTACGGCTACCAAGTCTGGCTCTACATCTGCTTTGCCTATTGGGGTGCTGAGAGATTTGCAAGACTTGCCCGCATCGCTTTTTACAACAATTTTGGCAGCTCAAAGGCCGTTGTGGAGGCGATTCCAGGTTGCGAAATCATGCAAATCACTATTTTCCCAAGAGTCGCGTCAGGTTTCGGCCCGGGGCAGCATAGCTTCCTCTACATTCCTGGGCTAGGCAAGTTTTGGGAGAACCACCCATTCAGTGTTGCAGGCTGGACAAACCCAGGCCAACATCTGCCTGTTGCCCCCGCCTCTCCTTCTTCGTCAACGAGAAAAGAACAAGCATCACCAGCGCGCCAGAGTCAAGTCCATGACCACGCATCCGTTCGGTTCCTTGTCCGCGCTCACTCGGGGATGACGTCCACTCTCAGAAACCGTGTGCTCTCCTCACCTTCTGGCTCCAATTTAGAGCTCTCCATCTACACTGAGGGCCCATACGCGGGGCACAAAGCAACTTTGAATCCGCTATTCTTTGCTGACACGATCTTGTGCATCGCTGGCGGCATTGGCATCACAAACATTCTTGGCTTTGTGCAAGAGTACGCCAGCGCAACCCTCCAAGGGGAGAATCAGAGCAAGACTAGCAAGTTTATGAGAAAGCCGAAGAGGTTTATCCTTGCATGGTCTGCTAAGGAAATGGCCCTCATCGAACATGTGAAACAGAACTTTCTCCTTGATGTAGAAGGAATCGAATACTCCTTCTGGTGCACAGGTTCCACCGACACTACGGAAAAGCTAGGCTCTGATGACGATAAGAACACTGGCGGCTCAAACAATGTAGCAGCTATTAATTCTGGGAGGATGAGTATTGCGTCTGTGCTCAGAGAATATGCGGAGCCGGACCAGCAAACTGCAGTGGTGGTGTGCGGCCCTGGCAGCATGGCAGATGAGGTTACGAAGCAGACTGTAAACTGTCTCAAAGATGGACTCAATATGGATCTAGTCGAGGAAGCATTTGCTTGGTAAATGGCCTTGCTTTGTTTGTAATTGGACGAAACACTCCTCTTCTGTAGAGGTGCAATTGTAAATTTTAGGGAATGGACGGCCACAAAACATAGTAATTATTACACTCTCGTTAACCAGATATCTGCCTGGGATTACTAGCATCTCCTCACAATCATGACATGTGATCTCACGTCTCCAAGCCCTATGCAATAACCGAAGCCCCTTTTATTTAGCTCAGGATGTGACGCCCGAGTAGTTCAATGCAACATACGCACTCTTTTAACCAGGTACCCCCAGCCGGATATCCAGCCGGCCGATGGCGATATACCGCAAATGGCTCACCTCATAATAAATAGAGCGAACTTGCTCACCGGCCTCGCTAACTCGCAGGGGTTTGCAAGCCAAAGTTTCGGCGTTGCATGAGACTTCGGTTGCAGTAGCACCATGCAGCCGCTACCAGGTCTCATGACGCGTATCCCAATCAACATGGGGCGCTTCCGTCTTCCGTCCTCGCACCTAGTGCCCACTAAACTCAGCCACTGCTACTGTGGCTTCTGGCGATCTTATTCATCCATGCATTTCAGCCTTTCAGGTCGGTTTACGGGATGTTTTGGCTGCTGTAGTCAAATTAACTTGGGTTTCGCATGATAAAACCACATAATCTACCTTATTTCTCCCCTTAATTCTATTCATCCGAGCTTGAATTACAAAGTCCGACGTCACCACTCCTCTAAACTTTCTCGACGCCAATTCAACATGGCCTTCATGGAGCACAGCGTATCCATCCTCGGTGCTGGGCCGGCTGGATTTGCCCTTGCTGCTGATCTCCAACTTCACGGGAAAAGTGTGCTGATGTACTCGCATGCCAGCCATCTGCGACACGCCAACTATGTGAAGGAACAGGGGTGCCTACGAGCGAGCGGCGCAATTGAAAGCTTCACAAACATACACATTACATCCGATATGGCTGAGGCCATTGAATTCTCAAATATTCTCATCCTTACTGTCCCATCTACGGGACAACAGACGGTCCTACAAGAGCTCAGGGGTTTCAACCTACGCCGACACACCATCATCGCAGTGCCTGGAAACTTATTTTCGCTCATCAGAGATGCCGATATTGAATTCGAATGCATTCTTGAAACCAATCTATCACCATACTCATGCAGGATGGATGAGAGGGGTTTGGCCGTCTTGGGCAAGAAAAGTCTCATCTTCATTGCTGCTTTGCACGGGCTAAGCCCCGCCATCTACAACACCGTTCAGGAAATCTTCCCCATCGAACTCAAGTGGTGCAGTAGCGTTGTCGAGGTTTCCTTGTCTAATGTCAACGGGGTGTTTCATCCGTTGATGATGCTGATGAATGCTGGCCGCATCGAAAACACGGCCGGTGACTTTTGCCTGTACGGCGATGGATTGACGCGGTCCGTCTCAAATGCCATGCTTGCTCTAGACAGAGTGCGTATTAAAATCGGAGAGGCATTTGGACTCAATCTCAAGAGCGCGATGGAGGTGTCCAACGAGTGCTACGGCCACGGCTTCACCGACTTGGTGGATCTGGCCCAAAACTCGGGGCCACACAAAGCTCTCAAGGCTCCACCCACGCTCGACAATCGAAATATTTCAGAAGACGTTCCTGACCTACTTGTCAGCTGGTGCAGCTTGGCTGAAAAGCTTGGGGTCGACGCATCTCCAATAAAAGCCATCATCATTCTCGTCGAGATGGCGACTGGAATCAATTATTTGGAAACGGGCAGGAATCTACAAAAGCTGCATCTAGAACATACCACAAGAAGCGAACTAATCCAGAGGTTCAGTCCCCTAGTTGGACAAATCGATAGTCATTTGTAAATCAGGTAGAAAGTGATAGTACCAATCATAAATTTTTACTATATTCTTGCCAAGAAAATCCTTCCGCGGGGATTATCCACTTTGTTCTTCTATCCAACACGCGCATCTCTCTCGAAGCTATGTCTAAAGGTCCTCATAGTGTAAGCTGAAACCGTTTTAATTCACGAATCCTTGCACCATAAATTCCAAATATCCAAGGAACAGGTGCAAAAGCAAGTGCAAGGAATGCAAGGAAGCTGTTTCCCCAGCCCCACCCAAAGGAATCGTACAGTTTGAGGCCGCAAAGGGGAAGGAATGCGCCCGCGGAACCTCTCAGGACCGCATTGGCACCGATAACGCTGGCGGCATATTCCTCAAACGCATCAATCAGATATGTTTGGATGCCTATGAAGATCAGAATAGAGCCAGATCCCGTAATGGCCGTTCCAATTTGGGGAACAATCCAATGGACTTTGTGCTCCACGCTCCACCCATAAACAAATAGGCCGATGGGAAATGTAAGCGCACCAGGCAAAGTTATGACTAGAGGAAGTCGATCCTCGGGCGTGACTTTCTTTCCTGCGGCCGCACGGCTCTTGAGGGTTTTATCGCTGAAATGTGCAACATAGAAAACACCAATCAAAGTGCCAATGCCACCAGCAAGGAAAACTAGGCCAGCAGAAAATGTTGAGAAGTGGTACACCTCTTTGAATACAAACGAGTATGTTGCGAAGAGGAGATATAAGATGCCGTAAAGGATGGCAACATACGTACACATGACGGTAACAATAGGACAACATGTGAGCATCTTGGTTGGTCGCATGATGTTTTGTGCAAAGAGCTGTCTGGATGTTACGTTGGAGGCCAGCTTTGATCGGTAAGCGGGGTTCTTCGTTTCTGTTCTGAGTCGAGAAGCCTTCCTTTCCAGCAAGACGGCAGGGTAGGTTTCCTTGAGGACAAGGAATGCAATGATGGTGACAACACCTATCTAATAACTCGTAAGCTACGCTTATCCCAGAAACGCTTTGGAAACCTACCACAATTGAGATGGCCCAGAACATCCATCTCCAGCCAGCGACCTCTGTCACATAGCCGCCAATAATTGGACCAATCATTGGGCCAAGGATGGTGCCTACGGACCAAATCGAGACTGCCTTGCCTCTCTCCTCTCGTGGCATAAGATCTGCGATAGTCCCCGAGCCGATTGTGATGGTGGCGACACCTGCGAATCCTGACAAGAAGCGGAAAGCCAAGAGCATCGACGTGTTTTGAGATACAGCGCACAAAATGGTAAATCCCAAGAACAAGACGTTGGTTATGTTGTAGATGACGACACGCCCATAAAGCTCACTCAAAGGCGCAAGAATCAAAGGGCCACATGCAAACCCTAACACAAAGATGGATACGACAAAAGTAGCGAATAGTTCGGAGCTTGTGTGAAAATCCGTCATGACTTGTTGTACAGCCGGTGAGAGCATGGAAGATACTAATGGTCTGCACAAATTAACAGTGCTCAATCTACTAACCGTTTAATGTGTGTCCAACTTACACCAGAAAGCTAATGACGGAAATAGTGAGTATGTTGACCCATTTTACCAGGGGCGACCAATTCCTAGGGTTTTCAGGATCTTGGTCCTCTGGCTCGTTCCACCATACTAAGTGATCATGGCTTGAGGAAGACAACATGGTCGCCTGATCTGCGATTGGACAAGTGCATGCACCGATGCTCTGTTCTTTGTCTTCATGGCACCCATCACACCTTGAAGGCACTTTTTCTATTTGCATCTCCGGCTCTGGGTGTTGGTTCCCTATGAGCTTTAGTGACGGATCTTGCGATTGATTTGAGGGCAACATTATAAATGGCACGAGTGCTCAATTTAAACGTGCTAAAAACAATGCAATTGATATCGGCAGCTACAAGAATACCGTAAAGAAAGAAGGGCCTTGAAATCGATAGTAAGCGAGGGGCCATGAAATGCGCTGCCGGGTCGGATTCGTGCAAGCCAACAGATTGAATGACAGCAGCAGTGCCAAACCTCCATCTTCCGCCCTTGAATTTTTTCCCCTTTCGCAAGCCGGAGCTAAGCCTGCGCTCAGCGTGCCTGCAGCTAAACGTTGAGGTCGGCAGTTGTCGATCCCATCTGATCGGCATCTCGGCAATTAACGTGCTCAAAATCTCTCGACGTGTGGAGTGGCTGCAACTATCCCACGCGGAACCCCAGACGACACCTAGCGCATGACGGGAAGCTCACTAGGTTGCACCGCCTGCAGCCCGTGTTACAGGCCATCACCCCTGTAAAGCTACCCAAACCTCCACTGTAACAAAAACCCTAATAAACGAGGCGAGCACCGTCGTATTCCACGTATGCGCATGGCTGATGATGGGCTAAGGCGAGAATGAGAAAAGCCCTCGCCGGAGCTATGCATCGAAATGACTCGTTATTAAATTAACAGGCTATCAAACTTTGGTTGTCTCCATTGTAAAACTTGCTCGGTGGACCAGACTAGGGATTTCGCAAGGCACGACAAGAAATGTGTTGCCGTTTCGAATCAAGCCGACAAAGGAAGAAACTGGAAATCAATTGGAAATGGACCGAGCAAACGTGCATTTTAGAAATTTATCGTAGTTGCGTTATTGTAAATTATGTCCGTAGTTTTATCCACGCTTTGAACTACGCAGGCGCCGCAAGACTGTCATTATCCGTGATATAGATCGAGTTTTGTACACCCCGTCTAAATCTGATGAAACAGCCCAGAATGAGACATCTATTATTCAAAATCTAGCTTGCAAGAAATTCCATCAATCCCTAATAGCCACGGTAACCAAAAGCTCCATTTCCATTCGAATCCCATCCTCGGTCGTTATCTTTTCCCATTCCTTCTTCATCTCCTCTCTTGCACGCGGTCGTAGATCCAAGGGAATGCCGCCATACGTCTTGCCAGACGAGCTCGTGTCGAGCCAATCAATCATGGCAGCTCCATCCTTGGCCTCCTTGACAATCTTGTTGATGACAATTTTCCTCTCGGAAAACCCGGCATTATCGAGCAGGCCTTCAAGCTCGCGCTGTTTGAGAAACTTTGGCGGGCTCTGCTCGGGGTAGTTCCTGTACGGCTCCCTGGACAGGACGTCTTCCTTGATCCTTTCCTGGGCGGTGAGATAGTCGCCCGATCCGCCTGAAATGCCGAGGCGACCGCTTGGCTTCAGCACGCGGGCGAATTCGCTGATTGCTTTGGGCTGGTCTTGTACCCAATGCAGCGTCGAATTCACAAAAACGGCATCAAAGCCGGCCGTGGGAAAGCGCGAGAGGTCTTCGGCTATTCCCACGTAAAATGACAGGTTTGGCCTGGCCATCTCAAGAGCGATGGCGATTCGCTCGCTGCTCGGATCAATGCCGACAACACTCCCGCCATCGCCAACTATATCGGCCAGCTGGGATGTGAGATTGCCGGGGCCGCAACCAACGTCAAGAACGCGCATGCCTGGGGTAATCGCCAGTCTGTCGAGCAGAAACATGGCCGCATTGGATTGGGTGTTGTTGACGCGGGTGTAACCCTCGGCCAATTCTTGCGTGTCGGCCATGGTTGAACCAAAACGTCGTGCTGAATTGCGCAAATTGTCTTGGCTGTTGTTGCGAGTGAGTTGAGTCTACTTGATGTGCAATGCGGTATCGAGCAGCCGTGTCTTGGCCGGCATTTGAGGTCCATGTGCCGGCAGATCCCGTGCGGGGGTTCCTTGCTACACCCTGGAGACAACCCGCGCGCGATTGAGCAAGTTTCTTTCACGCCTCATCCCATCCTATTCATGGCGACATCAAACATGCACCAAAGATCCACGCTAGTGCCGCATTACCCACTAGCTGCAGGTAGTTACCAATCGCTCCGAATGCGGTACATGAGCGGACAATTGTACGCAACTGTTTGCGCGGCCTTGAGAGCCAGTTTGAGCAGGTTCCATCTGACCACCCACTTGTTTCACTAGGCGATGGCCACACCAGCAAAATCTAGATGGAGTATTATGGTTGTATTAGTCAATCTTTGATTGGATTGGCATCTGCAAAAGCCAATCAAACGAGCCACTATTGTCTAGTCTATAGTACGAGGAGGCAATTGAGTTTGACTATCTGCATCTGCTTGACGAAATCGCCTGAGACAGTGGCATGTCGGCCTGTGAGCGATTGTTACATATTTTGTTATGCTATTAAACAGATATCACCGGTCCGATTTTCCCTAGGCACATTAAACAAGCTTTGATGAGGCATTTGCAATTTGTGACAAAGAAAGCAGCTTTCAGTGCGCCAAGGCTCCGAAACTGTCGAAGACATGTTGGAACCAATGTTTAGCAGCATGCTGTCTCCAACCTTGCTCATCGGGACACTTGCAATCTTGGTGAGTCAGTCCTTTAAAAGTGAAAAGACCCTGCTCACCATGCCAGGCCGTTGCCGGGTTCGTTTTTCAGATTATTCAGCGGCGTTTTTTTCACCCGCTTCGTTCCATTCCTGGGCCATGGATCAATAGCGTATCAGAGCTGCCGGCCGCTTGGGCCCTCGTTACTGGAAACCAGCACATCTATTACAGGTCTTTGCATGAGAAATATGGCCCAGTAGTGCGCGTGTCTCCAAATGAGGTTGGCTTCATCAGTGTTGAGGCTCGGGAGGAAATCTACGGCCTTCGAGTAAGTGGATACCAGAGTAAGAGATTCCAAATCTAACCGGTTCTCAGAAAGGCGGTCTGAATATGGAAAAAAGCCCGATATTTCTGGGTGCTGTTGGAAATGTAGATGGGCAAACCGGTGTGAGTCTGGCTCTAAACAAAGAGCACGCGCGCCAGCGCAGGGCGTTGGGATACCTTTTCACAAACAGCGCGTTGCTACACCTAGAGGGTTTGCTCCAGGTGCACATGCGCAAGTTCATCGCTGTGCTTGGCATCATGGCTTCTGAAAACAGGCCCGTGGACTTGTCAGATTGGTGTAAGTCAATCGCAAGGTGAAGCGATCTTCTCCCGGCTAATGAAAATTTTCAGACACGTACCTTGCTTTCGATATGATGGGTGATTTGTGCTTTGCAGAACCTTTTGGCTGTCTGGACCAGGCATCGGCCACAGAGTGGTCTACTTCCGTCATCAATGTCTTCGTCGCAGCGACGTGGACACAGGCGATCCGGCGCCTATCCGGCGTTGGCACCTGGCTCGAGACAATCATGACGCGTCTGTTTGTGCCGTCGAAGGCTGCCGCCTGGAGAATGATTCATCTAAATAATTCCCGTGAGAAAACGCTTCGTCGCCTGGCAGACTCAGATCGGGACCATGTGGACTTTATGTACCACATTCTCAACAACGAATCCAAAAAGTCGCTTTCTCCAACCGAGATTATCTTGAACATGGCGCTTTTCATCAGCGCTGGAACTGACACAACGGGCACAGCTCTTACAGGCTGGACGTACTTTGTGTGCACGCATCCCAAGGTGTATAGGCGGTTGGTGGATGAGGTCAGGGGAGCTTGCTCAACGGACGAGGATGTTCAATGGGAAAAGGTCAAAGAACTGAGATATCTTGAAGCGACTCTCAAGGAAGCTTTACGTCTGTTTCCACCATCGCCAGCCAGTCAGCAGCGTGTTGTTCCAAAGGGCGGTGCGACTATTGACGGACATTATATGCCAGCCGGGACGACAGTCGCCGTTTCACCCTGGTCATCCACGCACTCGAGTGTGAACTTTTATGAGCCCGATGCATTTAGACCCGAGCGCTGGCTGGGAGAGGACAAGGTCTTCTCAAATGACCGCCTCAATGGCTCATTGCCGTTCGGCACAGGACCCAGGGTCTGCATCGGACAGAATCTGGCTTACATGGAGATGCGGCTCATTGCAGCACACTTGCTGTGGAACTTTGAGATGGAACTCGACAGGGACGCGTACGAAGAGAAGAACCAAGTATGGGGCCTGGATGGCCACATGAAGCCCATGAAGGTGTTTCATTCTATGACCAAACCGGAGCTGTGGGTGCAGTTGAAGCCAGTCCGTCGGTGAAAATTGGAGAGGCGGTGACTTTGTAATGGGAAGGGATTCGACACAATGAAGACCAGCCATTTACTTCATTGGCGATAAATTTAGAGACAGAAAAGAGATTTATTTAGAAACGCGATAAGAAGTTTCAATATTGGTGCTAGTGTTGTGACAAAAGCATATGGGTTGAGTCAATTTGCACTACCCTATATCATCAGAATTCATCGCCAGAAAATGAACAGCATCAAGGAAACAAATCAAGTCAGGTTTAACAACACATTCAATTTCACGTGTGTGACGCAAGCTTCAAACAAACTCATAGTTTTATATTCCCTCTCTATCAACGCCATATTTTTCCCTACAATAACCATTTCGAATTTAGAAATATGGCTCATTCTCCAGCATGGGCCCAATCCGACCCAATCCCTTTACCCAGGCTTCATATCAAGCAGACATATTGTGTCGCGCCGCTCCATTTGATGATACAAAAAAATTAAAAAAAGAAAATAGTCCAGTCAGGACGTTATCCGACGTTTTTAGTCGGCAAATTGAGACATAGAAAATCGGGCCTGCCACTTTCTTACATGGCGCCCTTGAGCTTGGCCGGAACTCCAAGAACACCTGTCGTTGTTGGCGTCTTGGGCCGAACAGCCACCTCCTCCACACTTGCTGCGGTCTTTTCTGTTGAAACCCCCATAGACTTGAGGAACTGGGTGGTTTGCGTCGTCTCTTGCTCCCTACGCGCTGCGCTCCAGCTCAGCTCGTCGCCCATAATCTCAACGATGCGGGGCAGGGCGGCCCTGGCACCCTCGACGTTGAGAAATGACAGACGAGTGCGGCGCGAGATGACGTCTTCGGCTGTGCAGGCCGACTCGGATCGGACTGCATAGCGAATCTCGTCTTCGAGAATGGGGAATGATGGCAGGAGCCGCGAAGGGCTTGACTTGGCGTCGGCGAGAATGGCCCAGGCGCGGTCGCCGTAGTTGTGAGCGAGGTGGTAGGCAACTTCGGCATCGATGGGGTAGACTTCCATCAGTTCCGACGGGAGAGCAGGCGAGTATCCGTGTGCTCCAACAACAGGCACAGTGGTTGTGCGGCAAAGGCCGTTGGTGGTGAATCCGAGGAGGTTGGCGCCGCTGATGTCCGGAAGGGCGGCCGTCTTGGACTTGAGGCTGAAAAGACCCATGGCTTCATCAACGGTCTCCTCGGCCATGCAGCGATACGTGGTCCACTTTCCACCAGCGCATGTGAGGAGTCCAGATGCCGACGAGGTGATGAGGTGGTTGCGGACCAGAGACTCGGTGTTCTTGGCGTTGGGATCCTTGATAAGTGGGCGGATACCTAGTCATTGTCAATGCACGGTTTCTTTTATATTGTGGATACAATTTACTTACCAGACCATGCAGCCAAGACGTCAGCCCTTGTAAGGACTGATTCGGGGGACAGCAGCTTGCTGACTTCGCTCAGGATGAAATCGACTTCCTCAGCCTGTGGCAAGGGGTTCTTCTCAATCTCACAGGGGCTGTCGGTGGTTCCGGCCAGAGTGTGGCCCTCCCAGGGGAGAATGAAGATGACTCGACCATCTGAAGATGCCTTGAGGAGACCCTTGTTGTTTGCACATAGCGACTTGGGGAGCACAATGTGGACGCCAGAGGCGGGTGCCACCATGGGCTTTCGAGAGGGATCATCCATTTGCTCAATGGCATCGGCAAAGGGGCCGGTGGCATTGATGACGCCCTTGGCTCGAACGACAAAGTCGTCGTTGGCGCCCTCGGCGGAGAGTGAGTCGCGGACCTTGACGCCATTGATTTTTCCGTTGGAGTCCTTCTGCAGCCCGGTGACTTCAACATAGTTTAGGACGGTGGCGCCGTAGAGCGACGCAGTCATGGCAAGGGAAACGTTCATTCTCGCGTCGTTCTGCTGGCCATCGTAGTATACGATGCCGCCGACCAGGTTGTCACGTCGCAGCATGGGGAACTCGGCCAGAGTCTTGGCCTTGCCCAGGAGAAAGGAACGCTCAAGCCCCTGGGAGCCAGCGAGCATGTCATAGGCAACGGTGCCGGCAAATAGGTAAGGGGCCTGCCACCAGTGCTGCAGCGGCAGCACGATGGGCAGCGAGTTGGAGAGGTGTGGGGCGATGTTGAGGAACGTCTTTCGCTCGTGTAAGGCTTCCATGACTAACTGGAGTTGGGAGTAGTCCAGGTTCAGGACAGCCTTTTCGAGGTACCGCACTCCGCCGTGGACTAGCTTGGTGCTTTTGGAGCTAGTACCTGACGCGAAGTCGCCGCGCTCGACGAGGGCAACCTTGAGCCCGCGGGTGACGGCATCGAGAGCAATGCCGGTGCCGGTTGCGCCGCCGCCGATGATGAGCAGGTCATACTCGTCCGAGTTTTCCGGGGATCCGCGGGACCGCAAGTCGGCGAGCTGCTGAATGCGCGACTTGGCGGGCTGGAACGAAGGCGGCTGGATGCGGCCCTGCTGGTCGCGCTTGGGGGCAACGATGGGCACGTTGAAGGCATCCCGGCCAGAGTTGCGGTAGACGAGGGCGCCGCCGGTGGCAACAGCCAGAGCGGCAGCGGAGGCCACGACAGGCCGTCTAAGACCCGAGAGTCTGGATGCCATCTTGGCTCGACAAGGGTGGTTGTTTGCGAAAAATACTATACAGGAAAAAAAGGGGGGGGGGAGTGGTGGTTGTTGGTTTGGTGCGCGGGATGAGATGGGGAGAAGCTGGGGAGTAAGCTCTCGAAGGATGAGCAGAGGGATTAATTAATAACGCAAAACAGGACACAGAGAAGAGGAAGGAAAGAAAAAAGGTTCCGAGCTGGTCCAAGACATGTGTCCAGATATAGCGCAGGCAGGCTCACAAAAACTCAGCAGCTCGACATGACAAGCCTCGTTGCGGCTTCATTGGCCTCTGGTGCAGAAATGCGGCCCGGCCCACACGCTACCAAAAACAAGTCGCTACAAATCACAGGGCACTGACGCACGGCTTGGGGGTCGTGATTTCGCGAAACGGCAGCGAGCCCCACTGGCGGACGCAGCGGCCAGGGAAACGCTCCAATTGCCAGCGCCCCCAAAGTTGGGTTCCCCCCAAAGTCATCGATATGATGCGTTGGGATATAGGAACTCAAAATGCGGCTGCGATGGGCGATCAAACAGACAAGGCCAGGGCGGGTATGCACCTCGGTGCCAAAACACCGAGAAATGCACGTCGGGCTCGGTGGAGCGCACCGACCTAGCGCGGCCCACAGCGCATGCACCTCGGCCGAGGACACCGAGAAGATCCCTGCCACGGCGGCACTAGCCTGGCGCAGCGCTGGCTGCAAGGGTTAAAATGGGGAGCGTGTCCCGGCTTATGGCCTCTTGGCTGTCAGAACACGGCCGTCCTGTCTTATTCGGACGCGCAGGTGACCAAGGCCGGCGCATCAAGATCCTGTTTTGGCCCAACGCGCAACTTGATGCCGCCAGCGAGACCGTCTCGTTACCAGCTGCCCGGATCCATTATCCCGCCCAGTCGCATTATCCCATGCTCAATCCCGCTGCCACTCCGCTGCACTCCCAGTGCCGCATCTCACCCTCTCTCTCTCGCTGATCGTGACATGCCATGGGATGGTGTCCACCCATGCCAGCTAAGCGAAGACGCAGCCACTCTGAGCGACATTGGCGTTGCACCTCGTCACCACAACCGCAACACGACGCCGCCACGTGAGACACGCGCCGCGCTGCCATTGGCTGCATTGCGCCGGCCATAGTCGACCAAAGCCGCAAAAACACATCGACGATGCTTCTTTCGTAGCGCCATCCAACCCCAAATACTTGGTTTGCGTGCATCTTGCATGCCCATGCTCAATCTGGCCTGGGATCATCTGCGTTGCCAATTCGGGCAACTTGACAGCCCAGCCCACACGTTTAAATTGAATTAAATTACGTACACTCCCGCCTCAGCTCTTCAACGGCTGTGCATTCTTCTTTTTGCCTCCCGCTTAATCCGACTGGATGCCACGTTTTGGGGGACTACTCGTCTCCGCTTTCTCCGACCAATCTCATTCGACCAAACCCGAGCCTTCCGTACAGTCAAGTCATGACACAGCCATACCACGTACTGGAGACGCATCTCGATTCAGTCATGCTCAATTGAACTACACACGCGCGCACATACACACGGCTACTAGTACTACTACCACGACTGCTCTCATGACCTCTACCAGCGGGGTATACATCGATTCCACGGCGTTCCCTTCTCCTTTGCAGTTTGATTGATTTTCTTATTTCCCCCATCGAGCCAATACTGTTGCTACCTCTCCATTGGTCTCCGTGTTCCCAATCTTGCACCTTGCCAATCGCACAAGTTGAAAAAAAAACAGACTAAACCTCGGATTGATATTCCCTCTTGTACGTGTTTGACCACACATTCCGGCGGGGCTTGACCAGTCGCTTGAGGCCGACCATTGGCGTGTTGATGGGGCTATCGCCCGTGTAGATGAAGAGATCGTAGAGGAGTCCACCGAATGCAGTGCCGCAGAAGGGGGCGACCATGGGAATCTTGAAACGTGTTAGCAGGACAAATGAATATTGTGTCTGTGCCGTGTACAGCATACCCAAAAGTAGTATCCTCCAAAAGACCACACCTCGTGGCCGTATCCAATCATGTACGAAACCAGACGAGGGCCAAAGTCACGAGCCAGGTTGATGGCATAGCCCGTCTCCCAACCGAAGCAGGCACCAATGCCAAAGATGAGGAAGAACAGGCAGATGGGCAGAAGGGGTCCGGCGCCAATGTTGTTGCTGTCGGTGAGGGCGAAGATGACGAACTGGAGAATGGTGCTGGCAATAAATTCAGAAAAGAACATGCCGGTCCGCGTCATGAAGGCGGCGGGATACGTGCAAAAGACGCCGGCCGACGACGTGTTGCCGCCCACGGTCCGGATGCCCGGCCCGCCCTCGTAGTTGTCAATGGCCGACTTGTAGTTGCCGTAGACGATGGCGGCTCCCGTCATGGCTCCGAGGAGCTGGCCGATAAAGTAGACGGGGAACTTGCGCCACGGCAGGCCTCGGTAGAGGCAATTCGCGAGAGTGACGGCCGGGTTGATGTGGCCGCCGGACTTGCCGCCAACGTAGACGCCAAACATGACTCCGATACTAAAGCGCAAGAAAATTAGCCCGCAGCTCTTGCACAGCACAACCACGCTTTCCAATTGCAACCGCAACTGCAGCTGCAGCATATAGGACCGGCGGCTTACCCCCATCCCCAGGAAATGCTCTGGTAGTCGCCCTTTGTGCCGCTGCTCAGCACCACCTGCGCAACGACGCCGTCTCCAAAGAGAATCAGCACCATTGTGCCCAGGAACTCGGAGAAGCCGTCCTGGCACAGCGAGCGCACCCTGCTCCAGGGCAGTTCCTCCTCGACCTGGATTGGCGGCACCGACTCGCTCGAGAGCTCCTCGTGCTCTGGTCCCTTTGAGCTGCCCATGTCGATGTTGTGCACTCGCGTCACCTTATCAACCGACGTATCCGACATTTGAAAAAAAGAAGCGGCAATGGAGAAGAGGGCGCGACGAGCTTTTTACTCAAAGACTGCACTTGGAGAGCGTGGCGTGATACAGCAGAAAAGATGGGCGAAAACGGGGAGACAGGCATCATTTTATGGCTACTACATGTGGCAACGAATGCCGTCGCCCGCTCGCTCCAATGCCATGCTACAACGACAATGAGGGGCTTCTCCTCCTACGACACGCCCGTTCGGGCCTCTTGGGCCTGTCTTACGGTGCTCCTCGCTCGCTCGCTCGCTGGTTCCCCCTCCTGCTCAGACCGGCAGCTGGCTGGGACTTGACCCCTCCCTCCCTACCTTCCGCTTCCCCTCCAGGCCGGGTCCGGACAGGAACAAGGCCGTGTCTTGTCCGAGGCAAATTTCCCTCTGCAACGTTGAGAGGAACCATCGAACGATCCAACGGGGGTGGCAGCAAAGAGGGGGGAAGCCGGTGGTTTTCGGTGATGCGGCGACACGGCGATGCATTCTCGGTGTGCGGCACCGAGTACACGGTACGGAAAGCTCGGTGTTGGTGGCAGCAATGGAGAGGGACAGAGCGAGAGAGGGATGGGTTGTCAGAGGAACATTGTCAAGTGAGGAGCAGCTCGCTGGCTCGCTCGCACGCCCTCCCCGAGATTTCACTATCCCCGGATTCCCCACGCGAGGGTGTGTAAGGGTATATGTGTGTGTGAGAGTAAGCGCGGAGAAATGGAAGGGTGCCAATGTGGTAAGAGCCCACGTGGAGGTCATGAAGTCGTCTGCATTTATCCGGATGGTCGGTCCCGGCTCGGTGGGCGTATGCTCGACAGCGGTTCGTGTAGACTGCAAGTCGGTAGCGCGAGGCCGAAGTCGACGCCGGGAACTGACACGCGGCGGAGCGTTGCTTTTGCGGCTGTCACATGGAGCCGGCCCTCCACTGAGGTAAAAACGCAGAGCGTCCAGGGGTCCAGACCCAGGCCCCCGAGCTCTTTTTCTGCTCAATTCAACCATGTAAGTGCAACCCCACAATCCGGGGTTGGGGTATTGGCTGGGAGCGCCTGGGAACTCCGAGCTGTACCCCGCGAGCTGCAGCTTAGCCGAACGAGAAGCTCTCTGGGCTTTCACATGGAGAGATGGAGGGGAGGGTACAAATATTATGAGTGTCCAATTGTTGGCAGCTCCCGCACCACCTCTCTCGCGATCTATTTGCCTCTCGCCTCCTTTTGCTCATATTTTTGGACTTGTCAGTTTGTCCAACCATCTGCACCGTGTCTCTGTTCAAATCTTTTCGTCTTCGATCCCGCCTGGCCACCCTCTTCACAATGCCTTCCGCCAACGGGCCCTCCACCGTCGGCTTCATCGGCGCCATCGACCAGGGCACCACGAGCACGCGGTTTTTGATTTTCGACCCGAGCGGCCAGGTCGTGGCCACTCACCAGCTCGAGTTTAAGCAAATCTACCCTCATCCGGGGTAAGTGAAAGACTCCTGATGCGCTTGTCGTCTTGTCGTCTTGTTCAATTGCTAACCTTGGCTGCGCGCAACGCAGATGGCACGAGCATGACCCCGAGGAGCTCATCAGCTCGGTGGAGACGTGCATTGACGGCGCAGTCGGCGAGTTTGAGAAGCAGGGCCACTCGCGCGAGCAGATCCGGGCCGTGGGCATCACAAACCAGCGAGAGACGACCGTCGTCTGGGACAAGACGACGGGCAAGGCGCTGCACAACGCCATCGTGTGGACAGACACGCGGTCCAAGGACCTCGTGCGCCGCCTCAAGCACCGCCTCGGCGCGGGCGAGCTCACGTCCCGCTGCGGCCTCCCTCTCTCCACGTACCCCTCGGCCAGCAAGCTGCTGTGGCTGCTGGAGAACGTGACGGAAGTCAAGGACGCCTACGAGCGCGGGGTCCTGGCCTTTGGCACCGTCGACACCTGGCTCACGTTCAAGCTCAACGGCGGGCTGGACCGCAACGTCTACGTGTCGGACCCGTCCAACGCCTCGCGCACCATGTTTATGAACCTCGAGACGCTCGACTACGACGAGGACCTGATTGACTGGTTCCGCATCGACCGCAGCAAGATCCTGCTGCCCAAGATTGTGCGCTCGTCGGACAACAAAGCCTACGGGTCGCTGGCCAGCACCGTCCTGAGGGGCACCAAGATTGCCGGGTGTCTGGGCGACCAGTCGGCGGCGCTCGTGGGGCAAAAGGGCTTCACGGCGGGCATGGCCAAGAACACGTACGGCACCGGGTGCTTCCTGCTGTACAACATTGGCGAGAAGCCGGCCATCTCGACGCACGGCTTGCTGACGACGGTGGCCTACGACTTTGGCGAGGGCCAGACCATGTACGCGCTCGAGGGCAGCATCGCCGTGGCCGGGTCCAGCGTCAAGTTCCTGGTCGACAACCTGGGCTTCATCGAGTCGTCGTCCAAGCTCAGCGCGCTGGCCGAGACGGTCGACGACAACGGCGGCTGCACCTTTGTCACGGCCTTTAGCGGCCTGTTTGCGCCCTACTGGATCGACGACGCCCGCGGCACCCTCTTCGGCATCACGGCCTACACCCAGCGGGGGCACATTGCCCGCGCGACCCTCGAGGCCACCTGCTTCCAGACAAAGGCCATCCTCGACGCCATGAAGAAGGACAGCGGCCACGCGCTGACGGAGCTGGCCGTGGACGGCGGCATGTGCAACTCGGATCTCATCATGCAGGTACGTTTTCTCTCGACCACTTTTTTTTTTTTGTTAACCCCCTTACAAATGTGGTCCAATTCCTACCGGCTTTCCGGAACCTCGTGGCACCTTGAAGCTAACCAGCCCACTTGCTTAGACCCAATCCGATCTCATCGGCATCCCTGTCAACCGGCCTGCCATGCGCGAAACCACGGCGCTTGGCGCCGCCATCGCCGCAGGATTGGGCGTGGGGGTGTGGAAGGACCTGGACGAGCTGGCCCACGTGAACACGGAGGGCCAAACTGTTTTCAAGCCGACAATCTCAACCGAGGATGCGTCGAGCCGCTTCAGTCAGTGGGAAAAGGCCGTGCAGATGAGCAGGGGTTGGGCCAGCTGAGGGCGGGAACTGATCGACGGGTGTTGGGCTTGGTTTGGACTTGTTTAGTGTTTAGCACGGCTTGGCTTTTTCTTGGTTGTTCCTTTTTTCTTTTTAAGTTGCTTTATTACCCTAGTGCGGATTATTTATCCCCGATCCAAGGGGGGGGGGGGCGGGAGAGGCTCTTTTTTTTCTTCTACAGCCCCCCTATTCCCTATCCATCTATCCATCATCCCTTATAGCGCAACAGCAGTCGCAGCAATTCAATTCCTGAACAAAGAGAGGACCACGCACAAGTCTTATCCGCATCCCTCCCCTTTTGCCTCCCCCCGTAACCGAGCCCGCCGGCGTCCGAGGGATTTTTCCCTATCCCAGGCGCGGTCCGGATGCTCACGAGCTCAATGGAAATTTTTTAAAATTACGTACCGCGCGCGCAAAACCCGCGCCATCAGCTTACGGAGCCGCTGCGGACTTCGCCGCCGGAGCCGTGGGAGGACGAGAGCAAGACACGCCCGGCAGTACACGAGGCAGCAGCAGAGCCGGCTGCAAGGGTTTTGTCCGGGGATAGCACAGCACAATAAGCACGAACTAGCTGCGCGGAGTGGGGAACACCTTCTGGTTTTTCTCGCCTCGTTTACCTGCCTCTTGGAGGTCTTCCCTTCCGGCCTCTGCCCCTCGCGCGGATGTCACGTCACCCCAACCACGCTCCGCATTCGAGCTGACTTCCCCTCCAAAGGGCCAAGGCTCCCGGTGCGGAGAATGCGCGTTTCGAGCCGCGCAACAAGGAAGGTAGCTCTCCCGGGCCAGCGAGCATTCCGAGCCCACACCGAGGCTTGTCCTGTCTGTCTGCCGCGCTGCTGGGCCACGAGATAGGGTCGGCCGTCGTCGCTCCTTTCCCTCGCATCCCCGGATTCTTTCCCCACAGCGAGCCCGCTCGCTTGCTTGCACTTCTGTCTCTTCTCCAGAGATTTTCTCCAAAAGTTGCTGCTTCTAGCGTCGTCTGCTTCCAAACCACAGACGATCAATCCTATCTTGCGGGCCTCCCCGCGTTTGCCATTGTCTGATCTGAGTTGATTTGAGTTGTGACCGAAAGCTAATAAGTGAGTAAACAAAATGTGGAGTTCCCGAGACCACGGGCCGCCAGATATTACTGCGCCCAACTCTGCGCCGCCCATTATATCCATGGTGGCCCCCGACGACGAAGTCAATTCGGCCTTTAGCCACGACGACGACGCCTCCAGCCCCGAGGACGCCGGCACCGTGGGCTCGGCCGGCGCACCGAGAAAACGCAGGAGGGAGCGGTACCAGAAGACGTCGTGAGTGCACACATGCATACTATTCCATGGCCGTTTATTCCTGGCAATCCCATCTATAGCCGCTGCTGCATCTTGCTTCATGCTTCATGCAGGGAACGGAACCAATCTACAAGCAGACCGGCTAACATTTCACCATGCAACAGCTGCGAGCTCTGCAAGGCCCGCAAGGTCAAATGCGACCGCGCCGAACCCGCATGCTCGTGGTGCGCCCGACACAACCGCACATGCGTCTACCTCGATAGGCAAAAGGTTGGCGCCCGCCCCGGCGGAAACGTCGAGCTCGAGGCAAAGGTCAACCGCATCGATGCTCTCCTGCAGGCTCTGGGCCGTCGCGTAGAGGCGCACATTGCCGTCGACCACGCCGCCACGCCAACGACGCAGCACCAGCAGCTGTCGCCGTCGTCCATCAGCAACCACAGCCCGGCGCACATGGACGGCTATCCGCACCAGAATGAAGGCCGCCTCGGCCACCGTAGTCTCCCGCCTCCCGCGCCCACGTCCCAGCCGAGATCCCAAGTCTTCCAGAACTCCCTGTGGCCGGTCGATGATAGGCCGCCACCTCCGGGCCAGAACACGACGACAACGTCGGCTCCTCAGCAGATGAATATTTTAGTAAACGATTCTGGCTTCTCTCACGCACACCACGATATTGCTGGCACCTCCAATTCCCTGTCCATACGGTCGTCGGACCCTGACTTGCCGCCTCACTACATGATATATACCCTCGTCGACTTATACTTTAAGCACTGCAACACGTGGTGTCCGATTTTAGACCGAAAAACTACATTTGAAAGCTTATTTGGACCTGCGTCATTGGAGGAATCGGAACAGGTTCTGCTTTATGCCATTATAGCTACAACGCTGAGGTTCTTAAAGGACCCGCGACTCTCGCCGGACATGAAGGCGCACTACCACCGAGTTTGCCGGCACCGGGTCCAGATCTACGCCATGGAACACATTAGCATCCCGGCGCTAACAGCGCTGGTCATAGTCACGCTGGACGAGCTCGGCACGTCAAACGGGCCCCGGGGCTGGAACCTTCTCTCGCTGCTCGTGCAAAACGTGAGGCAGCTCGAGCTGTGCAAGGAGACGAGCGTGTATCTAAAAGCGGAAGCGCAAGAGACGCCAACGACGGGGTCAATACGCAGGGTCGTCATCGGCGAGCCGGAGTCGTGGATCGAGGACGAAGGGCGCCGGCGGCTCTGCTGGGTGGTGTACCTGCTGGACCGGTACGCCACGGTGGCGACGACGACGTTTGATTTCATGTTTGACGACGTGAAGATGAAGAGGATCCTGCCGTGCTCGTACGACAACTTCTCGCGGAACGTGCCCGTGGAGACGTCGTCGAGCCCGGCGTACGCGACGAGCGCGCAGGAGCCCGGCGAGCACATCATCACCAAGCCCGAGAACCTGGGCAGCTTCTCGTACCACTGCCTCATCATGCGGATCCTGAGCAAGGTGCACAACTTCCTCAAGAGCCCCGTCGACATCACGTCGTCGGGCGACATGGCCAGCTGGCGCAACACGTACCGGACGCTCGACGGCGCCCTCAACGACTGGCTGCAGAACCTGCCGAGCGAGTACAGCAAGATCTCGGCCCTCTGCCACTCGGACCCGGCCAGCCGCGTGGCCAACTGGTTCATGCTGCACAGCGCCTACGTGACGTGCGTGGTGCGCCTTCACTCGTCGGCCGCCTATCCCGCCGTGCGCTCCTCCATGTTCGTGCCCTCCCACTACGCCATGCAGAAGTGCCTCTCGGCCGTCCAGAGCCTCGGCGACATTGCCCAGGACGTGCTCGAGGCCAACGGCCTGGACCTCCTCGGCCCGCCCTTTGCCTTTTCCCTCTGGGTGGCCGCCAGGCTGCTGCTGGTCCACGCCGCAACACACGGCTCCCTCAACCCGCGCATCGGCTTCCTCATCGACACCCTGCGCCACGTCGGCCAGCACTGGGAGGTGGCCAACAACTATGCCAAGATCCTCGACCGGGTCGTCCAGCGGGACCGCCAGAGCGGCATGAGCTTTTCCGTCATGAGGAGGTATGTTGTCTGTTTGGTTGCTGAGATTGTCCGGTTGAAAACAAGACACAAAGGACGGACCCTGCTAACACGGAGGAATATCCTAGGAGCGCCTACGACTTGGTAACAATGGCATCGACAAACAGGAGAACGGGCGTCGAGCAGACGTCGACGCAGGTGACGTCGCTGAGCGAGCTGGACAACATTGACGTGTTTGATTTTTTCAATTACCCCAAGGTTGCGAAATCAGTGGCGGCGTCGTCGTCGTCGAGCGGGCAGATCAACATTTTGCAGACGCAGCCGGCCACAACAACAACGGCCACGGCCACAACAGCAGCAAGCAACGAAATGAGCGGGGATGCGACCAGAATAAACGGCGTGCTCAACCTGGAGCCCGACTGGCTAGGGTTTGGATCGGCATTCAACTCGTAAGGATTGGAACAATACGAAGGGGAAAAAATAGCACGCACGCACACACACACACACTCACACGCACTCACAATACGGGGCTGAGCTGAGGCCTCAGATAATTCCCCGGACAGGCATTGCCATGATTGGGGACACGCAATTCGATCCACTTTGCACCGCACTATCAGCCAACGACATTGGCCGCGATCCATGACGAGGCCAAGCCCACCCATACGCCGGGTAGCCGAAGCCGGGAAATGGGGCCTGGGTCTACGTAACATCATGAGAGCGTGCGTCGTAAGACGATCGATGGCGTGCGGGAGCAGATAAAAATCGGCCTCGCATGCGCCGCATCTTTTCCTTTTCCTCATCCACTCTTCACCAGCTCTTCATCAACCATCCATCATATCAGATCGCCGACTGTCGTTATCGTTTGCCACTCTAAACAAGCTTAATATTTTTCCTCAACCACACCAAACCGCCAACATGAAGTTCTCCGCCGTCGCCGTCGCCTCCATCCTCGCCGCCGTGGCTCAGGTACGTTGACAGCCCAACAGCAACCACAACCAACAGCAACAGCAACTAACACGCTCGACTCCCAGGCTGCCGACACCACCAGCGCCGCCGAGTACGTCTACACCGGCACTGCTTCTGCCCAGCGCGCCTACGCTTCCTCGCAGCAGGCCGCGGCCAACGCCGAGTGGAGCAGCGTCGCCGCCGCCCTCTCCAGCTACGCTGCCTCGATTGCTGCCGACGCCTCTGTCGCCGCCACGGCCACCGGCGTCGCTACCGTGCCCACCACCATCGCCACCGTCCCCAGCTCTGCTGCCTCGGCCGCTTCTGGTTCTGCCAGCGCCGCTGCCTCGTCCGCCTCGGGCAGCTCCGCCTCCGACAGCACCGCCACGGCCGAGAGCGCCAGCGGCACTGCTTCGGCCGAGGCCACCAGCACCTCGAGCGACGGCGCCGGCGCCATGCCCACCGCCGCCATTGCCATGGGAGCCCTCATGGGCGGTGCTGCCATGCTTGCCAACCTGTAAATAAAAATAGGAAATGGGTCATTTTCTCTTTTTTTTTTTCTCTCTCCGAGTCAGATTCGATGCGATACGAGGAAGTTGGGCTCGTATTGGTTTTGTCTAGACAACGCGCGTCCACTTCCCCACAAGGCTGATTGGGGATGGGCGGGACAAGAAAAGTGTGTGTGTGTGTGGAGTCAAAGTTGGGATGAAGACGGGGATTTCATCCACTAATAATATGTAATCATCAAAGAGTTCAGGTAGTTGAAACACAGCGAATAGCGTCAAGAAGCGTTGATATTCCATATTGCCCAAAATGCCGTTTTTGCATCCAAGTGCCGTGCTGCATGTGCCAAAAACGAAATTCTCGTAAAGGGGAAAAAAGCGGCTTCTAAAAATAGCCACCGTCAGTCGATAATTCTCAGTCCCGTCCGTTATGATTCCATTTTTGGCACACCTGTTTTTCCGGTCGGCGGGGCCGTGAAAGCTACCCTATAGCATTGACGCACCCTGTGATATTCAGGACGTTGCTGCGAAAGCCGGACCATGCCGTGGTTCCTCATCTATTGGCCAATTTTGACGTGAATTCTTTGGCATGTCGGAAGCTCGCAGGATCATGAATGCACCCCTCCTTGATGCAATGCAGGCCGTCGCAGCAAAGGATCGTCAGCTGTCATCCCCCGTGATTCGCTCCCAAGGCGGTGCTTCGCCGCGAATAGCTCACAGAGGTGTTGAACTTGGTCGCACATCTTACTCAGCGATACACACATAGTTTTTTGTCTTGTTCAACTGATAAGCCCGGAAAGGAACCTAATACGAGGGACCAACACACTTCATGGTTGTTGCCCGTCATTAAATTACACCTGTTCATGCCCAGCACCCGCACAGGCCCTGTGCCTTCGGGCACTTCTTTTTCGGATTTGCTGTGCCCCCGTCGGATAACCCAGGTCGAACCAACACTAGCAGATCTGACCTGGTTAGGGTTCGGTAGAGCATGGGGAGGAGGGCCAGTCCATCCGTTTTCTGAAGTTGGGACCCGATTCCGCCATCAACGATCTTGTTGATCGGCAAGACCGCTAAACACTCTTGCTGTTGCACTCGACTCGCGTAGCGTCGCCTGTCGTCTCCATGCTCCTGCCCACTTGCCAAATCGGGCGCGGCATGCATCGCGGCTCCAGCACTCCGACGACGCCAAGCCTGAAGGCGGCGGAGAAGCAGGCGTGTGCTCCCTGCTGACGTAGACAGCGCCGCTGCCCACGGGCCAGGTCGCGGGAACGTGGGCTGAGGGGCCGGACGAGCCACCCAATAATGTGGAGAGGAAGAAGTTGGCCGAGGATCCATGGGCCATGGACGGATGGGTGTGATGGGATGTGGTGATGCGGCGAGCCAACAAACCCCACAGAAAAGAAGGACGTAAAAAAAAAAAAAAGGTTCTCATCACACTGCTCCACAGACAGGGAACTGAATTGACACATGGTGAGGGTTATGTAATTGAATCAAGGTGCGCGGCAGGGTTATTCTAATTAATTCTTTGCTTCTTGCTCCAGCAGATGCAGCCGGGCGCAGGGAGCACGTACGATACAATACAATAGTTTACTTTCAACCTCGAACCCAATTGACACGACCAGTTTACATCTTGTGCTTGACCCAGTAAGCCTGGGGGTTGCACCATCCCTGCAGGCCAATCTCGCCCCAGTCCATGCCGAGGCCGCTCTGCTTGTGGCCGCCAAAGGGCACGTTGGGGGCGAGCTCGAAGTGCGTGTTGACCCAGATGCTGCCGGCCTCGAGCTGGACGCACATGCGCTTGGCGCGCTCCACGTCCTTTGACCAGACGGAGGCGCCCAGGCCCAGGTCCGAGGCGTTGACGCGGCCGATCACGTCGTCCTCGTCGGACCACTTGAGCACGGGCACGATGGGGCCGAAGGGCTCCTCGACGACAACCTGCGAGTCCTCGGGCGGGTTGTCGACGATGACGGGCGGCACAAAGTAGCCCTTGACCGACGTGTCGACCTTGGAGCTGCCCAGCGCCGTCTTCCAGCCCTGCGCGTCAATCTGCGCGTACAGCTTCTGCAGCTTCTCGTACTGCATCTTGTTCTGGATCGGGCCGAAGAAGGCCTCGGCGTCCGTGTACCCGCCCGTCTTGAGCGCCGACACGAACTTGACGAGCGCCTCGAGGAACTGGTCGTAGATCTTCTCGTGCACGTAGATGCGCTTGATGTTCATGCAAATCTGCCCGCCGTGCACAAACGTAAGGAATCCGACCTAGATTGTTGTTGTTGTCAGCGTGCTGGTTCCCAACCGTCTCACCACCACCACCACCAGGAGTCGCATCTTGGCTTACCTTGGCAACCACATTCTCAATGTCAACGTCGTCGCACACAACGGCCGCGTCATTTCCGCCCAGCTCGAGTGTAACGCGCTTCAGCGTGCTGGCGCACGACGCCATGATCCTCTTGCCCGTCTCGGTCGAGCCCGTGAAGCTGACCTTGGCCACGTCGGGGTGGCTGGTGAGCTTGGGGCCCAGGTCGTCCAGTCCGCTGAGGGCCTGGAAGACGCCGGGAGGGAAGATCTTGGAGCCCAGCTCGGCCAGCTTGAGGGCCGAGTAGGGGGAGAAGGGCGAGGGCTTCCAGATGAAGGTGTTGCCGGCCAGCAGCGCGCACAGCAGCTTGCCGATGCCCAGGGTGAGGGGGAAGTTCCAGGGGACGATGCCGACGCCGACACCGAGGGGGACGTACCGCACAATGGCGGTTCGCTAGAGAAAGGCAGTTCGTTAGCTTTCGGATGGGTGGCAGCTGCAATTGGGTGCGTGGTGGTGAGTTACCTCCTCGTCGTCGACGGGCTTCTCCTCCTTCAGGCGCAGCTGGGGGATGCCGCGAGCCAGGCCCTGGACGAGGTACATCTCGAAGCCTCCGGCCTGGGGAGGCTTTCCGACCTCCTTTCCGAGCAGCGTGACAAACTCCTGCGTGTTGGCCTCGATGGCGTCGGCGAAGCGGTTGAGGTACTCTGCGCGCTCGTCCTGCGACAGCGCTCGCCACGCGGGGAAGGCCGCCTTGGCCGCCTTGACGGCGCGCTCGACATCCTCCGAGGTCGACACGGGAGCCTCCCAGAGGGGCTCCTCGGTGCTGGGGTTGATTGCGCAGTGCGTCTCGGCCGTCTCGGTCAATTCATTGTTGATGATGTTGCGAAACGTGTGCTGCAAAGGTTTGGTAGCGCGTGTTAGTTATCACATGAAGAATCGCCATGACTGGCTGTCAACGGTTGGGGGCGGGCTGAAGAAAAGGAAATAAAAAGAGGCGAAAAAAAGCAAAAAGCCAAGACAAAAAGTAAAAACACTTACATCAAAAGGAATGGTAATGTCCGACATGATGGGCGGCCGCGCACGCTACTCGAGCTGTGAAATGTGAGGATGGGATGGAATAGAATGATTGGTATAACGAGAATGCAGAGTTTTGTCAGGGCCCCTTTCAGCTTGCAGGGGAAAGTGCACGAGGTATGTAGTCGAATGGCAACGATGAAACGGCTCGTCTGGGGCATGGAAGGTTTACCCTTATGAAGAGCCACAGCCATGCGCATGTAGGTGAAATGTGAGATATTATTTATTATCCGGCTGCCAGTTATCCCACCCGCCGAGATGGAATCCCCTTGCCTGCTCGGGGGCGCGTTTCCTCTGGCTGTCTCCTTGCAGGGGAATGTGTCGAGAGGGGACCAACAGAGGCGGAGCCGTCATCTCTAGCTCGCCGTCCGTCCTGTCCCCTTTGGCCCAATGCGGGAAGCCAGAGGCATCGGGACGACGGCCGAGCCGCCAGCCAAAGCGGGGAACGCGGCGGCAGCAGGAGTTGGCATTAGCATAGCAGATGCTGCATACGTGCTGTGCTGCATGGGAACAGCGCTGCTTCCTGTTCCCTCTAGCCAGAAAGCCAAGGCTGTCCTGTCCAAGAGCAAGAGAAAAAAAACTGACGGGGTGCGCCACGTTACAACGCCGTAACCCCCTTCATCCCTGTCACGGCGTGGACTCGGATGGCTCAGGCCATGGCCCCATAAGTTGCCGCCAACAGCAACCTCACCGAAGCCCATTATTCGGCAGACGGGAAGGGCCGTCGCACACACCGCCCAAAACGAGAAGGCGTCCCGGCCTCCAGCGCATCCAGCTCCATACCATACGATGCACTCAAACGCGCGCATAGCCTCCCTCTCTCTGTCCGCCTCTCCCTCGCAAACTGCCGGGCGGGAGGCCTGGCAAGCGCCCGCCACGTGTACGGATGCACGTCCCGCCGTCGCCGGAAGCCGTCCAGCGCCGCATCGCGATGCCATGACCTGACCGATCCCAACGTCCCGGTTAATGTTTCATGCATGTCAACTGTTCCTTTTGGCGTTGGTCTGTTCGCAAAGCCGACCGCTGGCTAGCCTGAGGGGGAGGGGGACCAGACGGGGGGACAGGAAACTCGCGCCGCTCGCACGGCCATGTCCCGGCTATAAGTCCGGCGTCTGTATAATCCCCGTTCCGTGCCTGTTGCTCTCCCTCGCCGTCCCCGTCCACCAGCAGCCAGACGACTCGTTGAGCACCACGCCATTTAACTTCGCTGGGGGGGCCCGGCATGATGGAGAAACGTAGGCGCCACTTAATTCCCCGCTGGACGGGGGCAACCCAGACGGTGGACCGGCCATGTCCCTCACAACGCTCCCTACCAATGGGCCGGTTGCAACGGTCGTCCGTTTCTCGGCCCGGACTCGACGGGTCCGTCTGCGTAGTAGAAAAAGCAACGGCGACCTGTCAGATTTCGCCATACTCGCCAGACGGGCTGGCCTTCTGCAGTCTTTTCTTCATTCTTCTTTTTTTTACTTTTTCCTCCCACATGGATGCCACACCTTATGTATATCCTGTACGTAGCGTGCGCAGGACACGCACAGTAGTGCTGTTACCCCTGGAAAATGCTTTGCATATCCACTGCTCAACGTCTGATTGGCATGGGGCCTTGCCCTCCGTGATGCTGCACTCCGGCTTCCGTAGCCATACAAGTAATGGAGCACCCCCGGGGGCTCTTCACCCTGAGAGAATGTCGATCTACCGAGATTCGTAACCCTCTTTCGTCTCATAATGCGACCGGCTCCCATCCCATGCTCGAACTGCCCTTCCCAGCCTAGGACCGACCGCATCGACGAAACCTAGCCCCTTGTTCAACCAGCGACAGTCCGTCCGAGTTGAGATTGGTGGACCCCTTCCCTTGCCACCGTCAAGCAAGCAGTCACTCGATCCGGTCGACTGACGGGCGGGTACGCCGCACCCATCCGGAAACCACGCCCTGCGCACCCCTAGCTGTAATTATCGGGCCTCTTATTCATCACCTCCCGTTGCCCCCAAAAGCACCCTCTTTTTATCGCCCGGTTCCAGGCCCCTGACGCAAAAGAAGGGGGGGCTTGTCTACCGAGTACCGTTCGTTACCCCATATACCGCCCGTGTTTCCGGGAAAAGACGCCACACCCGCTTCTCTGCGTCTGTTCTTATGGGTCTTGGGAAAGAGGTTTCGACGAGAATATAACCCTTCTGCTTTCCTTCCCCCCCTCCAGCCAAAACCAGTCCAGTCCGACGGAGCCGGACCGTTGAAATCGTCGCCAACGCCCGTCAACATGGGTGCTTCTTCGGCACTTGTCGAAACATGGTGTTTGTATGCCGTGGGCTCCCTCATCATCTTTGCAAGGATTTTCGTTCGATGGAAGTCAATTGGCTTCAGAGGCTTCAAGCCTGATGACTACATCATCGTGCTGTCATGGGTGAGTCACAACAACAACAGCAGCAGCAACTGCAAGGTGCCTCTCATTCACGGCTTTGAATCTGACTTGTAATTTTTACAGGCGACATACACGGTCATGACGGTCGCCGCCCACATCGTCGGAGGTTTAGGAGATCTGCACGCACTGACAATGGAGCAACGCAAAGCACTATCCGAGGACAAGGCCAACTCGTATATTTACGGCACACAATGGTTCTGCGCAGGAGTGGCCACATACAACCTATTCATCTGGACCCTCAAGCTCAACATGCTTTTTCTCTACCAGCGAGTCGTCAGAGGATTGTGGGTTGAAAAGTTCATCAAGCCGGTGATGATCATGGTTGGCGTGACGTTTGTTGCCATCAACCTCATCTTTTTTACTGCGTGCCGCCCTTACAACCGCATGTGGATTGTCTATCCTGACCAAGGATGTAAGTCTGAAAAACCCACGGCTCAAACTGAGCGATACAGGGGCTGACAATGCGATTGCGAACAGCCTACTGCAAACCGCAGTCCACCCTAAACATGGTCCCTCCCCTTATCATGAATGTTTTGACCGATGTCTGCATCATGGCCATCCCCGCGCCCGTCATTATCCCTTTGAAGACCACACTCTGGAAGCGAATTGGTCTGCTGTTCCTTTTTGGCGCTGGTATTTTCATCATGATTGCTGCTATTCTGCGTGTGACAATGGTGCTTGTGGTATGTTCTCTCCCTGGCTGGTCATGTTTCTTGGTTCTCACAATTGAATTTTAGGAGAAAAACGGCGCCACCGCTGCCATCTGGTCCTGCCGAGAGGACTTCGTCGCCATTGTCATTGGTCAAGCTATTCTTGTCCGACCCATGTTCAGACGCAGGTTCTGGAACGGCAACTACGACGAGACGAGCAACGGATACTCGTCCGGACCTTCAAAACAGCACAGCGCCAACGTCCACGCATCCTACGAGATGGGCAGCGGCATGAAGAGAAGCCAGAAGAGCAAGAACAAGGACCTCTTTAGCGTCACGGCCGTCATGGGGACCGTAAACGAGGGCGGCAGCGACAATGGCTCAACCGAGAGGATCATTGACAAGTCTACGGGAAGGGCGGGAGAGAACACCATGCACACCGTCAGGGAACACTCGCCCTCCTCCACCCTCGATCTGGAGAAAAACGGGTCTATGGACAGCGGGAGGATGGTGATCCATGTGAACAAGCAGATAAGGGTGGAAAACGAAGAGGCCGACGTGGGCTCGGACTACTTGCACAGCCCAAAGGACGGCCTGCACTTCTCAAACAACACCAAATGCTGGAACGTGGAGAGAAAATACACGAGACACTAACCAAAAAATCACCAGTACTGTTTCTTATAGATTTAGAGCGACATCGGAAAAAAACTAATACATAATGTCATGCCCAACTCAATCATCCCACGAGGGGTCAGAGTTGCAAGATAAGAGCAAAAAGCAAAAAGATACGAAAAAAGAAAAGACAATAAAAAAATTTGAAAGAATGAAACGACCAGACAGGTTCGGCCGGATACGCGTGTGCCTGAATTCTGCATAATCAGTGGAGCACAGCGTACGCTCTCGCCACCATGCCGGCCCCAGATCCCTGACGCCTCGCATCCTTGAATGTAGCGCTGAATGGCGTCAGGATTACATTACATATGCCCTATGTGCTCATCAGCGAACCAGACGTTGACATGTGCATTGAAGCCTTTTGCGGCGCTTCCCCTTGCATTGCGATCAGCATTCAATGCGATCCTACGAAACCAAAGGGCACTCCTGGCCTTTTTTGGGTTGAAAAAAGTCGGCGCCCGACTCGGCTGTGCGGTCAGCGTTGCAGCGCAGCCCTCTTTCGGCACTTGTGGTCCAACTTTGGTGTAACACCAGCAGGCGTTGAAGGGATCCACACGGACCGTGGAGGCACGAACCGCGGTCTTTTACATGAAACAAAAGCTTGTTCACGCCATGTACCCTTGGCTGATGCTACCCTCGTGGCCGGGGCAATGGGAAGTGTACCAGTATGAAAAAAGTTTTCTTGTTTAGGATACGAGCAACAAACTCAAACCACGTGCCATGCAGACAAGATGTGGTTGCGAACTCAAACATCGTGTGGAGAGAGAGGAGACGGGGTTGCATGAATTTGTGCATCATCCATCATCTTGGCAGATTTGTCTGTGGAGATGGTATTGTGACCTCTCACTTGTACTATTTTCCTCTGTGCGAAAAATGATTTTTGAAATCTATCCTGTACGAATGATGTATTCCGAGGCTGCCCAACTATATATGCCACATCGTTGTCACTGTCGTGAGTTTGAAACAATTGAGGTGGATTGGCTGTCTTGACCATGATCCGACACATGTTTCACCATTTCGCATCAAATGAGCTGTAACATTTCATTTCTAGAAATCTTTTGAACCAAAAAAGCGAGGCTGACGTTTGACATTAAACGAAATCAGTTTTTAGTTTCGGAATACTCGTATGCCTATATCGACAGTTAGACTCAGCGTTGCATTTGCCAAGAGCATCACGTACCAAATCGTGCCATGCGACCCCGGCATAGTTGGACTCGCTCAAACCATAGTGAGTGAAGCCCAATTTCGTATAGTACGGGACGAGCCTGTCGTAGGTAAGGATGGCAACTCGGTCTGCCTGCTTGGTTTGGCCAATGCGATCAAGGTAGCTCTTCATCAGAAGCTTTCCGTAGCCGGATCTCTGGTGGTCGGGGGAGACGGCCAGTGAATGAAGCGCAACGGTCCTGCCGCCGGCCCTGTGGCCAACCTCGTATTCTGCCTTGGCATCGACCCTCCAGTCGGAAGGGCAGCCCATGTCTGGGTCCCTGACCACGCGGCTGGCTGATCGCGTCGAGATTGTATGCGCGAGCAGCGTGTCGTTCTTGGACCACGTCGCTTCCTTCACGAATGGGACCTCACCCTGCGCTTGGCTGGGTGGGGCTGCTCCATCGCGAGCAAAGAGTCCGAAGCAAATCTCCGGACATGCTGAGAGTCGGTACTCGATCTGTATGTATGGCTAGGTCAGCCCCGGAATAAAGACAAAATGAACCAGGGCAATGCAGGGGAACCCGTCCTCTAACCAAAGACATGGCTGGTTGATTGTGTAGCTGAGGGGCTAGTTTTTTTTCATCATGGTTTGTTACACGAACCTTTTCACGGCTGGCCGCCTCGGCAGGGGGGAATGCCGCTGTCTCTACAGTGGTGCATTGGTCCAAATCTTGGATAGACAGAGGGCGGATGTATAAAGCCATGTTGGAGAATGAGGACTTGGAAGATGTCGTTTGTGGCTGTTTATTGATGCACGGTTGAGGAGGACAAAAACGGTGGCGAGTTGGGAAGAACTGAATCATTGCCAACAAAGTCAATTCCTTTTTAAATAGGGAGCCAGGCCATTGACTGAGTCAGCCAAGCACCATTAATTACATGTCGCCTCCACGTAGCTTGGATCGAAACCGCCGAGGCAAGCCAATGCGATTCAACGGTTGATACTGAAGATTCTAGAAAGCATTAGTTGACGCCCTTGGGATTACATGAATGCGAAGGACGGTGCGCTAGTGGATCGGGTCTCGGGTCTCGGCTTTGCAGTGCATGATTTCAATGCCGATGGCCCGCACTGCTCCAGGCTCGAGACCCGGTCTGGATTCGCAGTATTCATCGCACGGCCAATCAACAAAGTTGCAAGATTAAATAAAATAAAAAACTAATATCCTGACCGAAATGGAATGCCTAAAGGCTTTTGCTTCTTGCTTCTTTTTATAGCATGAATATGGCTTCAATGTAAATTAGTAGCCAACTTTGACGCCCGTGTAAGGGAAATGGGAGGCATCAAGACATTCACGGCAGCCGAGCCTGACTTGTTGAGAAAGTCAAATACGAAAACCGGGCATGCAGTCTATGAAAGCTAAGAAGTGGCGTGGTTTTGTTTCGATGCGAAAGCGATTCTCGTCGTCGCAAATACTAGGGCAGGGGCAACCCATGCTAGTCTAGATCCTCGGGGAATGGCGGTATCTGTCAGTTGCGCGCCTTTCACACACGCATGTGGGCCTCTGGCGACCAAAGATCGACCCCACAAAGTGGTCCATGATCCAATGCTTTTTCGCAGTTAATTACCGTTCGGCTATATAAGGGTGAAGGCTAATGTACCGGAACCTTTGTTCAGTTGCCGCCGGTAAAAAAATATAAAGCTTAATATCTGTGGACCAAGATGGAAGGTGCTGAAGACACGAGGAAAAGTAACCGTGGCTAACACAGAATCACGTAAACGAACGGTGACGTGTTGCCTTTGATCAATTGCTTTCATACATTTTCTTTGTCTCAATCTTATTGTAAACCCATCAGCTGAAATTTGCAAGCTTTCTAAAGCTTTCTAGTTTACAAGGCTATGAAAATCTTGCAACGTTGCAGCTGCCGGTTAGCTCGACTGCTTTCCTGGACAAACTCAACTGGCCAAGATTGAAGGGCCTTGACTGGCTTCTACTAATCTGACCTTTTCTGAGCTTCCGACCGAGCGCCTGCCTTTTTCCTTATCCTCGCCTGTTCTCTCTCAATCTGCTTAAAGAAGCTGTTCTGCTCAGGCCCTTTATTTTTTGCGGTCAATCTGTTTGCTGGATTTCTCTGTTTGGTGTGTGACATGTCCTGTCCAGCAGTCGTTTCATCGATCGCTCTCGTCATTCGTCCTGCCTTTGTCTTTTTTCTCTTAAAACGGAAGTCGTCAACTGCATCTTCCTCGACAGACTTTTCATTGTCCACGAGAGTCCTTTCGAGTAGCTCATGTTGCTCTGATGCAGTCGCAAACACAAGATTAGGCATCTGGTCAATATGAGCCAGCTGCGTAATGACCTTGAATGCATAACCCTGGTCTACTAGAAATGCCTGGCGTTTTGACGAATAGTACATTTCTTGCGTATCCTTTGAGACCAAGGAATAGAAAAACGCGTTAAAGCCCTCATCATTTCTGCGCTTTGCCCGCAATATTCTTCCCAGTCTTTGGGCCTCTTGACGCCGCGATCCAAAATGAGAAGAAATTTGGATGAGACAGGTCGCCTCAGGAAGATCAAGCGAAGTGTCGCCAATCTTGGAAAGGAACAGCGTGTTAATGAGAGGATTGCGCTGGAAGTTTTCCAAAGTTTTGATGCGCTCCTCTTGCGTAGTTCCGCCGTGGATGAAAGCTTTCCCAAGCTTCAGTGCGTATAGCTTTAGCGCATAAAGTTCATCAGAAAAGACAATGATCTTATCGCCGCGGCTCTCGTGGTAGTCAATCAGATACTGACAGGCTTGGAATTTGCGCGGATTTATGGCTCCTAGCATCCGCTTCACACGAGACGGGGCTTGTAAATATTTGTTGTAAAACTCTGTGGGCATCGGGCACCAGACTTCAGCACATTGGACCTTGGCAATGTGTCCTTGCTGAGACAATTCCATCCAGTCTGCTTCGTACAATTTTGGTCCAATAAGAAAGTTGAGATGGGAGATTTTGTCATCCTCGCGAAGCAGAGTTGCCGTTAGGCCTAGCTTGGAGTGTGACTTGATGGATGAGATGACTCTTCTGAAGATGTTTGCGGGTGCAATGTGGACCTCATCCAGGAGCATCAGGCCCCATTCGCGGCCTTGCAAGAATTCCATCATCCTTCTCGAGTCATGAGACCGCTCGCGATTATTCGCAACCATGGAATAAGTTGTGACGATGATGCCTGTACTCCCCAAGAACGGCTTCTTGCTGTCGGCTGTGAATGTAGAGATGCTCTCGGGATCAATATTTGACCACTTCAGAAATTCGTTGCGCCACTGCACAGCCGAAACTGAGCTGTTGCAGAGAACCACGACACCCTTCTTGATTGTACACGCGGCGGTGATACCGACTAGTGTTTTGCCGGCACCACATGGTAAGACAATAATACCGCTTTTTGCTCGACCGTTTCCAAACATTTTACTTAAACTTTTCTCTTGATATGGGCGAATCTGAGTATTGGGCCGCAGGTCAATCTGGAGATCGGGATTGATGCTGTCATAGCGGAAGTCATATTCCTCCAGGATGGGATGCGAGAGCTCAAGACACCGCTTCTGCACTATTTCAACAGCGCTGTCGGGGATTTCGAAAGCGTGCACAGCCTCCTTTTCATCCCGGTCTTCTTCATTCAAGAGATTATAGATGTCGTCATCTCGAGGATGCTGCGAATCATCGACCGGCTTACTTGCCCTTTGAAGGTTGGCCTGCTGAACGCCAGCAGCGTCCTTGGTGCCAGGAATCACAAGCCCTCCTCCAATGTTGGGCTCAAACGTTGTGTGTATCCCCCCCGAGCTGTGAACCCGGCATTTCCCAATGACTTCATCTTTTAATATCATCTGGAGGATATATGGATCTGCACTTTCTACGAAGTATTTATTGCTCTTTAACACCAGCTTCACTTTCCCAAAACTCTTTGTGCACGAGTTGATAAAATCACGTATACTGGGGGGAAGATCGGTTTTAAGAAATCGATCAAGGGTGTCGATGATGTCTTGAGGGCTCAAGCCAACGGACACAGCCGCGTAGAGACTATGAACCGTCAAGGAGTATTCGTGGAGGAATGTTGGACGCGAATTAGGCTCAGCAATGCTGATAAGGAAGTCGGTCGCTTGGCTCGATAGCGGACTGAATCTCTCGAGGATAATGACACCCCTGTTCGGGTCGATCCATAAAGGACGTTGTTGATGGTCTGGTTTGAGAGGTAGATGAGAAAAGTCTTGTTTCCCAAAATAACTCGAGAACGGATTACGTGTTGTTCGTGAGATGGATTCGTCGCCATCTTGAAAACGAGCACTGGACACTGCCCAAGAATTTACGAATGTATCGGCCCCCTTTTCCAGTTCGCCCTCCTTTTCTATTTGAATCTCGGACACGTCCTCGTCGAAATCGATACGGCTCGAAGCGGTGTTTAGGCTAGGGCTTCGTGCTACGGGTACGGATGGACCCGGAGTTGAACTCGTGTGGAATCTTGCCGCTTTGGAAGGCTCGGACGTTTTGGCCTGAGCCTTTCTTTTAGAGGACATGATTTGACGAGGACTCACGGTGGTGTGAAGAGACAAGTTGGAAAATTGCAAACGAGCGCGACCAACAGGCAACAAATCATGGCGACTGTCACGTGCCCGCGTGTTGCTGACACATGTGTGGCTGTGGCAAAAAGTGGGGCGAAGAGCGAATACACGGGGGAAGAGAAAAGAACGAGGAATTCGAGCAAATACATTGATATTTTTCAAGGAAAAAGTCCAAAGCATGGATTCAATGCTGGTAATTTGCATTTTTGTTCAACCCCTTCGCACTTTGAGAGGGCAGTTTGTGGGTGCGCATTAACTTGTTAGCGTGGATTCTGTCTACGCCACACCCACGTTCCATGAGTTGGATCAAATTCTACAGCGAGAATCCCCTCATGAATCAAGCTGCAACAAAGTCCAAATCAATTTGGTTGCCCGAAGATGGATCTCTTCAATTCCACCTCATTTTCTTCGCACGTTGATGAGTTAATGAGGCAAAACAATGTACCCGGCTTGGCCATCGCAGTTGTGCAAAATGAGGAGGTTGCCTCTGCAGGGTACGGAAATGCGTCATTGAATCCGGACAAGGCATGCACGGCCGACACGCTCTTTGATATCGGATCCTCTACAAAATCACTCACTGCTGCGGCTGTGGCTTTGTTGGTAGACGACGATGAGAACTACCCAGGCGTGAAATATGACGCAATCATGTCAGAGTTGCTGCCTGAAGACTTTGTCATGTCTGGTGTCGGGTACACGGAATCGGTCACTGTAGACGATGTCCTGGGCCATCGAACTGGAATGCCTGGGTAAGCCAGCTTTTAGCCCTGGTATATGCATATACTGATGCGAAGTAGCCATGATGATTCCTATATGAGCGTGCGAGCAGCTGAACCAGACGATGCTCGTTCTGTCACCCGAAACCTAAGAAACCTGCCCGTTGCAGCGCCTCTACGATCAAGATACCTGTACTGCAACATGATGTACACTGTGGCGTCTTATCTTGTAGAAGTCAAAAGCAAGAAAACGTTTTCCGACTTTCTGTGCGAGCGGATTTTTCAGCCGCTGGGCATGACTTCCAGCAGCCCCCAGCCTTCAATTGCCCGTTCTAACCATGAGGATAAGGTCGCAAGTGGACACTTCTGGGACAAGGAAAACTCAAAATACACCTCGTTTCAAAGCCCAGATTGCCCTGAAGGTCAGGGTGCAGGCTCAGTCGTCTCAAGCGCCAGCGATTTCATCAAATTTGTCAAAGCGTTGATGAATCGAGAAGGCCCTATTACGGAAAGGGTATACCAGGGCCTCCTACGTATGCGATCGTTTCGAAATCCAGGCTCCAGAAGATTGAAAAAGTTTACGTCGCCCGGCTTCTACGCCGCTGGAATGGAAATATACTATTACCGAGGCTATGCAGTCGTTTGGCACGATGGGCACGTTTCGGGTTTTGCAAGTCGTTTCTTCTTTGTGCCAGATTTACGATTTGGTGCCGTTATTCTAGGCAATTCGTCTGGAGCGGGTCCCGTGGCAACCACATTGTCCCGGGAATTGATTGATGATGTTCTCAATGTACCAATACCAGAAACGCCGCAACAGAAAAAGAGCCAGAAAGGGAAGGGAGGTATAAAAGGAAACGTTCTCATGAACCAGAAAAAAACAAAACCCTCGAATCAAACGCATGAACCACCCGAGAGAATAGCAGAGGAGCAGCAAAAGAAGAATACACCACTGGAAAAGATTGATACGTCAGCCGATAAAACTAGTGGAAGCTTTCTAAAGGAGGAAACTTCTCGTGCTGAAAAGCCTGACGGGCCTCCGCTTGAAGCATACACTGGAAACTATTGGCATCCTGGTTATCGTCTCATGAAGGTCCAGCTCAAGGATGGAAAATTGTACATTGATGCCACTGATCGATCGATGGCGTTCACGTTGACTTTTGAGCGCCGTACCCCAACAAATTTCGTTGCGCACACGGTGGACTTTTGGGAAGGCGGTGATGATCCAGTGCCAGCTGAGTTCGTAATCGAAGACGGGAGAGTCACTAGATTGGGGATTGAGCTGGAAAATTGCCTGAAAGAACTTATCTGGTTTGACAGGATGGAGGAATGTGGATAAGAGGTTTCACTGCCCTGTGAGAAACTAGATTAAAACAAGTATTATCCGAGTTACTTATTGAGGAAATATTTTATTTTTTCAGTACCCCATCTGGCTATGCGATACATCGTATGCCATTACACCCTTTCACGATGCACCCTCGGAAGTATCAGTTTTCCATGGGAAATGATGGTATTGTTTCCAGAAAACCTTTCTGGGATTCTATCACCACCCTCGTGTCGCATAGCTGGTATAACTGAATCACTGTTTCTTGAGCCAATTTCCAGACTTAGGCTCTGGCCCTTGTCGAACAAGAAGGCAGCTGGGTACAGGGGCACGGCCACCTTGTACGTTTTTCCAGGGGTTACTTCGGATCTCGACAGGGATGGTTGGGTAAGGACACCTTCTTTCCAGAATTCTCCAATGGCTTCATCGCGGTGTGATAGACGGAAGAATCCCCTGGCAAAGCTGTCCATCGGTTCGCCATGGTTGCCGAGGAGAACAATGGGTTTTCCATTGGCATCAAGGGCGCGAAGGTAGATAAAGAGGTCCAAGTCTTGAGCGTCTGTGATAACCTCAAGTTCTAGGCACGGCGAGCCCAGCACCTCAAATGGGTCGGTAAATGGAGCATCTAGTGAAAATGAAAGATTGTCCTGCAAAGCCTTGTATTCAAATTTAACCTTTGCGTCGCGTGGCTCCGTGAGGCTAAGGGTATTTTTCGGATCAAGATAAAAGGTGATGTTCTCAGCATCAGGAGGAGGAAATGCTATTTCTTTCTCGTGGTAAAATGTCTCTTTACCGTGGTGCTGGACGAGTCGAATAGAGGGAACATCAAGCATCCCGTTATTGGTCTTGTCAAAGAGAAAAAAGTCCAAGAACTGCCTCTGTTGTTTGATATGTTCAGGTTCATAGAATGCGCCCAGGTGATTCCCGGTATGCATCTCAAGCCACTTTTGCTTGGACGATATCCCGTTGTAGGCTCTAATGTTCCCGGGGAGATGCAGCTCAGGATCAGTCCAGTTGCCCGCGAGGTAAAAGGGAACCTCGATATTGGAGAGCATTCGGATCTTGCGAAGCACCGCCCAGACACCGCCTGTGGGGTACTCCGAGGCGGCCAATAGCGCCGGGTAGTCAACTCGGTTGGCAGCCAGCTCCTCCTCTGAAAGCTTGCCATTCGCCCTCCCGGATTGATATGGTGCGACAATGTTATGGTACCAATGTGACTGAAAGTTGTGACTGTAAATGCCGCTGCGTCGAGTAGCCTGGTACATGTCGCAATTGGACTCGTATGACAGGACGCATGTCAAATGTGGCGGCTTTTGCATTGCAGCCCAGTATCCTACCATGCCGTAGTAGCTGATTCCCGAAAAGGCGACTTTGCCGTTGGACCAAGCCTGTTCCGCGGCCCACTCCACTACGTCGTAGAGATCTAAATACCAGTTGGTCAACAAGTGTGATTTCGATAGGTAAGATTTTATGCCATTCTCGACAGCTTACCTTGGCCTTCAGCATCGTTTTGAATTATTTGAGATCTTTCAAGTCCGAACGGATCAAGCCTTCCCTCACTTCCTCCGATTCCACGCGCATCAACACGTAGCAGAGCATATCCATATTCTTTTGTCTGGCCTCTAATGTCAATATTGCCATCATGAAAGTGTGTCGCACAGTCTAAAATATGAACAGCTGATAACCTACCCAGACTAGAGGTTCTGTCAGTTCAAAACATGCATCGGGGCCCAAAGGTTTAATAGCCTTATACATGTTTGAATAGATAGGTGTTCTGGGTAATCCAAACCCTGAAGCATGGACATCTTTGCCGTATGGCCCAAGACTGCAAATCACAGGAACCTTCTGGCCATCCTTGGATGCAGAGAACGGCAAAAACAAGTCGGCACAAAGCCTGACGCCGTCGCGCATGGGAAGATATAGATGTTTAATGCGGGTGTATCCCTCAATGTCAGTTTCGTTTCTCTTATAGAGAGGGGATGAAGCGGTGAAGTCGGTCATGGTGATGAATGGGCTGGATCGCTATTGGTGGTGGATGTGGATGTGTCGAGAAATCTGCGAGAATCTAGTATAGAGATATACATATATAACAGGAGAACGCACACTGACGTTAGATAAATGAAATATATATGAGCAGAAGATGATGCATGTTCTTGGACGAACAAACGATCATTCGAAATTTATCTCGGAGTTTTACCTCGGAACCCCGCTTCAGCTTTCATGACATGTCAAACTAGCAAGTCGCACTGAGAGGAGAAGCTGTTCCATTTTGAGCTGAACAAGTGGGAGTTCCGCTGATTCATCGGGGCTTTCGGGGGTCTGGGAGCTCCAGCCGCTGCAGGAGCAGGGAATGGCAAATGTGCAGGGATGAGATGATATGATGTCAAATTGATTTCCACAATGACGATTAGAAATCATGTTTAGAAATGAATGGCCGTCTTTGGTATGTAGTTTATAGAAAGTATGCCCTCAAAGCTAAATGATGTCCTGGCCGTAGCAACTGCTCGTGAACCCGCCTTTGGTATATCCAATATTGTAACCAATGCGAAATATCAGAGGTCTATTCACGCAGATAAGCCTCATACCCGTTGTCAGATGCCGTTTCAAGCCGAATAACTCGGCTGCGGAACCATGCCATGTCGGCAGACACCGAAATGCGGGGAAGGTTTCAAAATTTTGAAAGATCGATGGACCATTGTTGAATCGAGACCCCATACGCGTGTCTACGAGATGCAAGAGGAATGGCTGGATCTACTAGCTGGTAAACGACTGTGAAACTGTTCGCGATGACCGGAATGTGGACACTAAGTTCAGTGTAAGGTTCAAGGTGGCGGTGGGTGGGTGCTTGGCTGATGCTGAATCAGACGAGCCACCATGTTTGATTGGCGGAGACGGCTTTTTTGCACCAGGAAACATGGTTGCTGAATCTAGCCTGGCTGGAGCTCTCAGCAACTGCTGTGCTCATGCGGCTGGTGGATCTCAGGAGTACAGACGGGCAATTATTAAAACACACTGAGAACTCTGTTCGTAAATAACTGAAGCAAAAACAGGAAAGGCTGCGATTTAGATAGCCGCCTCCCACCCGGCAGTGCCATGCGACTGCAGCTCGCTGTTGGTCCAGTCCCAAAGCCGAGCCGAGAGCCCGTCGTCCCGCGCAAGCTTGCTCTCCTTTCCGGCTTTCCCAACCGGCTCGTAGTAGCTCCCATTGTTGACGTCGTCGCTAAAGCTGCACCACAGCTGCGTCTTGGCCCCTTCGTCGTTGGAGACTCCAGTGAGGGCAACGATGGGCTTGACCACAACGTTTGCGATGAGCCAATTGATGTCCTTGTCTCCTCCCCACACGCCCGACTTGACCGTGCCCGGGTGCAAGGACGATGATGTGATTTGGGGATAGCGCTTTGCCAGCTCGTAGGCAAACAAGGCCTTGGCCAGCATTGATTGTGCGTACAGCTCTGGGCCGCCGTGGTTCTTCATGTCCGTCTTCAACTCATCAAAAATGATTCCCTGGCTCGATGCGAAGAGTTTGTGACCGAGAGACGACATGGATACGATTCTCACGTCGGCGCCGGGCAGCTTGGTGGTGGCCAGTAACTTGGGCATCAGCAGCTGAGTAAGGAGGGCATGGCCAATATAATTGGTCCCAAATTGAAGCTCGTAGCCATCCGAAGTTAGTCCTGGGTGTGTCATGCCAACACCACCGTTGAGCTGTAGAAGATCAAGCCGATCCACTTCTTCATTTACGCGAGCTGCCGCCGCCTTGACGGATTTGACTGAAGCAAGATCCAAGTCTAGTATTTCAATATTTGCCGCGGCCGCGCTAGCAGAGGATGCTCTCACAAGCGCAACCGCATGCTCCCCCTTGGTTCTGGAACGCGCAGCAAGATAGAGCTTCTTTGGGCTGTGCTGGGCAAGTGCTGCAATTGTGGCCAGTCCTAACCCAGAGTTCCCTCCCGTGACAAGACAAACCCTGTCGCTCAGGTCAGGGATTTCAGTTTGGGGATTAAACCCTGGCGAGTTCGGCCAGCAGTGATGCTGCGTAGATTTTGTCATGATGAAACAAGACGTTCACGAAGAAAAAAAAAAGCTATTCGACTTCGATCAAGAATGATGGTACTGATCTAGACAGCTTTAGAGATTGATGAAATCTTTGAGCCTTTTATAATCCGCAATTGAGTCGAATGCAGTTTAGGTATTCTCAACTTGGAGAAGTTCATTGACACGCATCCTTCTCAATTCAAGCGAGAGTGGAGAATTTTAGCCGGTGTTATGCAACCGCACATGGCAGTTTTCTATCCACAAGACACAATTGTTAGCAATGTTGCTCTTATCTCTTCCGTCTTACTACCGAACTCTACAAGTTGCGGGGTATACCTACCTAGGAGGGGGGAGACCCAAAAAGGGAAACAATCGAAATCCTTCCGCCACGCTGCGGATGAACATCAAGCCGGGACCAATACCATCTCTCCCCAGAATGCAACACGGCGGCTGTGTTGATAGAATGCTCTTGACTCACATCAAACACTGTGATTGTTGACACTCAAGGAAATCTCATCCTATCCCAGAACCCAAAGAGAACGAATCAGATGCGGCCCTGAAGTCTCGCGTGACGGGTGAAGGAACGCTGTCCAGCTTATTCATGGCAATGTCACCACAACAGTCCGGATTCATGTTTGTGTCAGCGGGCCCGTCCGGGAAACTCAAATCGACAGACCGAAAAACAATACGAAGCCATTGCATGCGGGGGAAGAATAAGTGGAATACAAGGATACTGCCGGTTACCGAGAATCCCACCCTTCACCATCCAACCCAAGAATATTCTCAATCAGGCATACAACCAGGATGTGAGGCTTATGCGGGAATGATGGATGTCGCAAACCCTACTACCTTGCCCGCCCGTAATATGGTGTGCTTTGCCGATGAGTTGGACTCTGAGTCACTGCGTCTAATTTCCACTGATTAGTGTCGCTGAGCAGAGGATCCGAAATATGCCATTCTAATTAGCCGCGCTAGTTTTCACCAAGACCATGAATGCATTTTCTCTGGCAGAATTCGGGCTCCCTGCCAATATTAAATCAACGCAGTGGAGGGACTGGTTCTTTCTTGACGCCGCCTACGTGCATGCAATTGTCGCCGTCTGTTCAGTCGTCGAGGGGCACGTTCTTGGGCGTGCAAGAACGACCAAACCTCATCATCACTTGCAAAAGACCATAGTGCAGCTAAATAAGAAGCTATCTAAGAACGAAGACTCTCTTGCAGATGTAACTGCCGCCGTGGTTATAGCCCTGGCCATATCGTCCGCCATTGTCAATGATGACGGCGCAATGTCCGCGCATGCGGCAAGGCTACGGGAAATAATCCGGCTGCGCGGAGGATTGCAAAGCTTCCGTGGAAACCCACAATTACCCGTGGTTCTCTCCCGGTAAGTGATTCCACGGCTCCATGCCGAGATGGACTGACACATTCCAAGTGTGGACCTTTGTCTCCATCTTTGCTCGGGCCAAGCCCCGGTCTTCTCAACCACCGACCTCCTCGGTGTTCCATTTGATTTAATGAGCACATATCTGGGGCAAAGATGTCACTATTCACAGCTCAAGCAGTCAATAGATGACCTAGTAGACTGGAGATTGGCAGTCATCTTTCGAAACCTGCAGTGTCTCACTGAACGAGTCAACGACAGAGCTTCCTGGAACAGAATCGGGATACAAGAGTCCAATCTTCATGCTGGAATCTGGCTAGCCCAATATCAGCTTCGCGATCTGCAGGGCAAACTCTCTAATATCGTTGGGGAATGCATCAGACTGGCCATGCTGGGCTTTCTCTCCGCGACTTTCCAGGTGTTCGGCACGCGAATTCAATACAAATTTGCTGCAGACCGATACCGAATTCTGTGTCGCGCAATCGAAGCATCCTCACAGAAGATGCGCCACTTGCTGTTATGGCTGCTAATGATGGGAGCGATTGCGTTCTTTCAAAAAGATGAAGGTTGGTTGCGCGACAAGTGGCGGGCGGATGTATTACCTTTGGTGCAGGACCTAGAATGGGTTGAAGTTCGAGAGATGCTGCAAGAATACATGTGGATGAATGTTTGCAATGACAAACCGGGCGAGGCGTGCTTTTCCAGTTTGAGCCGTGGACTGGGCTAGCTAGCGTGGGTGTGTAGCGAGGGGTTGGCATGGCACGTTGCAAGAGGATGGAGCCATTTTTTCCAGTTGGCGAGATCTAGCTCTTCCAGGACGTTGGTTCAATGGAGGGTATGTCTTATCAGATAGGACGACCAAATGTCACCTTGACTTTGTGAATGGCAACTTGAGGTAGATTAAGGTACAATGGCTCACATTGGTCGTCGGGATGATGGATCACAAGATGTTGGATTGTACATGAGGATTGCGGCTTGGTTACGAGCTGGCGGGCGAGAGGAATCGGAGCTACCTTTGGGTACTATCAGCCATCGTGCTTTTAAACAAGGAAATACGAAACCCCCGAATAAATCAATAACCCAAATTGAAAGGATTTAATGCAGTTGTGCCTGTAAATAGAGTTATTAAGTGAGCTTGATGAGTCCTGCCTGAAAAGTGAATAATCAATCGGGGTCCAGTTACCTGGTGGTGCACATTGGCCGGCTGCGGTCGGGAGGCTTGTCAGGTCACTACCGTAGCAGTCAAGTCACGCATGTCAATGGTTGCAGGCCTGCCTCGGGAAAAGAATGATGGCACTCTAAGCGCCAACTGGCGGGCTTTTTCGTTTTTGGACAGTCATGGGGCACTCGTCGGTGCTTTTCCCATTCGTCGCAGTCATGGTGGGTGGTAATATGAAAGCGCATCATGCATCGGCATGTTTGGCGAAAAACGCTTGGCGAAAATAGTCGAGGGAAGACAAGAAGGGAAAAAAAAGGTGTCAGGAGTTCAAAATGATTGTGGCGGTTACGAGCGAGGGATTCACGAGTGAGAAAAAAAAAGCAATCAATGACCGGGGGCGTTAGATACGGCTTACATTCAAAACGATAAAAAGTCGCTGCAGGGCCGATTTAGTGGTGATGGACAAGATACGAGACAGATTACTGCAAGCCCCAGGCGATCAGGGTGAGAGTGGTGTGTCGAGAATCCTGCACTTGCATGGGTGGCTCACGTGAGAGAATGCCTCCTGCGAAGCGTGACGAATGGTGGAGAGATAACGTTTCCCGGCGTGTGCCATATGCCGATGGCTTGTCACAGGTGCGTCGAGGCGTCTGTGTGTTGTTGGTCAATGGTTGCATGCTGCACGATGCAGTCGGCTGGAGTAGTAGCAGGCAGACAGCCTCTGCAGCAACCACTGGTTACATGATGCGGATAGCGCCCGCTGGTGTTTTGTGTCTTCCTGCTCTCTCTGATCATGTTGCAGCGGGTGATGTGCACCGCGAGGCTCAGCAATCTCAGCCCGCCAGAAGGCCCGAAGGGGATCAGCACTTTGCCCAAAGTGATTTGTCGGCGTCTGGCTTCATTCTTCCCCGCATCGCCACCCTCCCGCATTCCTATGTAACGTCACATAAGCGGTCCCAACGCCTGAGAGCCCGTAGACGGCACCTAGCCTTGTCTGGTGGCTTGATACCGTTGCCGGTTTTTGTCGTATCTGATTGAGGCGGGGATAAGCCCCGATGTGTTCCATCCATCGGTGGAAGTTGTTTTTTTTAGCAGCTCGGGGGATACTAAAGTGCACCTGCAGCTTAGCTCGATTGTCAGTCATCGTCGTCGTCTTTGTGCTCCGAAGCTTTTACTTTTTTAATCCCCGGCCCTCTCTCTCTCTCTTCCTCCAAACCCGCGCAAAACAAGGTTGGCATGTCCAGCTGAGGGCCCTGCGCGCGCATTCAATTCCCCCACGAACGAAGGCCACGAACCAACGGGTCCAAGCCCCCGTAACCGTATACGACGAACCCCATCATGTCGACCAACGATGCCGTCCCCGCCGACGCGGCCCCGAGCGCCAAGCTCACGGCGGGCGTGGAGAACACGCCCCACGACGGCCTCGAGCCGGAACCCACAACCGCGGCCGATCTTCCGCGCGGGTGGATGTACAAGCAGTACAGCGTCTTCGGGCGCAAGCTCCCGTGGTACGCATCGCCCAAGATCCAGCTGGGCATGGTGTCGTTTGTGTGCTTCATGTGCCCCGGCATGTTCAACGCGCTGAGCGGCCTGGGAGGAGGCGGGAAGACCGACCCCACTCTTGCTGATAACATGGTGAGTTTTTTTGCCGTCGCGGTGCCTTTCGTTCGCTGCAGCGCCTCGGGCATCATCATCGTCGTCGTGGCCATGACGCAGCAGCAACAAGACAACTTGCTGACCCGAACCCCGAACAGAACACGGCCCTCTACAGTACCTTTGCCGCCTTTGGCCTGTTTGGCGGTACTTTTGTCAACCGCCTGGGCGTCAAGTGGACGCTCTCCTTTGGGGGCATTGGCTACGGCCTCTACGCCATTAGCCTGCTCGTCTCGGTCCACGACCACGTTCCCGGCTTCAACATTTTCGCGGGCGTCTTTCTCGGGGTCTGCGCCGCTCTCCTCTGGACCGCTCAGGGCACCATCATGATCTCGTATCCGCACGAGAACCAAAAGGGGCAATACTTCGCCTGGTTCTGGGGCATTTTCAACATGGGCGCCGTCATTGGCAGTCTCGTGAGTCCACCCACCTACCCACTCACCCACTCACACACACACACACACTCACTCCCGCTCAAACACGCTTGCTTGCCCGCACCACATTGGCGCATTTCCTTGCAATAGCTTCGTAGCTTCACTGGCGGGTCAATCCCTGCGAGCACGCAAATCGTCTAACAAAATAATCTTGCCCAGATTCCTCTTGGCGAAAACATCAACATCAAGGAGAACAAGACGGTCAGCGATGGCACCTACATCGGCTTCATCGTCCTCATGTTCTTCGGCGCCCTCCTCGCCCTCACCCTCTGCAACGCCAGCGACGTGGTCCGCAAGGATGGCTCCCGTGTCATCTTGATGAAGAATCCTACCTGGCAGAGCGAGCTGATTGGCCTGTACGAGACGCTAAAGTTCGAGCCCTTTGTCGTCCTCCTCTTCCCCATGTTCTTCTCGTCCAATTGGTTCTACACGTACCAGTTTAACACGGTCAACGGCGCCCACTTTAATACGCGAACCAAGGCTCTAAACAGTCTCCTGTACTGGATGTCTCAGATCATCGCCGCCATCATCTGGGGGACCCTTTTGGATGTTGAGCGCGTCCGCCGCACCGTCCGGGCCAAGATTGCCCTTGGTGTCCTGTTTGTCCTCACCTTTGCCATCTGGGGTGGTGGCTACGCATGGGAGAAGACGTACACGCGCGAATCTGTTGACCCAGACAACGGCTTTGTGGCGACGGACTGGACCGACTCGGGCTATGCCGGCCCCATGTTCCTGTACATGTTTTACGGTTTCTACGACGCCGCTTGGCAGGCCACAGTGTATTGGTAAGTTCTCCCCTTTCTTTCCTTTTTCGCCTTTCATCTCCTCTTTTTCCCCTTTTGGCCAACCCCGCTGACAAATCAAGGTTCATGGGGGCACTCTCCAACTCCGGGCGTCGTTCCGCAAACTACGTCGGCTTCTACAAGGGAATACAATCTGCGGGCGCGGCTGTCGTCAACAATCTTGACGCCAGGAAACTCTCATACAAGGCGGAATTCATCAGCAACTGGGCCCTCTTGGCATCGTCCCTCGTGGTGGCCACCCCGGTCATTCTCCTGAAGATCCGTGACCACGTTTCTACCGAGGACGATCTGAAGGGCACCGATGAAACCCTGGCTGACGTCCTGCCGCAGGGCCACCCTGAAAAGGCGGCTTATGGCGCCGATGCATAAATGTACTTGGTAGCAAGGTTTAATTGATTGGTCAGGTTGTACAACGGGTCGATATCATCTTGGCGATATAAGAGGGCAAGGGTGGAGGATAATGTCTTTTTTACTCTGATGCAGAGTTGAACCTTTTAAGGTCCCAGCCCCGTACGAATTTTAAGCTTTTCCAAACTAAGTTTGAGTTGCTGCATGCATGAAATAGACCTGGCTGCACGGTGACGTGGTGTGGTCCAATTCTAGGACCTATACGCGCAATCACGGGTATGATATTAGAACTGTTTGAAGATTTTGCTTTTGTTTTTTGCTTTTGCTTTTTGAGAATGATGAATTTATCCTTTAATGACAAAACTTGCTATTAACCATAAAGAGGAGCTTGATGGACGTGTCTAAATAACAAAACAAAGAAAAAAAAGAGACTAGAGAGATACAAAAAGATATAAATGCTACACGAGTGTACGGTGAAGATATTCACCCCAGAGACAATGCTATCCGTTAAATAAAAATCACAATGAAAAGGACGTCTTCAATAGCGTTAGGAGTATTTCGCTGCCCTATTGCGTATTGCAGCGATGCTGTCTTTCGAAATTCCCATGCAATCGAGCGGGTGGATCTTGGTTATGGGCCTCTTGTGAATCAATCAGTCGGGGCCCCGTTGTTCCAAAACGTCTCCACCGCGTCTAATGCAACCCCCGGCTTGGGAATCTGCTGTTGGGTCAGAAAACAGAGAACAAGAAAAAACTGCCCAGCTTAAACCAGGTGAGCCGAGGCAGACATTTCCATGGGGTCGCCGCGAACCCGCACGTGGGGCTGGGGGCGGACGCCCTTGCTCTCCCAGCCGCCGTAGAGGATGACGAGAGCGATGAGCAGCTGGGCTCCGAAGACGAGGATGAACTTGGTGGCAAAGCTTCCGGTGAGGGGGTCGAGGCTCGCGAGGTGGTTGAAGGCGTAGGTGAGGCCGTAGACGAGGCGGATCAGCTGCAGCACGGCGGCGGGTCCGGCGCAGACAATGAGCATCTTGGCGGCCTTGTAGTTGGTGTCCTGGCGGGCAGTCAGGACGCGCTTGCCGGCGGGCCACAGCCAGAAGAGGACGGCAATCATGACGGCGGTGATCATGATGTTTCCGATCTTGTTGAACATCTCGTTCTTGACGCCGCCATCCTCAGTCGTGTCAGCCTTGCCGGCGTAGGCGGCCATGCCGATACCAGCAGTGTTGAGCAGGTGGGTGGAACCGAGAATGATCTTCCTGCCCCAGCCCTTTCCGGGAGTAGGCACGAGCGTCAGGCTGCAGAAAAAGAAGGGTCAGTATTGAAAGGAAGGAAGAATGGCTCGTGCTGTGCGACTTACGCTTCGTAAACCATGCCGATGATTGTCAAACTCAAGCAAGCAATGCATCCAGCGTTGGTCATTGACAAGATGCCAAGGCCGTCGCCAAGGTTGTCCTTGTGGATAATGGTAAAGGCATCGGTAAGGATTCGCATCGGGAAGAATGACACAAAGATGGGCCAGCAGATCATTCCAGGCTTTCCATGCTTCCACGTGACGAAGCCCGCAACCGGCATCAATAAGGCGAAGATGACTATCGAGGCATAGGCCAGGTTGACGACCGAGGTCGCGGCCGGTGGGTAGTCGGGGACAGCCATTGCTCTGTGTTGGTGTTGTCGGGGGAGGACGATGCGGCCAAAGACTCAAGACTGATTGTCCAGGAGAGGAGGGTTTGGTGGTGGTTGTTGGATGGTTGGATGTTGTGAGTGTGAGGAGTGAATGAGAATAATTGCAAGCCAGGCTGATTGTAATTATATAGAATGTTGATCAAAGCATCATGCGGCGGGACACGGCCATTAATCTTGGACTTTAAGGTTTTGGTCGATATTACAAGAATAGTATCGGGATACCCCTACACCTCCAGACGGCACTCAACGTGCCGACACAGCCCTGATCACCTTTGCAAGCATCAAGCACACGCGCACACAGGCCAGAACCCACGCGCGCGGAAGGCTGAGGGGCGGACAGGGCACGCCAAGATCAGAAAGTGTTTGCCCGGACGGAGCATCTTGAAGCCCCAGCTCCATGATGGAACCCTCGACGGATGGGTCTAATCGCCGACCTGGCTCTTCTCAGATCATCTACGAGTGCCAGAGACTGGCTGAAACGCGGTTAGCGTTTGCTCCCATGCCCAATCGAAGTCGTGTGCATTCTAGAAACAGATACATCTAACCAATGTGGAACGCGTGCACAGCCAATTAAAGGGGAATACCGAAGGCGAGACCGAGACCGAACAGCTGAGCTAGACCAGGGGCGCAAGCGTGGTTCAACGGCTAGGATCCGCACAGCAACAGGTCAGTTAGTTAGCCTTACTGGGCAATCGAGACTGCGACCGGGGGTCAATCTCAAATTCAATTGCGTCAAACCGGCCTTTTGGTCATGATCGACAGGGCACCACCAGATTCCCAACTTGGCATTCTTGCAACCCTGCGACATTAATAGAACTCTGCGTCTCTCTGCGGGGAACGCAATCACGCTTCCCCACGGACACCCGCTCGCGAGCCGTTCGGGAATCCCGCCGGCCCTTGCGCGCGCTGTCTCTGTCTCCTTGCGTCTCTCGCTGCCTCTCTGCGTCACACTCTTGGCCTGCCAGCTAGCTTTTCCTGTCCAACCACAGCCATCGACTGACATTTCTGCCCGTGCATGGACCACGTCGACAAGTTGATGCGCAAATCGAGTCGCCTGGGGCCATCCCTGCCTGGCCCGGGAATCTCCTTCTTTTCCTCCTCCGCCCCCCAGCCTGCTGCTGCTGCTCCCCCTCAACCCAACTGACATGATACACAAGGACCCAGTATTCCCGAAACCGAACGCGAATGCAGGGTGAGGTGAGTGCTGTGCACCAGAAAAAAACCGGAAACACTGGTGCCGAACAAGAGGCGGGAAACAAACGCAGCCGAGTCGCCTAAATCAAAAAAAGAGGGCACCATTTAGAGATGGTTTCGTGACGACGACGACGACAATCTGAGCCGCCCAAAATCTGCGCCACGCAGAGCCCGGAAACACGGCACAACCAAGCAAGATAATGACGAAGCGATGGAATATTTTTGGAATGCTGCATGCAACCGATAAACAGTCGACATGGCTTGTCCGGCAGATGCCCAATATGGCACCTTGAATACAACAACAGCGCAGCAGTGGGCGCTTGTTGCGCCATTACATGGACATAAAGACGAGACGCGAGCCAAGTTTTGAAAATTAATATATTGCTAATAAATAATTTATTTTGACAATCAATCTATTTTGCACGTCCTAGTGACAGCACCCAGCCGATGCACTTCTATACCGCATGCTTCCAGAAAGAAACAATAAAAAGAAAGCAAGAAAAAAAAAGAACGCTAATCAAGCATGCATGTATGATGTATGTGTGTTTGTTTTAACCGTGAGTATGTTCTGTTGACGATTTCCAGAAATGACGCTGCTGCTGTTGTGGGGGTTCATGAACCTTGAACCGATGAGGATTAGATGATGATGACGATGAGAAATTAACCTTGCAACCCCCCCGCTCTTTGCCTACGCTTCCTTTTCTACTTCTAAAACTCTTTTCGGAACTTGTCGCTGGTTCGTATCCTGCCGCCGAACCGGTTCAGGAGCCAGGGAACCGGCGCGAGGCCCAGGGCGATGAAGCCCAGCAGCGTGTTTCCCCAGCCGAGACCGAGGGCATCGTAGAGCTTCAAGCCGCCCAGGGGCAGCAGGGCTCCCAGCAGGCTGCGGAGCACGGCGCTGGCGGCGGTCACGGAGGCGGCGTGCAGCGGGAAGCTGTCGACCAGATACGTCTGGCTGACCATCATGATGCCGATCATGCCGAAGCCCATGATGCCCACCCCGATCATGGGGCAGATCCAGTGCAGGTGCTTGTCGGCCGTCCACCCGTACATGATAAGGCCCGCAGGCAGGGCCAGCGCGAACGGCACGGTCAGGCGGAGATCCAGGCGCTGCTCGGGCGTTGGCGCGATGCCCTGGGCCTTGGCGTCCCGGATGAACTTGTCAGAGAGGAAGCCAACGAGGAACAGACCGATAAAGTTGCCGACACCTCCAGAGATGAAGGAAAGTCCCGAGCCAACAGAGCCGAAGCCGTACGTCTGCTTGTACACAAAGGTAAAGGTGGTGAAGAGCAGGTACAAGAGACCGTACAGCGTGGCCAGGTAGATGCAGACCATGGCAACAATGGGCGAGAAGCAGAACATGCGGGCTGGGCGGAAAATGGACTCGTTGAAGAGCTCCTTGGCCGTTCCGTCCTTCTTCATGATGGACTGGTAGCTCTCGTTTCCAGTCTCCTTCCTGAGCTTGGCCGCCTTTCGCTCGAGCAGCACGGGCGCATACGTCTCCTGGAGGAAATACAGCATGGCCAAGACGGTCACGCCAGACTAAGAAAACAAACTCCTGTTAGCATGGGTGCATGGGGGGGAGTGGGGGGAAAGGAATGGGAATGGGACAAGTGGTGACCAGGGCTTCACAGGAGCTAGAATAGATTTAGACTCACCACTATGGTTATGACCCAAAAGGCCCATCTCCACCCTGCGGCCTCGACCAGGAACCCTGCGCAGACAGGGCCGACGACGGGGCCCAGCAGCGGGCCAGCCGACCAGATGGCCATGGCGGCTCCTCGCTTCTCGGTGGGGATCAGGTCGGTGATGGTGCCGCTGCCGCATGTCACGACAGCCACGCCGACGAAGCCAGACAGGAAGCGGAAGACCATGAGCATGGGGATGTTCTGCGACACGCCGCAGCACACGGTGAAGACGACAAAGAGCGTGTTGCTGACGTGGTAGATGGGCGATCGGCCGTAAATCTCGCTCAGGGGGGCCATCAGCAGGGGGCCGAATGCGAAGCCCAGCACGAAAATCGAAACAACAAACGTCGAGACCTCTTCGTTGTCAGAGTTGAACTCCTCCATGATCAGAGGCACTCCCGGTGCCATCATGGACGATGCCAGGGGGCTGTGTTGCAGCAGCGAATCTTGCATTAGCGCTTGCTGATCAATGGCATGATTGCTGGTGATGCCGCACCACAAAAGAAAGGAAAACTGTACTCACGTGATAAAGGTCATGAATGACAAGAGGCCGATAATGATCCATTTTCGACGGCTGGTCCAGTTCATTGGGTTATCGGGGTCTTGGTCGCCTTCCCACCCTACTTTGTAGATGCTGTCGGTTTCAGTGTGTGTCTCGGACGCCGACGAGGGTGGGTCGACGATGTTGGCGGTTTGAGCTTCGTCGACCTCCATCTTTTCAGTCGTTTTTTCAGTTGTGGTTGACATTTTTGCGTGTCTGTGCAAGTTTGTCCGCTCTCTGCTGGTTGCTCGTCGTATCCAGGAATCGAAAGCTGGTGCGACTTCCCTTCTTCTCTACCGTGTTGCTGCTCTGTCGACTGCGGAAGCGTGCTCGATGGCGATGATATCCCACAAATAAAAAACCAGAGGTGATGCCGCAGGTTTTAAACCATTCGAGCCTCCCTCCCGCACCCCGGAGATAATATATAGTACATGCCCACCGACGTAACAATTTTACCCATCGGGCTGTTGCTAGCGGCCGGCGTGCGTCCCTCGAGGGGGCAGATGGCGTACCACGGGCCCAGTGTTAATCAGCGCAGGGCCAATCGCGCCGTGGTGCGAGACCGAGACCGAACCCACTCCTTCAGCCAAGACCAGCCGTTACGAACACAGCCTAACATTTAGGCTCGCTTTTGGGGGCAGCATCCTGATCTTATCCCGATTTACATGCTGCTTTCATCATTCAAAGTTGGCCCCAGCCTGGGATCTGGTCGGATCACCCGAAGAACGGTAAGCGAATCCGCCGTGGCTCGCATCCCGAGTGGGTGCAAAGGGCTCTCCCTCGTAGCCACACGGGTCTCATTGGCTCGTATCCGATGCCATCTCTAGTTAATTCTGAGCCAAAACTCTTCATGATCTACGTGCCTTGCTGTCTCGGTAGCTTGATCCCGAAATTTGACGTTGCCCTGGGCAATCAGATGTCGCCTGTCGCGGGAAGGACCCTGTCCACAACCACACCAAGCGTCCATCTTTATTTTTTTGGCAGCCCATTCGCACCAAAAGGTCGGCTCTTTTCCCTGCTTTCATCCGATTTTCATTGTCACACGCACTCTTGTGGCGGTTACAAAAAATAATCATGAATCACCAGATCCAAATCAAGACCGTGTTTATTCTGTCATGCTGCTCATTGGACCGGGCTGCCATAATCGGTCGGAGCCTTTAGGCAGCTGCCAAATTACCCTAGAGAAGTTTACCATGGCAGAAACCGATTCCGAATTGCCATGACTAAAGCTTTGTCCATAATTTAACGATCAACAAAGTTCCTCTCATCAACATGGTGACGTATTTTTGCCCTCTGTATTGCTTTCAAATGGGAAAACAGACAAGATAATCGAACAGACATGGAAATCATTTTCCGAAAAAGAAATCCAAAATCCAAGCAATGCAACCCTACCCAGGTGGATCATTCGGCAATCAACCCGAAAGAGAGGGATGCGAATCCGGAATCAACTATTGGGCAGCTGATCACGGGGATATTGCCGTCATCTCGATTGTTACACTCTCAACCCATACACAACCTCAGGTTTGGTATCATGACAAAAACTCGGCCTGCCACTTTGTCGCTGTTGGAATCTCCCATGCCTTTTTACCCCCTTGCATGCCAAGAAACCGCTTGCGAATCTCGGGGCTGAAGATATGATCTGCAATCTAAATAAAGCTTGCCAAGTAGCATCCATTTTTTTGTATTTCCGAAATGTACCTGTTACCTTCGGTTTCGGTAAACACGTGCTTTTTTTTTTCTAGGGCAGCAATAACGACTGCTACTCATGATTTCGACGGTACATGTTTGGAGAATACTTCTGAACAATGCCAAACTAGAATGGTGAACTGCAATGCACAGTAGAGGTGACAAAAAGAATTTCATTTGACATTATATGCTGATCATAGAGAGGATGGAATATGAATCTCGCGGGCCATATTGACGACAGTGCACACACTAATTATCCCGAGTTACGACGACGGCTAGCTTGGGTACTAAGGAATCAGAAGCTGCCAATCGCGTAGTTTGGTTTTCAGAAAGCGTTACCGACGGGAGAATACTCTTAAGTCCGGTTTATTGTCGGTCTTAGTGGAGTTTTTCTACATCTCCATGCGGCAAATCCGGCAAAAGTGGACAGTCTCCGGCAGTGTAAATCTTTGTTCTGCCTCCGCACGGAATCTCCATCGACTTTTTTGTGGGCCTTCATCACCGCCTTGGCGGGGAAAACCGAAACCGAGGGCGCTCCTATCAATTCGGGTCGCAAAATGACAAAAAAGACCGAGACAGCTGAAAAAGCAAAGACGCGATGAACGCGGGTTTGGCGCAATGCTAGGAAGCTATGAAAGGACCGAACGTCGTGTCAACTCAGAGTGGTCGTCCTAAACGCTCAAACCCCTCGTTCTGCCCGAAATTGAGTGTGCCAAGTCAGTGAGATGCGAGCATCAAATGCGCAGTCTAATGCCGTCGTCCGACCACCAGGGAAACCATACCACGCGTGTGATGTATTGCTAGTAGATCGTAGCTAAAAAAATATATCTATATGGTTGACATTTGGAGTCCAATGCTGCCATTCCAACGGTGACTCCCCTGCCTGAAACATCCACCGATATTCAAAGCGCTCCTATGTAGGTAATTTGCTTGCCCGCTCCGGCCAATCGGGGTCAAACTGTGAAATCACCATGTTGGTCCTAGCTACTCCCTAGACGTGGCGCAACTCGCTTTATATTCACTCTCTAACCAGGACGGTAGCGTTCCAGGTGTGCATCAGCTATTGAGAGCGAAATCTTAATTATGGGTTCAAGTCCTAGAGAAGTCATCTCACACAAGGTCAATAACCTCCAACTTTGAAAAGCCAAGGCGTCTTTCCATTGTCAGAGGTCGACGGATTCCAAGCCGGCCAGCCAATGGGGCCAGTGTTTCTTGCTTAAGCGCCCGGAGTATAGCCAAGATGAAACCCGAAAAAATAAGCGTGAGAGAATCAGATATGCGGTTTCAAGTGGAGTTAATGTAGTCTATCGGGGTAAACAGCAAGTCCGTCTCTACGCGGCATTCATCGCCCGCGCGAACTGCTGCCCGAAACCCAGGTTCTAACCATTTCCCAATAGCCGGGCCATCTAACGCCCTGTAGTTTTGCTGCGCAATGATGCAGCAGGCGTCTCGGCAACGAGCGGTAGACTTTCCTGGCTTTGGGGCCGGCAGGCCACGGCAATATTGGCCCTCAAAGTCAGTCAGTGCCCCGAAGCCGAGTGCGAGCACCGGCATGGCCATGTCTCCTGTCCGTGGAGCCGACATGAGCGGAGGCTGATTCCAAACCGAGATGCCATTGAGCATGGATTGGAGCAGGGCAACTGGCGTCTTCTGGTTGCTTTCTCCCTCGTGTTGGGTCGCGACCTGGTCAGGTTGAAAAGCCAAGATCTGCTGCAGCCCCAAGACTCGGGTGTGTTTCAGCGGCTCACCCGCTTCATTTATTGACCCGACCTCCTTTGAGCCTTGGTCACTTTCCAACATCATTTCTCGTTCAGCTTTCGCCTGTTCCAGCTCCTCATGAAGTCCCTCTATACGGGCCAGGGCTTGATCAAGCTGACGTTGTGTTTCTGCTAGGCACGACTCGAGCTCCACAATGCGGTCCTTGACTCTCTTGCGGTGTCGGCGTTAGTTGTTGAGAAGTCTGGCCGCCTTGTCATGAGCGGCTTGGCTGACCATTTAGTCATCATCTCGAGGCTCAGTGGTCGGAGATTGGAGTATTTGCGGGTTTCAACTGGACTGGCTAGTCAGCAGAAGCATCATGCCGACTATCATATGCTCAAGCTAAAATAAATGCACGGCTTTGGCAGTGACTTGAATGGCACGACTAGTCTGCTACTTCATGGTCGGTGCTACCCGAGGCATGACGAGTGATGACGCATTGAAAATTTGCCTTTTGGGGGCTAGTTCGGTTGCTTGTGGGTGGTTGTCGCAAAGGGAAAGAATCTGATGACACACAGCTGATCTCTACTAGTTTTGGTAATGCCTTAGGCGAGCGACTGTTGATGCAGACACGACCTTTCAATAAATCCCAACGCGCGTTGTTGCACAACAAGCAACCTTGCTCTCTGTTAATACAACCCATCTCCATAGATTCTTAGATGCTCTATGATCAAGTTCGCGCGCACTACAGCGTTGCCTCCTAAGGGACGGCCACTGAATATGGGGGCACTGTAGCAAAGGCTTCCGGGTACTCGGATAATGAACTCGCCAGCATCCCTCAGGGAACCAACCCCTGGCTTTGCAGTGGTAACCCTCTCGCTATTGCCAGTTTAAGCGAGGTTTGTCATGACCCTCGCGACTTCTACTACGATTGTGCCATGATCCTAATCGTGTAACAACAGGGCGAGACAGTCATTGATCTCGGCAGTGGCGCTGGTTTTGACGCCTTTCTCACTGCCAACAAAGTCAGACAGTCTAGGAGGATCATTGCCGTGGACATGAACAAGGTACAGATTATGTGCCATCTTCTGGGCCTTGTCCAAATGGAGAGTTCTAATGCTACCCGCAGGACGTGCTTGCCAAAGCTAACAAGCTCAAGGCTACAGCAGAAAAGGCCAATGTAGAGTTCGTCGAGTCCGGAATCACCGATATGCCGGTTCTTGAATCTGGAATTGCTGATTGTATTATTTCCAATTGCGTCATCAACCTCGTGCCTACCCCAGAAAAAACGTGTCGTCTTTAGAGAAATGTCCCGTCTCCTGAAGCCTGGCGGCCGCGTTGCAGTCTCAGATATCCCTGCAAAGAAGCCACCACCCGAGAAGCTCAGATCCGATGTGGCCCTGTATGTTAGTTGCATTTCGGGAACAAGCATGGTTGGCAAGTACGAGACGTTTCTTCAGGATGCGGGGTTTGAACGTGAGTACCTGGTTCCTGTCCAACTGTGGGCCTCAAATTAGGAGCTGACAATCGGGTTTTAAGATATCCTCGTCGCGGACATGAACAGTGATTTGAATGTTTATTTCCAAGAGGGCGATGGTGGTGCCAAGGAGGCTGGCTGTTGCATTCCAGCAGGGGTGGAAAAGAAAAAAACACAAGCATGTTGCAAGCCTTCGGGTGAAATTCCTTGTGCACCTGAACCATCTCATTCTTGCAGCACAGCAGACATTTGTGCACCTGAGGTCAGCTACATTAGTCCGATGCAGAACAACTTGAACCAGTGGGTTGGTAAGTGAATTTATCCGCCACTGATATCGCATGGATTGTCTAACGTAGACGAAAGGATCGTTCAAAATCTACGGGGGACGAGACAGCGGTGCGGGTGGCTTTGTGTCGTCGGAGTTGACTCCGCTAGCGAGGCTGCACTCCTTCCCGGCGATAAAAGAGTAGTAGATAAACTCTTCAGTAGATATATCCGAGATCGGCAGTGGCTCTTGGCAAGCTCATGGTCCTATTTGCACACGCCCAGCTGGCTGCTCAAAAATGTAGACGGGGCCGGCGCCGTTCTCGCACCGGAGGGGCTCTGTCATGACCGGGCTGTGATTGGCTGCGCCGCCCCTTGAGCTCCGGGAGTGGACCCGGCGGCAATTTCGAACATGCGGGCATCAGTCATGCCCCGCATCTGATTGGTCGAGTGAGTGCATGCCTGAGGACTCCAAACTTGACCTGGGTGAAAGCCCTCCCTCTACTGGGCGTATCAACTGGTCTACTCTTCATTCAATTCAGCGCTGTCAACATCAAGATAGTGTTTTGTTTCTTACTTGTTTTTTTTTACTTCGACAGAAAACACACATTCCTGAACTAGGACTCTCCCAACTCGTCATGGCCGTAGACTGTGAACGGCTCCCCGAGCATGGGCATCACGACGACGTCCACCCCAATAACTCCGCTGCTCAGAACAAGCAAATCCCAGGCACATTGGAAAAAGACAGGACAACCTTCTCTCAGGATGTGGAGAGTAATGCTTTGGGTGCTACAGAGCACCACCCCAAGAATGTGTCTGCCTTCAAGTCACTCGGTTGGCTGGACCGCTTTCTTGCCCTATGGATCTTCCTGGCCATGGCTGTGGGAATCATCCTCGGCAACTTTGTGCCTCAGACCGGGCCAGCTCTAGAGAAGGGAAAATTCGTTGGCGTCTCAATCCCTATCGGTACGGATTCTGTCTACTGCATGTCGCCTCCTACATACTAACTCAACCATCTGCAGCGGTTGGACTGCTCGTCATGATGTACCCCATCTTGTGCAAAGTACGCTTCGAGGCGCTGCATGAAATCCTTTCTCATCGGGGCATTTGGAAGCAAATACTTTTTAGCGTATTTATCAATTGGATTGTTGCGCCTTTCCTGATGGTGAGTTCTACCCCGGTACATTCTGTACCGCCATGACATGATTTCACGTATTGGCTTAATTGCCTTGCTAACAAACGTTGGAACCAGCTGGGCTTGGCATGGGCATTTCTCCCTGACAAACCCGAGTTGCGTGTCGGTCTCATTCTTGTGGGCCTCGCGAGGTGCATCGCAATGGTCGGTACCCTTTTTGTCTTATTATGTTCTCTATCTAGCACATGGTCCATCACTAACCACTGCATCCAGGTTTTGATATGGAACGGCCTCGCAGGTGGCGATTCCGAGTACTGCGCCATCTTGGTTGCCATCAATTCGATTCTCCAGATGGCGCTCTACGCTCCCCTCTCAGTATTCTTTATCCGCATCATCAGCGGCGAGAAGGGATCGACTGATGTCTCGTACTCGGTCGTTGCCACGAGCGTTGCCGTATTCCTGGGGATTCCCCTCGGCGCCGCAGTTATTACCCGCTTCGCTTTGCGCTCAGTGGCTGGAATGGCCTGGTACGAGCGCGTGTTCCTCCGCTTCGCCTCCCCTTGGTCGCTCATCGGGCTGTTATATACTATCCTGGTGTTATTTGCGTCTCAGGGCCACCAAGTGGTGCATCAGATCGTGTCGGTCGTTCGCGTTGCTGCGCCACTCATTGTCTACTTCATCATCATTTTTTTCTCTACTCTACTTGTGGCGCAGCGAGCTGGTTTTGGATACCAACTGTCGACTACTCAGAGCTTTACCGCCGCCAGTAACAACTTTGAACTCGCCATTGCCGTGGCAATCGCCACTTTTGGGCCCAGTAGCGATCAGGCACTCGCATCAACCGTAGGCCCGCTGATTGAGGTGCCGGTTCTCCTAGGGCTTGTCTACTTGCTTCGTTGGGTCTCAAACAGATGGTCTTGGGCGGTTTAAACCAGGCATGTCTTTGAAGTCGATTAAGACGCATTTCTAGAGAGCTAAACAAAGTATGTCATTCTGTGTGCAAGATCTAGCGTCAACAAACTAGTGTCGTTGGCAATGATGGCACTTTTCCCACACTTTCAGATCCACCAACCTCTATTTCATGTAATTAGTTCACAATCATAGACGCACCTCGATTCAATAATCGTTTGAAGACTTTGATTGATGCTCCCAATTAGTCTTTGGCTTTGACTAGCGCCGGTCGAAACGACTCGGGCCAGCCGACGCTCGGTTCGCGTTCACGGGCCGCCCCGTTGGCAGATACACAAAACACTAGGTAGCAGATGACAAGCGCTTTGAACATGTCTGCCGTTTAAGCTGACAGAGCTCTACTAGCCGAGAAGCGTTAGTTGAAAGTTAATTTGATGAACCCGAATCTGGCTTGCATGAATTAGCCCATTAAACATGCTGCGCACCGGCTTGCGGTCGGCGGAATAGAACCCTGCATTTACACTGTCACACCATACAAAGCACCCAGAAATAGATCCGAGCGTGCAGAGTTCTATCCATGAAATATTGTGCCGCTACCGCTCCAATTAACTAATTGCATCATTGAGCCTATAACTTCTATGCCCTCGGCGCAAGCTCATCCATTTCATTCCGGGCTTAGGAGGATGATGGACGTGCATTATTCTTAGACCTTTGTACAATTACGTTACACCTGCAACCAGTCTGTAGATTTTATCCATTCAATCTGTTCATTTTCCGATATATTCAGGTAGTTGAGGAGAACAAATGTTGGTCGGAGCTCTGACCACTATCACAATTACTAGTAAATTGCGCAAGAATATGTTAGTACCAACTACATCATGACCAAGAGCAATATTTGATATTTAGTACAACAATCTAAATAAATGGAAATATTTGTATGTTTCCACCCTGGGGCTTCATATTTTATCTTTACTCAATAGTCTACAACTTATTTTAAAAATGGGATCTTGACTATGTATTCATAATTGAATGTTACATAAGCACAAATATTGTGCATCTGTCGTGCACAATTGCGTTTGCATAAACTTAATGCCACACACTAATCGAAAATCGGCCTAGAATGAGGCTCTTCACGATGGGTGGCACAGCCAGATCCTTGATTAGCGAACAAAGGTTCTAATTGAAATAGCAGGTGACTGTTGAATCAGCAAGCTAATCTCAATATTTTTCATGTTTTTTCTAAAGCCTCAGCACACATCCTGCGTCTTGATCCGAGACGTGCGACAAAATTATCCTCATTTCCTAACTTACCCTATAACAATTGCCCTATTCGAAATGAGATCCAGATCCCTTATATCTCACATGAAGATCTATCGAACGAGATATATTCCGGTATTACACTCCCCATAAGATGAATATCATCTCACTTTCGTCCCAGCCGTCAATATGGCAAGATTATGCTAAATCAATGGGTCTTTTTCCAGTGCCAAATAGCCGGGACGCTGGAGTTATTCCATCCTGGTCATCAATTCCTGAATCATCAACTGATCGCGGAGTCCGAGGCCCGCGCCGATTAAAATATTTTGCACATCAGATGACACATGGCCCAATGGCCCAGGTAGATCTTGACAACCTTCTGGGGTAGTTACGGGCCGATTCGCTTTCAACCATGGACTTGATCAATTTACCGATAGGTCCTGCCGCTCTGGCGACTGTGGATGTGCAATCTTCATATGCCGGAGCTTCCGCGTGTTCCGTGGTCAGAAGATCGGAAGAACCATCTTCCACTGGCAAACAGCCCCCAAAGTCCCAGTGTCGAGCAGCTGACTGCATGAATACGAAAGAATTAGACGATGATTGCTGGATATGCCACTGACTTCCAGTTCCAAAGCCATAGAATTCGCCCACAAGTTGCCTGTTGTGGCGCAGTCTCCGGATATGGCCGGGGGACCTGCTCATGACAGGTTCGATGGCTTCGAAATAACTTCCTACTCCCGCCCAGATGCTTACCTTTTTATTCACCGGTTTAAGTTGCACGTCTGACGAACGGTGAGCAAACCAACTGGATGATACTATGGGGCTGAGACCCGACCGAGGCAGAAGGTGGAGATGTTTGAAGTGGAGCGGGTCGATTGAAAATACACAACCATCGACTCTAGCCCTAGGTTTCGCCTTTCTAGTACTGTTAGGAATCTTGGTGAAAACCAATTAGGTTTGCAAAAAGAGGAGAACCTCTTAAAGAATCCCCACTTGGGGTTGGCCGATCTTGATTGCTGAATAAGTCTGCTCTACGACCTTTAATGGTTTGGGGACACTGGGTGGCGATACCAGTGCTACGCAATGATGATTCTGACCATTGGGATTTTATTTTCCCATCCCCAACATAGTGGCGTCATCCCCGGACTCGCCCTCACGCACAAAGTGACCGGATCGACCTTCTCCGGGTTTCACAGAGCCAACACTGTTAAAGTTTGGTTAATGATCCGCACAAGGCCCCAGATGCAAATGGCCGACGAAGACGCATGGTCTGATGGACGTAGCGGTTTCGCCGAAGCAGGACCGCTCGGTATCATGGGAAGAGTTTTTCATCGAGCCTGCAAGATGTTGCCATGGTGGGCGTATGGGGTCGAATCTGGGGCCAGCATCGGCGCTTCCCCCCGACGCTAGGGACGCTCGGCGTTGATCAATGACGCGCCACGCCGGTTTCCTGCGCGAGTGGCAGCGGTGACGATTGAGAGCCTCCATCTCTGCCGCTTACTAACACTTTGCAACGGTCGCAACCGGCCATGTTAATCTAAAATAAATCGTCGTCGTTGGCGGACAATAGGCTATATTCGCCAGCCAAAAAAACAAAACGATATAGCCCGACTATCTTGTCTCACTCCCCGTTTGTCTCTTAACTCTATCGGCAGCTTTACCTCGGAGGATAAATTAGTCTTACAAACCACGCGAGCGTGCATCAGTCTTCCTGGTGAGGCGACAAGAGCTGTCTGTTCCCATGATTGCAACCCGGATCATCCGGAATCGTCCTGACAAGGCCAATCGTGACGTCATCTCCACACTTGAACCATGCTTCGCCGACCTCAACCCCATTCATTCCCCCAGAGCATTCTTCTCTTCCCCAGGCTGCCCAATGTTTTTAAAGCAAGTAGTCTAATTTTCTTGCCAATTGGCTTTGCAACGCGGAGGCTGCCCCACACGTTTGCACCTGACCGACGAGGACGGACCGATTCCCAAATCTCGGGACTGCCAGGCCCTGGTCCAACGGGGCCCGCTGGAGCCCGTGATTGAGCGAAACGCGACGTTGGACGGATGGGCATCATGGAATTTTTTTTGCTGTTGCTTTTTGGGAGTCATGGGTTGTCATTGCCCTTGTTCAAACGAGGCTACTGATGCAAACTACTTAAAGCTGGAGGGTTGCCATGGCGGTATAAGTCCAGCCTCTGTTCTCACCACTGCTACTCGGTGAAGCAACAACCACTAACAAGCCACAATACAACCTGGTGGAAGAAGCTTACTATCATATCGCTGCCCATAATGGTGCACCAATTTTTAACCGTCACCTTTGACGAGCATAACCCCAATTCGGAAAAGGGGGTTCATGCTCGTCGCTCGCTATCCGGGCTTGATTACTCGCCCCTCCCGCGCATCACTGGCAAATCTCTCGTCCTCGCCCTTTTTGTGTCTATGGGAGGAATCTTGTTAGTACCGCCCGTCTTTAAACTGCATTTGAGAAACAAGACTGACCGAGCAATGATTAGGTTTGGATATGATACCGGCCAAATCTCAGGTTTTTTGGAGATGCCCGATTTCTTGGACCGGTTCGGCCAGACGCGGGATAATGGAGAAAAGTACTTTGGAAATGTCCGATCCGGTCTCATTGTCGGCTTGCTGTCCATCGGCACCCTGATTGGTGCTCTCATCTCGGCTCCCATTGCTGACCGCATCGGCCGCAAGTACACCATCTCCTTCTGGAACCTCATCATTGCTGTGGGCTTCATTATCCAAATCTCGGCCGACCATGAATGGGCTCAGATCATGATGGGTCGTTGGGTCGCCGGTCTCGGTGTTGGTGCTCTCTCGCTGCTTGTCCCCATGTACCAAGCAGAGACGTCCCCGCCTTGGATCCGTGGTGCCATGGTCTGTACCTACCAGCTCTTCATCACTTTCGGTATTTTCCTCGCTGCTTGCTTCAACTACGGAACCGTCACCCACCAGGCTGGTAGCTCAGCCTCGTGGCGTATCATCATCGGTCTTGGATGGATCTTCACTCTTGTCCTCGGCATCGGCATCTTGTTTTTCCCCGAGACACCTCGATTCGACTACAGCCGCGGCAACGTGGAACGCGCTCGCCAGACTCTGTGCAATGTGTACGGAGCCCCTCCAAATCACTGGTCTATCCACACCCAGCTGGAGGAAATTGAACTGAAGCAAAAGGCCGAGAGTGCTGTCAAAGGCAACTCTGTTTCCGAGTTCATCGGCATGTTCAAGGCGCCCAGGCTGGCATACCGCATCTTTCTCGGCATATCACTCCAAATGTTCCAGCAGCTTAGTACGTGCACTCAACCCTCGAAAAATGTCCTCTAGTTGGCTAACCTCTGTACAGCTGGTGCAAACTACTTCTTCTACTACGGCACAACCATCTTCCGATCCGTCAGTATCGACAGCTACATCACCCAGATTATCCTCAACACCATCAACTTTGTAGTTACCTTTATCGGTCTCTACATTGTCGAGCACTATGGTCGTAGAAAGTCTCTTATTGCTGGCAGCATGTGGATGTTTGTCTGCTTCCTCATCTTTGCCTCTGTGGGCCACTTCTCGCTTGACCGCGACGACCCGACCAACACCAAGAGCGCTGGTATTGCCATGATTGTCATGGCATGTTTGTTTATTCTTGGATTTGCCACCACCTGGGGACCAATGATCTGGACCATCATGGCTGAGCTCTACCCCTCGCGATACCGTGCCAAGGGCATGGCCCTCTCGACCGCTAGCAACTGGCTGTGGAACTTCCTTCTCGCTTTCTTCACCCCGTTCATCACTGCCGATATCGACTTCCGCTATGGCTACGTCTTTGCCGCTTGCAACTTCCTCGGTGGTCTCGTGGTCTACTTCTTCGTCATTGAGGGTCAAGGTCGTACCCTTGAGGAGATTGACACCATGTACATCGACAATGTTAACCCGCTAAAGAGTTCAAAGTGGGTGCCGCCGCCACCTGATGAGATGTCCAGGATCCGCAGGGAAGCTGGCACGGATCTTGAGACGGCTGTTCGTCAAAATGAGTTGGACATTACGAGCAACTCGACCAACGGGAATGACGCTGCGGCCGCCGCGGCAAGGAAGGAGGAGAATTCCGGCGCCTTGCACAAGGAGGAGGCTTAAGTTACTACACATATTTCATTTCATTTCATGAATGACGATTGGATGTAATTAGTTTGGGGGAATGATGATATGAGCAAGTACATAACATGAATTACTATTATGGAGACAGTGTTTTGGCATATCTCAGGCAACGATGCGCACCTCTCCAGTATATACACATTGCATTTGACTACTTATAAGCAGTTCAAACATTCGAAATAACACGGTCTATTGGTGGACTTGACAGGCGAAATGATGCCCGATGGAGTAAAGAGCTGTTGGGCTGGATATGTGTTGATCAGCTCCGGATGGCAGATAATACTGGTAAGCTTTTCCTCCTCATATTCGGGTAGGCCATGATGATACATGATCCTGGTCTATCATCAACGAGCAAGCTCTACTATTCCCTCTCTTACCTCTGACTTAAATCACCAACTTAGACATGTCTATCCAACTTTCCAAAAATGATTCAAAGTACGAAACCATGGCTCGCCACTATTTGAAAGAAGGACCTCCCCACACAGACATGTCCTATCCTGAAGTGGCTGCATCATTTATGCATCTTTTGGAATATAAAGGACCGGCATTATGCTTACCATTTTGCGTTTCCAACTCGTGCAGCCGCCGGCCCGCCGGCGCTCCACTTGCATGCCACTGGTTTCTGTCGGGAGCTATTCCCGAGACCCAGCATTCCGGAAGATCGGCACAGAGACACAACCAAGTCCCACAAGGGCGACGAATATTGGGTCCCGTCATCTCCTGACTGTGGAATCCCCATGACGCTACGTCCAATATATCTTGAATAGTAAACCCCATTACTTGAGAAAAACGAGGATCAGCGGTTTAAGCTATCAGAGTGGCTCCCTTATCGCCAATACGGCAATCCCAACCACGCATTCTCGCCTCCATTCGCACCGCGAACCCCTTGCGTTGCGGATGGCCTTGCAACAGGCCCGCCCTTGGACCCTGTGCTGGATATCCCGTACCCCAGAGTATTCCTAGGCTTGACCCCAGATGTTGCCCAAAGAGCGATATGACAGGGGGCTATGACATCGTTATCAGTGTCGGTGTATTGGAGCGCGATTAAGCGGCGATTGGCCATGTTGAACGCTGGGTCAGCGCAGATAGCAGGCCGACATTGGGGAAAGCATAAGTATAGAGTCAGCCCAGTCGCGACAGCCATGCCCAAAGCCCTTGTTCTGTGCTCAGACTGGTTCCACTTTGTCATCTTGTCAACTCACTGCTAGCGCTCTAAACTCGAACCCTCTGGAAATACTCATAGAAATCTCGAATGACGGCGATCAACCCTCTGCGATACACAAACATCTTTCTCAAGCGGGAGCACCGAATTTTCATCCTAGCCTCCCGCCTCGACTTGCGAGCTTGATTGAATTACCGCAGCAAGAGGAAAATGTCCAAACCTACGGAAAAACCTGACAATGCATCTCTAGCGCCGTCGCAGGGCGTAGAGAAGGCTTTTGTCGCGCAACTGGACCAGGCAAAACTCGAAAAGCGCTATAGTCCCCTGTCGGTCATCGCATTTGCCTTTACCACGACGAACTCATGGGTAGCGTTCGGCTCGGGCCTTGCCGTGCCAATGGCATGCGGTGGTGGGCCGGGGCTCATCTACGGTCTCATAATAGGCGGCATCATCATGGCTGTCATCAACGTTGGTTTTGCTGAATTGGCGTCCGCCTTTCCCTCGGCCGGTGGCCAGTACCACATTGTGTACATGGTGTTTCCTCCGGCGACACGCCGAGTTGCTGCGTTTTTTACGGGCTGGATCACCATCATCTACATCATGGCTGCGCTGGCGTCTTGCAACTTTTTCGTTGCTGGTTCGGTTCTGGATTTGGTCGCATTGTGGATCGATACGTACGAGATTCAAGCTTGGCATACCTATCTTTTGCACGTGCTCCTGTGCATCATTGGCTTTGCGGCAACATCAAGATATCCTGCTGCCATTGGTCGTTTGGGTATTGCCATTTTTTGGATGTCTCTTGCCGGATTTGTTGCCTCTATTATCACGCTTGTGGCTGTCAGCCGAGAGAAACAATCAGGCGACTTCGTGTTCAAAGAATATCGCAACACGAGTGGGTGGTCGGATGGATGGGCCATGTTCATTGGCATTACAGCCTGTCTTTGGGCATATAGCGGAGTGGACGGTCCAACTCACTTGGCCGAGGAAGTGCCCAACCCAAGCAAAAACGTCCCCATTGCCATCTTTTTGACAATCGGACTCGGAATCGCCACAGTTCTTACCTGGAACATTGCTCTGATGTTTGTCATTACCGATATCGACGCCATTATCGAATCGACGGTCCCCATCTTGGAAGTGTACAACCAGGCGTTGGGTTCCAGAGTCGCCACGACAATCTGGAGCGTTTACTACATGGTCATGTTTTACGACATTGTGCTCAACCTCTTCATTTTTGCCGGACGTACCATTTGGTCTCTATCCCGAGATGGCGGGATGCCCTTTTCCGCATTCTTCTCTCGTCTTGATTGGGCAAGCCCAGTGCGCGCTTCGGCTGTCATGTTGCTGCTGGAGATTGTGGTTGGAATTCTCTACATCGTGTCGTCGACTGCTTACAGCAGCTTTGTCAACCTGACTCTTTTCGCGCTCAACATTACCGTGGCGCTGCCACAAGCAGCCTTGCTCTTCAGGGGACGAGGCTGTCTCCCCGAGCGCGCCTTTTCGCTCGGCAAGTATGGGTACGCAGTGAACGCGACGGCCACCTTGTTTGTCGTCTTCTTTTCCATCACCTTCTGCTTCCCCACATTCATGCCGATTACAGCTTCTTCCATGAACTATTTAATCGTCGTCATGGCTGTAGGATTGGTCATCACTGCCGGGTTGTGGTGGGGAGGCCTCCGCCACACTTTCACCGGGCCTCAGGTGGACACTCATGGCACGGAACAAAACGTCGCCGATGCGGATTAATCGGTGTGGGTATCAGAAACAGGCGGTTCTAGGTTGGAAGTTGTCACGCAAAGTGACCAGATCATGTCTTTCTCGTATCTCCCTTCGAGTTAACGCCAAGCCATTATGATCCTGATGCCGCGGCTGGATGAAAATACTCTGAGCGGATAGCCTTTTTTACTTCATGGAGACTAGTATAGACTAAAAGTAACTCAAAATGCCAATCAATATTTATCCTAGTTTCTGGTCCAGCTTCCCTGCCAACGTGCCGAGAACCGATCTGGAATCGTGTGGGGACATCTTGGCAGACACAGTGGAGAGGGCATTTGGAATGCGATTGGATGTGCGAAATGATGACGAGACCTACAGCTGCAGTTGAGAGTCAGGATTGAGCTTCTTTTCCTATTTTGGAGGGACATGAGGACGTTTGTTGTCGAGGGTGTTTGGCCCATGCTCGGCAACTCTTTTGCCGTGTTTACTGGCTCGTGGCTGAGCACTTTAGGGGGTGCTTACAAGGCATTTGTGTGGTTCATCAAGCATAAGCACTGCCGAAGGACACGGCCTCTTTGGTGGGTGATTAGCGCCATGTTGGGACCTCAGCAACTGTGGCCGCGACCTGAGGACGCTACAGTCGGATGTTTCGGTAGCACCCTGGCCATGATTTTCGTTGTGGGGAGGACTACCCCAGATCCACCGCGACTAACATTACGAAAAAAGACTGTCAGGGATCCCTCCATTGTTCCACAGAGACTGGACGACAGTCGTGATGGTGGCAGATGCTAGTCCGTTGACACTAGCAACCGTTCTCCGGTACCACATGGTCGGGAGCTAACTCGAGAAACTAGGACAAAAGGTTGCAGCCATGGCGATTGACATGGCAGATACGAGAGAAATGTGACGGGACATGACCGGATGAGACTGTCGCGACACGTCTAGGCCATGTCTTGGGCTTTGGCCAAGGCCTGGTGATGGATCCGGATGGTGATGGGAAATGAGCACACCTCCCAAGGGCACTGTTCTCGTACTCGTGTTACCGCGCAACGGCAAGCCATTGGTGCGCTAGCTGAGTTTGCTGTGACGAGAAGCACGGCGCCGCCGCCACGGGCAGACTGTTGGGCAAAAGATTGAAGGGGAGCTGGAGGATTGAATCCTTGGGATGCAGGCTGCATAAAATGATTCCATATCACACTCAGCCAACGGCAAATTCGTGATGATGGATTCCATCATCATCACAACAGGTGGTTTTGACCGTGGCGCTTTGTTCCCAGCGCCTCCAGAGCCACCGGACGGACTAGTGAAACTCCAAGCAATGGCACTGCTGGGCTTAGCGCCAACCCCAGAAAGCTAACATGCCGACGGGCCGTCTAATGTAGCCGACTCTTGCAGGGCCGGCACAATGGTTCCGGGGCGATGCCTGCTGGTACCTTTTTCGGGTTCGGGGGCTGAGACAGGTGTGCTGCGGGCTACGCGCTGGGCTAGACGTGGTGTTTACCCATTGGGCTGGCCCAGCTGCTGCAACAGCAGCCAGCCAGCAGCAGCTTCGGCCGCCCGCTCCGGGCCCTGGCGTGCGTGCGTGCTGACATCGCCGCCAGGTGAAGGAATGGCTTGGCTAAAAATACTTGTGCAAAGGTGTGCATCTTTGAGGCCAAATATGTGTCGCCGCATACGGTACATGTTTGTGTTTGTGATGAGCATTGTGGTGATGTCAATGGCTGGACCCCGGTCGTTGATCTCCGAAACACAAAGAAACACAAAACGTAAATCACCCATCACCAAGACGTCGCTCCCCCCGCTTGCAGCGATACGAGACGCCAGAGAAGAAGAAGAAAAAAGATTAAGCCATGAATTGCAGCACCCGCGCACGCACGTGGTCCCGATGCGACGGTTGGACCTCGCTCCCCCTGCGAACCGAACAGCTCTGCGCTTCCACCAAAAAACACAGCCCGAGCTAGTCAATGATAGGTGCTCATGGGCTGGAATGGTCTGAAAAGTTTCAGCCACCGAATCTCGACGGCATTTCGGCAGTCTAAATTGAATCCTTGTTTCAAGCACGGGAGCTTCTGGACCGCGAGGTGAAACCATGGCTGGCTGCCCGCGTCAATTTTATAAAAAGAGCCCGGCTGCCGCATGGCTGTACTTCATCTCTTCATCAATCAATCAATCAATCTCTGTTCATCAATCATCTCATCTACCTTAATATCACCACCACCACAACCAGATCCAATATGCGTACCACAGGCCTCTCCGTCGCTGCCCTCGCCCTGCTCGCTGCAGGCACATCCGCCAAGACCGTCAAGGTCGAGGTTGGCAAGGGCGGCTTGACATACAACCCCGATACCATCACGGCCTCCAAGGGCGACGTCGTCGAGTTCCACTTCGACTCTGCCCACGACGTTGTCGTCGGACCCTTTGACAAGCCTTGCGAGGCATCCTCTTCCGGAGGCTTCTACTCGGGCATGCTCCCCAGCGGCGGCAAGGTAAGCTCTTCCCCCCCTGCAACGCGCATTCGCACTCCGTCACGCATCAACTAACGCTCTTGCCCCTTGCGCAGTCGTACTTTTCCGTCACCGTCAACAACACCGATCCCATCTTCTTCTACTGCTCCGTCGGCGACCACTGCCAGGACGGCATGGTTGGCGTCATCAACGAGGGATCCGACAAGCTCTCGTCGTACAAGAGCGCTGCCGCCAAGACGTCCGACAGCGGCACCCCCAAGGCTGCTTACAACGGCACCGTCGCCGCATCCAGCGGCGCCGGCTCCAGCTCCGACTCAAGCTCCGCCAGCGGTTCGGCCACATCTTCGGGAAGCACCAAGACGGCCACCTCCACATCCACAAGCACCTCGACCTCGACTGATGCTGCGTCCACGTCCAACGCTGCGGGCCAATTGGCTGGCTCCATCGCTGGCCTTCTCGTTGCCGGCGCGCTTGCTCTGTAAAAATTGGTTGGGGTGGAGGGGGACGCGGAGCGTGAAGTAATGACCATAATCATCTTGTTCTAAAATCTGCCCTCTCTAGAAGAGGGACCAATAAATTCCAGTCGCTAGTCGACTGTCTCATGAATACAACGAGTTTATCCGTTCAATTCCCGTAAATGCTGTGTGCCGGGCTGTTTTTGTCCCGATCGGTGATCGATTCGAGTAATCACGGTCCCCGATGAGACCCTTGTTGAAATGTGGGCGCGTCCCACTCAGGCAGCGTCTTGGGGAATGACGTCGCGTTGAAACGTTGAAATGCTCTCCTCATGAATCCATGTCTCCATCTCCAGGTGATCAATTTGTCCTTGTCGGAGATTAGATTACTTATTCCATTTCGCAATCGCCAGAATCCTCTGCGGCGACGACGCCTTCATGTCCGATATTTCCGAAAACCTCGTCGCATTGATCTGCAGAGCCGTCACTTGCGCTATACCGGATCAGGGAGTAAATCTCTGATTGGCCAGCATGCCGGCGTGTCCAAGCATCATGAACCCACCTTACCCGATTTGGTAGCAAGTCTCTCATTGCTCTCTTTGAGGGCCATACATTTGGCGACGCCTTGATGGCCAAAATTCGCAGGCGAAGAACAATATAAATATCCTGGCTACCTGCCCTTTGTAAGAAATGGAATCTCTCAGCAGGCTCAATCACTCACCCACCGTATCTCCTAGTCTACCTTGGACCACACACATAACCTAACCTTTGCCAGATTCACAAATCAACACTACTCATCATGACGGCTACTACTTACCCCGAATTCTATCATAACACTGAAGGCGTCGAAGTAGCCAAAGCGTTCCCCGAGCGGGTTCGTGGCAAGACAGTCATCGTCACGGGCGGAAATCGCAATGGAATTGGCTTCTCTACGGCACAAGCTTTTGTAAGTATTACTCGGTTCTCCTAATGACAGCACGGCGAGACTAATTCCTCTCCAGGCTTCTCAGTCTCCTGCTCATCTCATCATAGCTGGGCGCTCTCCATCTAAGATGCAAGAGTCCATCGATGCTCTCAAGGCAGAGTTCCCCGACGTGGACTACCGTTCCCTCACCCTAGACCTCTCCAACCAGGAGGCGGTGCGAAGTGCAGCCGCGGAACTTCTGTCGTGGACAGACATTCCAACCGTTGACTACCTTATCAACACGGCTGGTGTCATGGGACTGCAGGAGAGAACTCTGAACAAGGACGGCATCGAAATGCATTTTGCCACCAACCACATTGGACACTGGCTGTTTACGTGCCTGATCATGCCCAAGTTCATCAAGGCCGCCGAGAATCAACCAGCAGGCGCAGTCAGAATCGTCAATGTCAGCTCAGCATCGCCTATGGCCGTATGCACGCGCCTGAGTGATATCAATTTTGACAAACTCAACAAGGACTTGCCCCAAGTTGAGCAGCCAAACTATGACAGGCTGAAGGGATGGAACTACACCGACGTGGAAAACAAGTCCTACATCCCCCTCGACGGCTACGATCGCAGCAAGGTAGCCAATGTTCTTTTTGGAATCGCCGCCAACAAGCGCCTGTTCAACAAGCACGGCATCTTGACGCTGGCAGCGCACCCTGGAATTATCCAGACCGAGTTGGGCAGGGAATTCCCCGCCGAGACAACGGCTGCCATCCAGGCCATGAACGACGCAAAATTGTTCAACTACAAAACGCTGGGCGCAGGGGCCTCGACCAGCATGGTTGCTGCGCTGGATCCGGCCCTGGGTCTTCCCGCGACCAACCAGGACAGCGAGAACCACGGTGCGTATTTTGTAGATTGCCAGATCAGCGATAAGGCCCATCCCCTTGCCGTGTCTAGTGACCAAGCCGAGAAACTGTGGAAAATCTCTGAGGAGTTGGTTCGGGAGAACTTTGTCTGGTGAGCAGAAGGTATTATGGATTGTGTCGCGTAAGGATGGCGTCTGTCAAGTCAGTCTTGGAAAGTTGGGAATGGATGCTGTAGTTGATGATGAATTCCATATCGTTGAATGAACTGTGTTTCCGTCTATGACAAATAAAATAACTGTGTAATAATGGATGTACTTTTGATATTGCAGAAGCCTGCAGTGCTAAATCTCTTAGCGACCAACAGATCCATACATTTCTATCAAAAGATATGTTCAATAAAGGTGATATTAGTTGATTATTACGTGCTGACAAAGATATAATCATCACTTCCATTCTGCCACAAGACATATTATGGAAATGGCCCTGAAACTACGGAAGCAAGGAGGACTTGCTCCAAGCGATTCCTTCGAAACCCGGGGCTTAAACCGCAACATGTCCCAATCTTGGTAATATTGCATAACAGAAGTGACTTTGAAACCATTACCAAGTTTGCCTGCGGCAATTGCAGGCCATTCGTGTCCCAGTCACTGTGACCCGTCAAAGAGATTTCGTGACCCGACAACCAAGCAGGGGCTACAAACATGTTTTCCTCGGATTGCTCTATATCCTGGCCTGAATAACAGGATATCAACAAGGTATCATCATTAAAAGTACCGCGACAGCGCTGTTTGATGTACTCGACAACTTCATACGCATTGCATAAACCACCACTCTCGGTCGTGCTAGTCCTCCCGGTCGAATCGACAGGTGTCCAGTCATAGAACAACCCCTCTCCAAACGATGGCTGGTCAATAGAACTCGTTACGAGGCTTTCCAACGTGTCGGATCCAAGCCCAAGGGTCCAGTAAAAGTGCTGCAGAAGTTGCTCTCGCGTAAATCGACGCAATGCCAACCCGAACACTGACATGGTCCATTCGCTGGGTCGCAAAAGAATGCTGTATGCGCACTCCATTGTATTCCGTACAATTTGTACACCAAATGCATTGTCTAGTTTGTTCATTTCAATGCTCGGGAGCATGTCAGTTGAGTGTGATGGACCGACATGGGTCTGTTCGTTGCCTAGGAAAACAGACCAGAACGTGAAATCGGCATTCATTCTGGAAATAGGGCTCGAAGGAAAGATAACGGCCTGCCCTGATGGTCTCTCCCTTTCTCCAATACTCATCGACTTGTTTGAGCGTTGCTCTTCAGATTTAGCCTCACTTGGATTCGCAGACGTAACCTGAGCCCAGTCTCGATTAGGTGGATTATTTGGTTGATGTACCGTCAACTCCGACAATGAATATTGTTCTTCATTCACGTACGTGCTTGAGCTGTTGGTCAACGCTAGCATCGACTGAAGTGCTGTGTGGATTTTGCTTGTCAAATATGTGTCGTGTTTGATGGAATCGGATTGCATGAGGTCATCAACTAGAGATACAAAAACGGACACGATATACTCAGTAATGCCTTCGGAGTCCTGTGGCCTCTTTCTGTGCTGGGCTGCGGCCTCTTGGCGGTGTCGAAATAATGTTTGTGCCTCTCGATTCTTTCTCCTTCGAGCCTATCATGCTTTAGTACCAGGTCGGAATGTCGGATGGTGCAAAACAGATTGAGTGCACCAACTTCGCTATTACATTCAAATTCGTGTCATTTGTGGCGCTTTTCCGAGGCCTGCCTCGTGGTCTCGTTTGAGGCTGAGTAGGCACTTGTTTGGTTGTGGTTGTATTCATTTCAAACGCGTCCAACACAGAAGTAAGTAAATTTCCAGTAGTTGGAAAGTATGAAGTAAAGAAGGCTCCTGATTGATCTCGCGTGTCGAGTCTACGGAATATTTATACGAAATGTGAGAGTGGAGAAAGCTGGCCAAGTTGACCGGCCATGTCATAATCACCCCCACTTTGACGGACCAATTTATAATCCACCCGATGTCATTTCCCAAGTCAGTTGTCTCAAATGGTCAATGTCCCCGAATTTTGAACAAAATAATAATGGAACGTTATTGCTATTTGAGACTGGGCTTTCAATTATAACATGTCTAAATGTTGCCGACCTGGAAGATTGAGTCAATATATTATCCTGGCTGTGAACTAAGAAATACTATGCAGCCGGAAATAATTGGATCCGTTGCTGTCAATTCTGAAATTTCACTCCGTTCGTCTCGGACATGGCAATGGAATTTTCTGATCCGTTAAACAGCTGCTGCAGTATAGTTCTCTAAAGCATCGCACTATCTAGAGTCCTCGTTTATTCCAGAGGCCAAGTTGCTGATCAATCACCCCATGGACAAGCTCTTCAATAGACCTCCATTTCATCTTCAAAATCTCGTCGGCACCCTTGGTCTCCACCGAAAAGCCAGGGGATGCGGGGCCGCTTTGCTTCACAGCGAAGCCCGGGTACAGCGATTCTGCCACATCAGCGATGGTGGCCCAGCTGGTAGTCAAACCCGATACAATAAACTCACGACCGGAAGGGGCGGGAGCGGCAAGAGCCTTGACAAATGCCTCTGCAACATCGCGAACGTCGACCAGCACGGGCGGAATGAAGACTGATCCAGTCTTGACAGTGTCGAGGAAGAACTTGTTGATGCTATCAATGTCCTCCGGCTTCTTCTGAAGCAGGCTGGGTCCAACCACAAATGTAGGGTGGAAGGTCAAAACCGAGAACGCAGGCTTGTGTTGTTGCAGCCAGTCCTGGGTTGCTTGGTGGGCAAGAATTTTTGAACCTTGATATTTGACACCATGACTTTGCTCAGGAACCAGGAATTCCATATCGGGATTGACTTCATGCCTAAGTCCAGAGTTTTCTGAAACGCGGTTAGCTTGGACCTGGAAAGAGGAATATGCAAGCGAACCTTTAACGTGAGCAGGTTTGTCTGATTTCTGGAACAAGGCTCCAAGAGGAAGCAATGCCAGAATTGAAGACATGACTAGAACCTTTTTCACAGAGGGGGACGATTGAGAAGCATCAAGGATGGATGTTGTTCCTTTAACAGCTGGTTCAATGTAGTCCTTTGTGAAATCCTCGCCCTTTCCTAGCATCGGAGAGGCTACATGGACAACATAGTCGACATCCTGTACTGCTTGGAGAAAGGCATTGGGCAGAACAAAGTCAGGGACAATAGTGAAAGAGAGTTTGTCGTCAAAATCATGGAAAGTCTCTCTCAGGTTGGCCTCCTGTTCTGGTCGGCGGATGCTGAGCTTAACTCGGTATCCGGCCTGCAAAGCGACAGCCGTAATCTGAGAGCCAATGAAACCCGTGGCTCCGGTAATGAAAACTAGAGAATCAGACATAGTTGAGAAGGCTTGGGCGTATTTTTTGGTGCAGAGAAGTGCTTGATGAATTTCTCCAGAGGACCCAGCTGGCTACCCTTTTTAAGGCAAATTCATCGGCTGATGTCGGGGTGGCGATCGGACGGATTTTGCAATGTTCTGTTCGGTTTCTAATCCAATGTTATCAGAACATGATACGGAGAATCGAGATGTTTGGATACCGACCCCGTCCTTGGTTGCTTGGCATTTCTGTCGCTCGCCGCATATCGCATGCCGCATGCCGCACACCGTATGCCGCATGCACGGATGGATCCGGGTCTGCCTAGCCAATTACTGTAGTTGGGGAATTATAATCCCTCCGGTTCTTCAATCCAACCATGTGGGGGCCACCCTTTTCCTGACAGGCTTAGTAACAGGGATTCGCCTTAGGGCGGGCGCATCGATGTTCCAGAATAATAATCTATCCGCCGGGGCAATCAAAGAGCGGAAATATTGTAAACATTGTTTGTAGTTTGAGATGCCATGTGTATAGTTTAATGCGTGTTCTGGGGTGTGAAATATCTATTTAACAGACTAGTCGTCGCACTAATACGTGCACTAAACACACCAGCTACACAACCAACAAATTAATGATAACACCACATCACACCTCAAGCTCTGAAAATGCCTCTCTGGATTGTTTATCATCCTCCTGGAACCTTCCAGGACAATGCATCGAAGCAAGCCCTGTCCAAGGACGCCTTGGCCATGTACACCAAGATCGGTCTGCCAGCATTTTATGTCGTCGTCGAATTTATTGAGATACCGCATGGATCAACCTGGATTGGGGGCGAATTGCCGGAAAAGCCATTCATCAGGCTGACGGTCGACCACATCGCTGTACGAATGGAAAATGTCGAGGAAACATACAAGGCATGCACCACTAAGATGGAGGAAATCCTGAAACCCCACATCATTGACAAAGGCTATGATTATGAGTATCATATCGACGAGACAGAGCGTGGGCTCTGGAGAATTAACGGGTTTATTCCGCCTGCATTTGGAAGTGAAGCTGAGAAGCTTTGGTTCCGTTTGAACAAGCCCGTTCCTTTCGACCATGTCGAGAAACTGTGAGATGAGGCAGAAGCAAGCGAGGCAGTTTAAATTCCAAGTCTGTCTCCTTCCAGGGGAAATCTGGATATGATCTATTGAAGATGGCAGGTTTTGGACAAGGGTAACAAGTACACAACTGAGTCTCAGACTCACACAATCCCACCACTCTGCACGGCAGATAGACAGAAATAAACTCATTGACCTGCCTTTTAAAAATGATTGAGCCATGATGCTTTAATTTCACAACTGCATAGAACAACTCTAAACTTCGTATGGAAAAAGCCAACAAACATATTACAAGGGCAACGTATGGGTTGCTCTGTAGCGTGATGCGCATTGGCAATGGCCAACAAGTCCCAACCCTATGCACCTTAGAACAAGTGCCCACGATACAAATCTGAGAGGATTCACGTATCTAGTTGAATATAAGGTCAGGTGTCCGATTAGTAGTGACAAGAACGCATCGTCATGTATCACAAAATCAAAAAGAAGCTATGTCAATGTTGGTCTTCTCTAGAAAGCTATAGCCTAGCATGTCATTCCCACAAGAGATTTTCGCTCATTACGAAGCAAGTTAAGGATCTAAGTTGATGAGGTATTAGTAATAGGAGGATTCTTTTCATGCAGAAAATATGCCTCAATTAGAAATCAGATTATAAAGATTCGGTAGCCAAGACGGCCCAATTACTTTGGCGTTGACCGTCCTAGGATGTGATTCACGAAGCACAGACGGTAAACCCCCCATTTCGTCCTAGGATGAACTAAACCTAATTGGTCTCAGGCGTATGTGTTTGGAAATTTGGGACTCCAGGACCGTCCCGCGCTTCTCGGTGGCCGCCGATGGTCAGCGATGATGGAATCGTGACTAACGATTTGATTGTGGCAGCCCCAATTGCACGTTAATTGGAGAATCATCATACGATGCTGCTTTATAATCAATAGGCACTAGAGTTGGAAAACAGTTGAATGTTTTATTACCCTCTACACCGACCTTTCAATCGGTAATATATTACAGACAATCGAGAGAACACTCCCTCATCCTTCAATACAATAGCAACTTTATTCGACAAGAGCAAAAGTAAAACCACCCATTAGCCGGATCAAAGTTCAATACAGCAGTCGCAATGGGTATAAAAGTCTACGGCATGCTGGAGTCCACTTGCACCCAGCGAGTGATTACTGTTTTACTTGAAAAGGAATTGCCTTATGAGCTTGTGAAGGTTGATTTGGCCCAAGGCGAACAAAAGGACCCGGATCATGTCGCACGACAACCATTTGGGAGAGTCCCTGTTCTTGACGACGATGGCTTCTTAATCTATGAAAGCCGGGCAATCACCAGGTACCTTGCCAAGAGGTATGCGGACAAGGGTACCAAGTTGATCCCTTCGGAGGGTGATTTTGAAGCCTTTGGTCTTTTTGAGCAGGTATGGGGACTTGGATCTCATGAATATCGAACTTGACGTAGTGAAGGCTCTAACGGTTCGTCATAGGCCGCTTCCACGGAGCAAGAATATTTCAACCCTAGCGCCGAGGGCATTGCCGATGAGAGGCTGTTCAAGCCGTACGCACAAATCAGATATTCAAATTAAGGACGTTAGCCTAATTATTCAATAGTATGTTTGGACAACCAACCGACGATCGGAAGCTAAAGGAACACTGCTCAACTTTGGATACGACTTTGGCTGTCTACGACAAAATACTGTCCAACAAGCGGTTCCTGGCTGGAAAGGATGTTACTTTGGCGGATCTTGCTCATCTTCCTTATATTCACATTAACAAGGCCATTGGCTATCGTCAACTCTATGACAAATACCCCAACGTTAAAAGATGGAGCGAAGCGATTGAGGCTAGGAAGAGTTGGAAGAAGCTAACATCTGTGTAAATATTCTCGTATAATACGATATATTCAAGCTAATCTATACTTTATATGTGCATCCAGCTCCAGCCTTGACAGCAAGCGGATTAAAAAAAAAGCTAGTTTAAGGCCCACATACCCTTTAGGCCGTACAAGTCATTAATATCAAAATCTTTTATTATAAAAACCTCTTTGAGGTGAACNNTCCACTTAGCCTTGTTCAACCTACCTTGCCAACCCCAAAAAGGAAGAAAAAAACCACCCTCATACAATATGCCTTTGCAGATCATCCACTACATGCTGCACTCGGTCAACAGCGACCTAGATCTCGATCTTGCTAATAAGTATATCCATAGGGTACAAGATGCCCAAAATACTATCCGGCCAAATGCCTACATACAATAGTTAAGAAGAAAACAACTATTTAATCTCCCTGGCTTTTTATCTATTGAAAGGCCTCTCCCAATCATTGTACGACTAAAGCTTATTAACTTTAGTTGTAATCTAATCTTGGATACCAATCCAAGATTAGCTCTTTGGATATTCGTCGTACAATAAAGAGAATGGGTTAAAGATCTCATATCAACATATGAGAATAGAGAACAATTGGACTTTAAGCAAGACCGGTTTATCGCTCGCATAATGTTTGACCGATATAAACCGTGGTTCCAGGAGCTGCTCGGAGCCCTAGAGACCTCTCGTATGTTCTCCTAAGAAAAAACGCCAAAAAGAGCCATAAAAAGGGCTACAGCAAAACAGTTGGGTTGGATTGG